>WEIV01008135.1:4707-37106 GCA_013390005.1 Calyptomena viridis
TGTAGAATGAGTGCATGCAAGTAGTTAAATAAACACCTGAGAAACTTCATGAAACTCTGCCTCCTCGTCATGCTTTCTGCCAGTCGGGCCCCTGGATAACAACATAAACCCTCTTAGAAAGGTGACTCTGAGCGAAGAAAACCATGCATTTTTGAGATAGGTAGATTGGGTTTGCACAGGGTGGACAGTGTCAGCTCTTCCTTTGCTCGTGGGAGCACCTTTATTTATGCTTTGCTAGTCATGTGGATAAGCCAGTTCTGTTTCCAGAATCAAGAGAAATGTAGATTTTCCTCTCACTGAGAAGAATGAAAAAGCTTAGCAGCTTTAAACTCTAGTTCAATTTGAGTGCTGGCTGTAGTTATAATAATTTGCTGGCTTTATTTAAGAAGATTCTGAAACATCAAATACCAAGCAGAATTTTTCCAAATGGGAAAAACTTGTTTGTTTCTCTCTCTGAGAATATGGAATTGTACCACAAAATGCATTTCCTTAAATTGAGTTTTCGTGTGTGGTACAACTTGGGTGGGGAGGACAGGGGGCAAAAAGCAGAAGTTGTAAGTCTCTATGATGTTGAAAGTGATTATAGACTATATCAGTTCTCCAAACTTCAGAGCAGCCTCTGTTCTCTCTCCTGCTTTGTTTTACTCAAAGACCATTTGTCCCCAGTGACCATTAGGACCCATTACCTTTTGTTTTGTCTCTGTGATTAATGTTGCTTATTTCGATGATTGTGTTGTTGTAAGGGAACCATCTGGTGATTCAACTTCAAAAGGCTGCAGCCCTAGGTTGAAAACTTTGGATAGAAGTGCCAGGATTGGGGCAACCTGAACGAAGCTTCTGTGGAGCAGAGAGTAATTCTGAATTTCTAGAGCTGATGATGTATTTATTCTCTAGCTATGCAGGTAGCTCCTGCTACACAAATAAGTGTTTTCAACAAGTTTTGTTGTTTAGTCGTCTTAATTTTTAACTTTCTTCTGTAAGTAGTTGCCTAGATAGCAAACTTTCTAGCACAAGAGAGAACTTTGTTTAAACAACACAGATAATAAGTATTATCAGAGCCAGATAGCTACAGATAAGCAGGAAGCTTGATGAGATTAGAAGGGCAGCAGTAGATACCACAAACAGAGGCATATACATTATAAGCTATTCTGATTAGCTCCTAATCCTTAAACAGACTTTACTGAACTCTACCTGGTTGAATTGTTCTCTCTTGGGACACTGTTTTTTTATTTCTGTTGTTGACATGGAAGATCCATCCATGCTACCTTTTGAGTAGTTGTGAGCGGCCAAGACTGAGAGTTCAAACCCTGAAGCACAATGAGTTGGGGAACAACAGCTGGGAACTGGTGCCCTTGCTGAACAGATGGTGACCCAGAAAGCTGTATGCTCAGCATTAAGTACTTAATGACATGCAGGTGTCCTTCATATTTGGAGGGCTGAAGTTTTTAAATTTACTGTAGAAAGTTTCTTTGAAAACTAAATGAGGCTTCCCACCTCTTTGGAGCCATTTGTGGCACAATTTCCTCCTACCAAAATCTGTCCATTTAACATAAACAGATGTGTAGCACAGAGCTTACCTGAACTGACCTACAGTGGGAATTAAGCATGGATCAACGAGACATCTCTATTCAAGTCAATCCAAGGCCTTAGCCTGAGGCCACCAGAGAAAAGAATCATTTAGAGGGTAACTCCTTACTAAAATGTTGCTCTTAGCCATTCTTAACACTAGCACAAATTGTGTGGTTGCTCTGCCTGTGTGGAATAGCATCATCCTATTAACTTCTGCTGTGCCCTGAATAAACAGTGATTTTCTTATAACTAGCAAAAGCTTTTGTAAGTATTCTCTTTCTGTTTGCAAGCCACCTTTGAAAAGCCAAAGCTATAGGTCCCTGGAGGTGGGAGAGAAGAAGAGGTCTGCAGGTTAGAGGCATGGGGTGGATGAGGCAAGGTGTGATGATGTGAGAACCATCACTGTAAGGTCTTTTATTCCCTTTCCTCTCTCCCGCTGCCACGGTCTTGGCAAACCTTTGGGTGATTTGAGTCCCCAGCAACAGGGAATGAGCAGCAAGGTAAAAACTCCACCTCAGTAGTAGGTATTCTGCACGTGAAAAGGAGATTCTGCACATGCCTACTTTCATATTTGATAGATGTGTTTTGATAGCTGTGGAAGAGATATTTGGGAGCAATAGAGAATGTCAGCATCAGTTTCAGTTAATTTGTATGCAAGTTGCCAATTCTACTTTTTTTTTTCCAAAAGGCTTTGTGAATATACTGGGTTCCTCTTACTGTGACTCATAAGCTGTACATAGTATGTATACTGAAGTGAGTACTTCTGCTTCTGTGCCTCGACTTCCCTCCCTGAGGAATCCTCAGGGTAGCTCAGGCTACAGTTAGGGTATGAGCCAACATGGAGGGAAATACAGATTAACCAAAAGCTGAATCTTAAGTATGGGCTCTGGGCCTGGGCTTACTGGTCAGAAGAGGTGCTAATGCCACTCCCAGTAAGCTTGGCTTGGCATCTAGTTCACTGAATTAACAATGAATAAAGTCTAATGATTCCTGCCTCTTGGGTGACACCTTTTCACAAGAATAACAGAAAAGGAATTAAAATGTGGCAAAGAGATTGCAGGAATGAAAGAGAATCATGCCTGATTAGCTTTTGGAAGGAGGAAAAAGAATCTCACAGTTCAGAATGGTAATCACTCTGCAAGGGGCAGCTATCTCCTGGAGTTGTCTCTTAATCTCTAGGTAGGCTCTCTTCTGAGTTGTACTTAATGGGTAAGCTTTGGACTGGTCTTCAGTGAAAAGGAGAACTGCATTATCATTCCTCTGTCAGGATAAGGCTGGAAAGCAGTCTTAGGCAAGAATTTGCCTCTTACTGAGATCTGCCCTTTACAGCTTTTCTCTTGTAACCATCCCCAAGGACCCTGCTGGCATCTGCCTAATTTTTGGTATGCTTGAGATTAATTTGGACTGGTTATTCTGGGAAGTCATCAATTATATAAATATCCTAATATAATCTATGACAGTCTTATCTAATACCTTTACAAAAGATTCTAGGTTTAGGGAATCGCTTGTCACTGCTTCTTGCCTTCCTTCTGTCCTGTTTATCTCTTTTTCAAGTGGTGCAGGCAAATAAGCTCTTTGGAGCTGCTGCATTTCAGACTTTCCTTCCTGTCCTTCTTGCTTTCATTCTGTCACTGGCATCAGCAAACTCCCCCAGCTCTGTAGGATAGCATGCAGTAGCACATTTTCCTTCATCTGATGTTGCAATATGTGATAATTTTTTTAATTATTTTTTTATTGTGCATCTGTTTCAGATGCTCCAAAAAGAAGCTCTTTGTAGTTGTAGTGAAGTTGTGAGAAATGGGGACATTAGAGAAACACACTAGAAAACTGGTGCTGTGTCTGAGTGAATAAACTATTTCCTCCAGTGCTTTACTCCCCAGTAAATACTCCTGCCTTGGTAATTAATTGATATCACACATTAAGACAATCAAGCTATATGATGTGGAGGAAAAGCAGGTATATGAATTGTGAGAAAAATACCTCCCTTTTAAGTTGGAGAGTCAATGAAGGGGATTTCGACACTATGAACACAGATTTGTTTCAAATTATATTTTTTTTCTTGCAATGAGTTGTCCATCCTTCAGACCTTCAGTGAAATTTCTTTACAGACGTTCCTTCCTTCTCCCTTCAAATTTCTATCCTTTCCTGGTAATCTGACAAGGAATTCTGTCTCAGGAAGGGGCTGAGGAAACCACCATTGCTCCCCAAGCATCTTTCTTGGTGGAATCTGCAGTTTTTGCAAGTGAACTATGTTCCCTCACACCTCCTGTGCTTTTCTTTTTCAAATCACATAACTTCCTGCATGAGGTAACCTTTTCTATCTCAGGCTGTTTCTCTCCCTTGCTTGCTCTGCCTCTGGCTTGCTTTCTGGGTCCCTTGCTCAGTGATGAATGAGTTTCATTCATCTTTCTTTCGGGGGCTATGTGAAAAGCTTTAGACTTTGCCTGCTCCCATTTTTTCGCTCAGCCATTCATTTCCATGGCAATGGAGAAAGGAGGGGGGCGGCAGAGTGGGTGGCAGTGGGGCCGGAGGTCAAGAGTGGCCACTTTCTGAATTAAAGCTTTGAATCCCATTAAAGGTGACACGTTGTAACCTGGAGTAACTCTCCAAGAACTTGGCTGTCAAAGCCATCAAAGTAAAAGGAGAGGGAGGCAGGAGAAAGAGAAAGATCAGAGGAGGAGGAGGAACCCAAGAGCTTGGAGCTGCTGTCAGGATTACATCTGGTGACTTAATATAGAGGTAGTTCATTTGTGTTGCCATACACTGTGCTTCAGTGAGGCCATGCTCCGAAATCTGCATGTGGATGGGGAGTGTGAGGTAGAGAGGATTCCCCTCATCCTTTGATCAACAAATGTAATCTTCTGATTAAGTAAACAACACTTCTCCTCTGAGAAATGGGAGGAGGAAATTGAGTACAGATAAGTATCCCAGCTACACTGGCATTTCACAAGGTTATTTTTTCATTTCTTTCACAGAGGTTTCCAGGAGGGCTCAGCCAACGAAGATGAGGGATGTTTTCTTGGCATCATACAAATAGTCACTGAGTGAAAGTCTGTGTCCCAGAACACAGCATATGAAGTAGAGGAAACTGTATCAAACTCTTTCCAAACATCCAAAATTTAGGTGTTTTAAAAACATTAATTTTGGAAACATGCTAATCCCTATATTAAAGAAAAAAAAAGCAAACAACAAACCAACAAACAAGCAAATGCTGAATAAAACCTGTTAAATTTTGGCATTTGAGGATGTTTTTTCTCTGAAGGTTGATTACATGGGGGAGGAATTGGAAGGAGGCACCACTCACTCATGCCCTGTGTGTTATATTATGAATTCTTGATGCAGAGATAAATGCTCTCATCATAGTGGTAATCTGAGTCTGTGTTAAGACTCCCCATTTTCACTAGTTCGACCAGATAAGCCAGTGGTTTAAAGCAGAATTTTCTGTTAGTTTCCAAGTGTGGGATCTTGCTTCTGGTACTGTTGAGTTTCAGAACTTTTTATCCCTTCATCTCCAAGGTTATCCAGTTCTTCTTCTATGATGACCTGAGCCTAATGTGATTTAGCAGGAAAGCCTGCTGATTTTATAGTGTATATGAGATCCTTGATCTCATGTGTTTTCTGTATTAAATGAAAATGCAAGAATTTGGTGCTAAACTCCTTGTGGAGCTTGCTTTGAAACCTTGACCCATCATTATGTTTCTCGGCTTGCTAAATCTGTCTAGATTGCAGACTGAACAATACTATTCTTGCCAGTCCTGACTATGCCACTATCAGAAACTGCTGTGTGCCCAGCAAACAAGATTTAGAAATGTCTCTGTACTGTGAATCATACATGATATGAAGCCTTCAACATCCAGGTCAAGTCGGGAGATTTGGTAAGACTTAGTTCCTTGTCACTCAGGCTACTTGACATTTCTTAGAGAAGTTTTTGTTATAATCCTGGTTGCTCTGCTTATTTTGCCATTCACTAGCACCCCTGAGCTTCCTTGTGGTCCTGCAACGAATAGCTTAACCTGTTCAAGGTGGAGGAGGATTCTGGATTTTTTATTTGTCTAGAAAAGTGTGGCTTTTATTGCTGAAAGGTTCTTTGATGAAAGTAAACTGTAACAGCCTGTGTTTTGCTATTGTATTTTTTTATTATTATGTATTCCTGCATATAAAAGAAATTTCCAGAATCTTGTAAGATAATGATCTTAAGGATTATTTTTTTATTTTCCAAGTCTGTATTTTTATGGTGGTTTTTTTTATGGTGTGTGGTATATAAGACAGTAGTAACCAGTAATTGGTCTAGTAAAATAATATTTTTCAATCTTTGGCTTTTCTTCACTTGTTTAAAAAAGCAATAATGAGGGACTCAAAGCAAAAGGAACACTGGATTTTTCAGATCAATTTGCACAAATCCTGTATCTTTGCAATGGAGTTAAGTAAGAATTGAGGCTGTATATAGTGACTACAGGAGTTAAAATGAGCAACTGGGAAAGTTACAAGCGAAGTTTGACATCTGTGTGCATTTTTTTGTTAGTGAACTTGGTTTTTTGTTTATTTTGGGGTTTGGGGCTAGGGAAGATAGGGAAGGAATAGTTTGCATTGCCAGAAATACCCTAAAATGACAAGGAGGAATGGAGGCTTACATTACTGAATGAAGGAGAATTCTGTCAGTCAAATATAACTCTAGAGATGTTAAAAGTCCTCTAATTAGGGAGAGAATCAGCTGTAATATGTATTATTCCATGCTAAAGGAGAGACTGCTGAGAAAAAGATCTCTGACTTTGGAGACAGGCTGCAGCTAATAAAGGCAACTAAACCAGCCAGGGAAAGGATCAAAACTGTAACAGCAACCGCTGGTTCAGAGGTATGCAAACTTGGGCCAAAGGGACCTCAGAAATAGGGCAGAAACAAAGTGAACGGAGAATAAAGGCATTGTAGGTCTTTTTACATGAGAGGTAGAAGGAAGCAGTGCAGGGACCGAGAGTGGAGAGTTTCTTTGTTAATAAGAAAGATGTTGGCCTACTTTAGCACACACCGACTCTGTTTGGCAGCACACAAATAGGAGGGGAGCTGCTGTCATATTTGTAATCATGGCATTAATGGGAGATCTTCCTTTATCTGCAGTATGGTGAGTTTGATGCAGCGTTAGATCAAAGAAAGGGTGCTGTGAACTGCCTCGGGAGCAGCACTTATACCAAGTTTACTGACCAGTGAATCAGGGTAATTCTTTTTTTCCTCTTAAGAGATTCACGTCTTTTTTCAATCTGGTTTTATTGGTGAGATGCTTGTTTGAAACAAATCTGCTCCAGGAGCACTTTCAGTTCTGTTATTCCTCTATTTCACTCACCTGAAACAAAATAAACAAGAAATAAAGACAATGGAGAGGAAGCATAGGGATTTGATTTGATTTGATGCAGAGACCCGATTTATCTGTTCTGCTATTCTTGATCCTACTTTTCCATGTACATGTGACTGTAACATAGTTTCACCCTCAAGGCTTTTGCTTTGCTTATTCTTATTACATTTATTTATATTTTCATGTATGCTTGTACTACATTCTTCTCCTCTCTGTAGCAAATCCACTTGTTAATGTTGGCTCCGCCTTAATAACCTAATACTAAGAGTAATCAGGAAGCTGACCTCGTTAGTCTGTGTGTTATCTGAAGAGTGAGAGTACACTGTCAGAGGCTGTAATAGAATTGATTGGGTAAAGCACTAGCAGTTTACTTTCCTCCATCAAGTAATTTTGTACATTAACATGAAGAAATAGAGCATTTTGTAAGCTGAAATAATTATGCCTTCCATTTAGAAATGTATGTTGCTGAAGGGCAGATATGACAAAACACTTAATCACAGGACTTTTGACTCCCTAGCTGATTGGGTCTTGTCTGTAAAACTTGCACAGTTAGCATGGATGCCACATGGTGATGTGGATGCTCCAGGACTGGGAGAAGCAAAGCCTTACACCAAAATAAGGGAATTTAACCAAATCTGTAAGTGTTCAGCCTTGCAAACACCCAGGCCTGCTTGTCGTGCCGAGTCTAAGTGGGGCCTGTGGGGCTGAACAAGTGCTGGTGACTGAACACTGGCACAGATTGCCCAGGGAGGTGTTGAATTCTACATCCTTGGAGATATCAAAAGCCATCTGGACATGGTCCTGGGCAACTGGCTTGAGGTGGTTGTGCATGAGAGGGTTGGACAAGAAGAACCCCACAGATCCCTTCCACCCTCAACCATTCCGTGATTCCTATACAGACTAATGCTGTGATTATTGAGCAATTGTCTTGTTCAGGCCTGTACTTCATTCCTGTCCTTCTGCTGGTCAATTTGCATGTTACACAATATCAGTGTACATTAACAGAGGTGAGGAGAAGGGCGTGTACTGTGTGTTATGTTAAAAGAGAAGGGAACAAGTGGTACTAAACTACCTTTTACTTGTAGGAACTAAGAGTAGCAATATTACCATTTCAGCCACTGTCTGAGTCATGTGCTGACATCCTGACAGAGTTTTGTTTCTGAAGTAAAAATGGTCTTACTCCTTCAAGTCGACTTAATTGCTGTGTAAGACAGCCTGCAGCTGTGGGTAAATTAGTCCAGTGTTGTGGTTTATACCGAAGTAGCACTAAAGACTGCAATACTTTCTAGGCATCCTGTGTGTCTTCTTTGATCATGGAGCAGAGAAGTCAAAGTATCCAGGGGCCAACTTTGGTGAGAAGCCATCTAAATTGGAATTGTCTTTGCTTAGGAGGAAGATCAAAACCTCCAATATATGCAGAGGAATAGTTGGATGTTTTGTGCAGTCTGGGTGGTGTGAAGAGGTCTTGAAGTGTTTCATTTAATGACATGAAGTGTTTAAATACAGCTTTCCTGAAACCCATTAGGATGGATTGCTGCTAGGAACACTGGTAGGAGCATCCAGGGAATGGACTGTTGTCAACCGGGCACTGAAATGTCTTGAACTCTTGGAGTGGTTTTGCTCCTTTCTGCTCCCAGTCTCCAGACTTTTTCACTAAGAGTTCTGCTTTTTCTTTCTAAGGTTATTTCTGGGTTAATGAAGAGGAAGATGTAATCCTTGAGTCTTGTGAGGTAGTTACGTTAATCATCCAACCTTCTTCTGGCAGAAAGCTGCTTACAACAAGCCTATCCTGTGGCAGGGTGGAGTGAGAGGAAATACGGTGGCCTGGATCACAGATCTGGAAATAGGTGCTGGAAATCCAACTCTTCTGACGTAGAACTCCCATCATTAAATCCCTGACAGCCTTTGGCTTATGTAGATGTTTATATGAGGGAAAATCAAATTACTCTCATCTCCCAGTGGTTGCAATCTGGCATCTACCTGTAACAGTTTTCAGTTAAATTCTGTATTGTTTAGTAGTAGTACTTTTTAAATTCTATGTTTCCATCCTTTGAAATCTTAAAGGGTGCTTTTTAAAAAGTCTAGTCCTTAGTAAATTCCAGCATGATTAAGCTAATGTTGTCTTGGTTGGAGAATAGAATCTTCAGAAGGATTTAGTTTTCTCCATTTTTTCCCCTGAGCTTCTAAAAATATCAGGACACAAACTAGTTGCTTGTTTTCAAGTGCTCTCAGGTGAGCTACTGCCTCAGTTCCTCTGTCAGCCCAGTTGACTGGTCTGAGCTTCATATTCAAGTACTTTCTATATTAGCCTTCCTCTTCAATTCACAGCCTGCTTGTCCCTGTGTCTCCTGGACCATTCTATTCCTGATCATCATCTTCTTCCAAGTCCTTTCTTGCACCATCTGTTTTAGGCCTTTGCCATCTGTGACACAGTCCTCTATCCTGAAAGGTTTCAAAGTCTTTTCCTTGACTGACAGAGCTGGGACTGATTGTTTCTGTGTTCAGTGTATCTAGCATAGAGTTTTTGTGCCATCACTGTCAGCTTTTAGAAACTGTTTCTCATGACATGTATATGCAACAGCTGTAAAAGTAGAGCCTTATTTCTTACTCTTTTTTTACGCTTAGGAACCTCTTAGCTGTAGCAGAGAGTCACTGTTCTGTGTTCTGTGTGTTTGGGTGATCTCATTCCCTTGGGGTGTCTGTAGCATAGACCCTGCATGCTGCTGAAGCAAGGGCCTTAGTGCTCTTCCTCTGCTGCAAATATGTGCCATAAGATGAAGAAAGTGACATGACACTAGGCTGCATTTTGGGATTGTACCCTTCAGAGAGAAGGATTGGTCTAATGGCCAGCTGAACTGAGACTTTCTTTGGACCCAGGTGTAGTCAGTCAGCAAGGCAGCATTCACTGGGAAAGGGTCCAGGACTGGGGTCTCAAGGAGTACGAGGAAGTTTACAAAGCATCAGTGCCCACCTGAGTGAGATCCTGCGCTGGCTGTGTGTGGGCTTTTAGAGGGAATCAACTCTTGTGGCTCATGCTTCATGTGTGACACTCTGGAGAGCTCTGTAAGAGACAGGCTGCTGGGGCTCCCTACATGCTCACTTCTTTGAGGTCCCAGGTGTAGATGGTGTAGATGCAAACTGTGCTGTGCAGGATACATGCTTGCTTTTTCTTTCTATACATAACTTGTGAATAGAAGTGCCTTTTTCACAGATGAAGTGTGTATGCTGGGATTTTAACTTGTATCTTGAGGAATGAATAAGACTTTGAGTGACAGGTCATGTGAAAATGCAGTGGTATAGTATATTTGCTTTTTAAAAGTATATATTTAAAAGAATTAGTAGACAAGCAATAAAGACAAATGTAAATCCAAGTTCCTGCCCACTTCTCACTGATCTTGTTGTGACTGAATCATGACATTTCTCTTTTTCTGAAAAACTGCAAACCAGGGAAATGTTGACTCTGAAAAGGTCAAGCAAATGATTTCTGCTCTTCTTTGGTTTGTATTGTTGCAGTATGAGGGCAGATCAATGGAGTGAATCAGAAACTGGACATCTGCCCTAACCCATAAGGAAACGGGGTCCTTGGGGTGGAGCGAAATACTGATAGAAGACACTCTGTCTTTACTCCCATCCATTCCAAGGGCAGACTGCTGTTAAGATCAGTCCTGGTTGGTATGGAAGTAAGGATACATTGCAGACTGCTGTGCATCAGAGCAGCACAGTAACCAGCAATGCTGCTCTGGGAATCTAGGAAGAGCATCAGAGTACCTCTAATTTGTTCATCACTTTTGGCTGATGTGATTAGCAGTCAGGGCTAATTACCTGCAGGAATGCTCCCGCTTGCCTCCCTGAATCCACACATGGGAAAGCTGGTGTTATGATCCTTGGCAGTATAAGCTGTTCTTCCTTTCTGTCATAGATGGAGATATAAATATTAATGAACTGACGACCGGGTAATGCTTCAGGATCAAACATCCTCTTTCCTCAATTTTCCTTTTTTCTGTGTTCTGCTTTGTGTGATTTTGTTTCTCTTATTGTTAGAACAAAGAATGGCAGGAATGTTCTCAGTAGCAATCTTGTACATCCCTTATTCAAAGAGATACAGTTATGCTCTGTGCCAGCACTTTTTGCTGTTGGTGAAGGATAGAGTGAAGGTAACTGGAAAACGGATATACAGTGTGCCTACAATGTGATGTAGTGACTGAAGGGGGGGCTTGTAGAGAACAAAATTAATTGAAATAATCTGGAACTTCCAGAAATTCTGAATATAACCCTGCTTTCCTTCATGTATGTGAGCCAGTTGCTCTTAATTGAAGATGGAGGCAATATTACCCAAAATTTGAACTCTTTTCTTAGCAAAAAGTAAAGATAGAAAACAGCTAACTGGTGTCAGTATACCCTGTGTACTACAAACTATCCAGAAGGAAAAAACTAACATGGGAAGGTTGGAGTTTAGTGTTTGAACTCCTGACTCCCATGCCAGCACACTTCACCAAAGGTGCATTCAGCCTTGTAAAGCTAATCGTTTAGGAGTGGAATCTAGAATCGTTAAGATTGATGTACAGGGAGAATTAAGAGTGTATGACTGAGATCCATAAAATCCTGCTGACTGAGTGGTAGCTTGGGTGCTGAAGATTATGTGGCTACAGTAATGCAAAAAGATAATGAGGTAAGTTAGCTTATAATGAACCCTGTGAAGCCACCGATTTCCAATATTCCAGCTCTTTGGGATAGACCTGAGCCACATTTATATTTAGCTGTATTTAAACTGCACTGCCAACTGAGAAATTATCACACTGGCTGGGCACTGAGCAGAGGTACAACAGACATGCACTTGTGAATCTAGGCGTCTCACATGCCAATAAGGTCCCAAGTCCCTTAGGACTGAAAATGCAAGCACTTGCCTGTTTAACCCTATCAGGACAGCGAGTTACCAGAAAAAATCGTGGAGTTTGTGGGATACACACTTTCTTTCATTAAAGGCAGCAATTTCACCTAATGTGGCTTTTTACTTTCTAAAGCATGCAGCCTTACAGCCATGAACACAAGATGTTGTAGTTCTGTATGTGAGAGAAGATCCAATGCTGGGTCCATTTAATATTTTGGAGTTTGTTTTGTTTTGGCTTGATTTTTTTTGAAGTTTGTTATTTTTATTTTTTGCAGAAATGGAAGTGGGAAGGGATTATGAATGCATGAAATTGTCCAGTACTTTAGGCTTTGTTTGTAAATGAGACAGTTTTTGGCTCTGTTTTCTCTTGGCATGTAATGAACGAGAACAAATAGCATAATTTTCAGAAAGTTTTGACAGTGGAAGGTTGTTCCTTGCCCTTCTGTCGGCATTACTCTTTCATTTTCCAAATTTCCTTAGAAGTCATCGTGCCAAGAGATCTGAGTTGAATGTAAATCTTTCTATTTGAGCTTGGACTGTGTTACCCTATTGCAGTTGTAATTTGAACTCAATTTTCATAAGTATTTTCTCTGATAGGGACTAAAAGTCAGTCTCCGGAAAGCTTAAATACCACTGTTTCTTTCAGGCAAGGTACTTTTGAAAACCTAGACTTTTTCTTACTACCTGTTGTCAATAATTTCCAAATGCAATTATAGGGTATAACTATAAAGAGAACAAACTGTCTTTCCCCTTTCTCTATTGGAAACATATACCTCAAAAAGAGGCTGCATATTGCCAGAGTCCTCCTAGTCCTGACCTCGAGACTCTGCAAATCCCTTTAGAATGTGCCAAGACCTTTGGGACACCCACATTCTGGGGAAAAAAACGGATCAGCAGTTTGATAGTGTTCTTGCACTGATTTTTCTTACATTGCTATTAAAAAGTATCAGATATATAGTGTTGCTGTTACATTTGTGGTCATCTAAAGCCTTGCAAAGTCTTTTTTTTTTTTCCTTTTTTTCCCTGTTGTTGTTAACATGCAGATGGGTTAAAGATAGTACAGTGATCACATGGAGATTTTTCACATTCTGATACATCATCACCAAGCATTTTCCAATTAAAAAAAAGAATAGCTTATGTTGCAGAAAATATGTGCTATGATATAATCAGTCATGATGTACAGTGTGTCCAAAGATCAAGAACAGTCTTAAGTTTGTCTTTGTAGCTTATATCTTAAAAAGAAGAGTTGTTTGAGTTGTTTTGCTTTTTTTTTTTCATTTGAACGGTTGTGCTCTGAAATGTAAAGTAGGGAATGAACCTGAGTGTGACATGTTGAGACTTTTATATATTGTCTTGTACTTCTGGTTGCTTTGCTAAAAAATTTGCATTATGATTTTTTCTCTCAGTCTTAAATTGGAGAGATCATCTGCACCACTGGCCATAGTGACTGCTGATAACTCCAAAAAAATTGATAGCTAGTACTGTTTTGGAATTCCTGCATCTTTAGGTTTCTCCCATCATTACAAGAATTTTATGGCCTTGCATGTTGTCCAGTCATTGGTTCAAGGTGACTATAAAATGTTAATGGGTCATTTTGCCTACTCATTTGCACAGGTATAGACAATTAAAAAACCCTACAAAGCAGGGAAAAATTGGGGTGATGCTGTAAATTGTGTTCTTTAATGTCTGTCTGGTACAGAAAAGTCTATTTTCGCATCTAGGTAAACTTTGTATTTAAGAATTGATTTCTAGATAATATGAACCTTAGCATCTTTCTTTTTTTACCATATATATAATTCTTATCTTCCATCTGTCACCCTTTTAGTACATTCTTCACAATTTCATGTCTGAATGCTTTCATATATAATGACCCAGACCTTTTATTACTGTTAAGTTTCCTATTTTGAACAGTTTGTAAGCTAAACTTGCTAGATTATCAAACCTGGACTTGTGACAACTTCCTTCTGGAGATAAACAACGTGGGGTTTGGTTTTTTCCATTTAATGTGGCTGGGTTTGAAAATTTTTAAGTTAAAATCCAGCCTAACTCTTGGCTTGTTAGTAAAGGGAATAAAAAAGAAGTGGAAAAAGGGCAAAGTGCAGTCTGACACTTTGGAGATACAACATAATGAAAAGGTAAAATGTTACAGTGGTAAAATTAAATTAGCTGTAACATAAGAGAAAACAAATCATGATATTTATTTTTAGGAAGAAGCCTCCCACAGAGGACTGTGAATACCTTGCAGGGAGAAGCAGACTAGAGAGAGCTTTAGAATACAGATATTCTCATTAAGCAACAGACCAAGAAAGTATCATTAGAAACTGAGTTGTTTATTATTATTGTTTTTATTGTTGTTATTATTAACAATACAACTTGTGAAGAAAAGTGAGTTTCTGTCACAGCCACTAGTACAGAACAGATACGTAACTGAGTTAGAATCCTAAGAAAACTAGGGGTATAAGTAGCTGCATTTGCAGATTAGATATTCAGAAGAGAATATACTACATGTATTTTTGGTGGAAGAGGGAAAATGAGTAAAATATTAAATTGACCCTGGAATGGGAGAATAAGGTAGAGAATGAAAAGGAGAAAGAATGGTGGGAAAGGCAAAATTAGAAGAAATCCAATTAAAAAACAATTAAGAAACGCAAGGGTAGGCTATGGGTTGGAAATTAGTATAAATGGAAGAGAGTTTTCTTTTTTTTTTGCACTTTTCTTCTTCTTGCACTTTCTTCTTATCTGAAACAGTATTTGCTAACTCCCAGCTTTCCATATATTAGTCTGAATTAGCAGATGTCCCAATTCTCTGGATGTGGTCCCATTTCACACAGCGTCCAAGCTACAGGATGCAAAATGCCCTGCTGTGTCTTTTACATGATCAGCAGGAATAATAGCTGAAGAAATATGGAAATGGGGTTTGTTGTCTTTATCAAGATAATATGGCTATAATTAACCCAGGCAGCCATATTTCACACATGCAGGTGTTCGTATATACCCGTGTATGTGTGTGTATTTTGATAGTTATACTGAATATCAATAAGCCAGGGAAGAGTGAGCAAATGATAGATGATGAAAAACAAGGATTTGCTTTATATTGTAGTGCTGCATCCACTTTTGCCCTTTGTCTTGTTTTAACCCTAGCTGGCAATTATGTTCCATGCAGCCACTAACTCAGTTTTCTCCAATAGAAAGGGGAATATCATTGGAAAGAAGGTGAAACTCGTGTGTTGAGATAAGAACAGTTTAATAATTGAAATAAAATGTAATAATAATAATTGTAATGAAAAGGCAACAGTAAAAAAAGAGAAATAAAACAAATTAAAGAACCCCCAAGTGATGCACAATAAAATTGCTCGCCACCCAGTGACCAATGCCCAGTCTATCCCTGAGCAGTGATAAGCACTTTCTGTCCAACTTTCCTTGGTTTATGTACTGACCATGATGTTCTATGGTGTGGAATAGCCCTTCAGTCAGTTGGGTCAGCTGTGCTGTCTGTGTCTTCTCACAACTTTTTGTACACCTCCAGCCTGCTTGCTGGCAGGGAATGAGAAGCTGAAGAGTCCTTGACTTAGTATAAACTTTACTTAGCAACAACTAAAACATAAGTGTGTTATCAATATCATTTGCATACTAAATCCAAAACACAGCACTGTACCAGCTACTAGGAAAGAAATTAACTCTATCCTAGTCAAAAGCAGGAAATCCTTCCTCATTGTTGTTAATCTACACCAGTCCACAGATTCTGTATTCATACCTATGAAGAGATTGGAAATAACACTTGAATTTTCATCAGGAGATGCCCAGAAAGAAGTTGGCATCAGCAGGCTTTTATATAGCAGGAATGTTGTGTGTTAGGTAATGCCCTGTTGGATGTGACAGTCATGTGAGACAGACCATTCTTGTAGTTACCAGAACTGTGGCATTGATTTAGCCAGAGTTCACCTACTATTCAACTTTGGCCTGTTTAGATGTTGTGTGCCTGATTGTGTACTGACTCTGTTTAACTTTTGGACTCTAGGGGATGCATTATAGTCTGTGACTGTCGCTGGACTGGGTAAGGGCTGAATGAGTCAACATTGGCCCTGTGAAGCAGTGCTAGTCCTGTGGAAAAAAAAAAGGCTTAGGAATAAGCATTCATTCACTATTTCACTCCTTATTTGGTGGCAAGATATTCCCTAATGGTAATTAGTACAGTGCTTGTTTAAAATTCATCCTCTCTAGCTCAGCCAGAGGCAACTTTTGAATGAATAGACAGCTTAAAATCCAGCAGAGGGCAATGCTGTATTGCACCTATACAGATACAAAAGGACCTTTGAGTTATCTTCCCTAATGAGATACCATGTGTTTAATTCATGACAGATTATACTAACCTTGGGGCTGGGGTTTTGCAATAACATCCTGAGACTTTTCTGGAAAAATCACTCCCACTGATGGTAGGTATGTTGCCAGTATATATGAATGGACTAGATTACACTGCATGTTTGATCTGTGCAGAAATAAAACCATAAGGACTTACCATAACTTCCCACCAAAATTATCAAGAGTTAACATCCTCCACCTTTTCTTCTTTCCTTTCTCATTTCTCCTGGGTACTTGCCTATTAACCTCTTCAGCTATTGCAGTTGTATTTTTCTTGCAAATTCACAAAAATGAGAAATGACAAAACTCAGTAGTTAAAGTAGGCTCTGTTCTTGGGAAACTCATTGAAACAGAATTTGTTTCTTGCAGAAATGGTAACAACCATGCATACCACAATGTTTTTCTGTCTATTGAGCCTCTGAGAAGAAATCAGAAACAGAGGATCAATTGGAAGTACCACTTAGAATTACAAATATATTCAGCTTCCTAGTCCCTCATGAAGAGTATAAAAAGCAGTGGAGAGCTTACAAGGTTTAGTGTTCTAGTTTGATTTCTAGACAGCTGCAATTTCACCGGTTTATAACACTGATTTCATTTGAGGTTGATGGTAATCTTATTGTCTCAGAATTTTTCTGTGTGTAATTCTGCTGTGACTGAAGAATTCAGAGCCTTCAGGAGCTCTTGGCTCAGACAAGGGTCCCTGGGCCCAGAGAGGAACCCATGAAATTGGTCTTTCAGCCATACACTAACTTGCCTTTATTAACACTATGGCAGCTCACAGTAGTAGTGCAGTCCCTGGAAAGCTGCTTTTACCATCCTGGTCTCAAAATTCCTCAGTCAGCAATAGCGGTAAAGAGTTTCAGTTAAACTTATAGGAACAGAAACAAAAAGTGTTCACAAGGGATTCTTTCTGTAGTAAAGCACCTCTTTGAGAAACCTGTACTTTCCCTGTCCTCCCAGATTGGACTAATCTCTGGACTAACCTTCAGAGTAACTAGAAGAAGCAAGTGAAAAAGGACTTCATCTTAGAGGTCCAAAACGTGTTTTTATCACACTTTGGTTTTCTCCTGTTCCTACTTCCAAAACAAGTAATCAGTTAATTCTACATCTTGCAAACAAAAAGTTTGTTCTAGGGGATCAGCCATCCTTATTAGGATGCAGGGAAGAGAATCTATTTTCTGTGGTTTGCATATTTGATTATAATTGCAGACAGCAAAGGAGAGGAGAGGGTGGAGAGGATAAGAATGTGTTTCATTGCTGCTTATCTCTAGGACAGTAAGGATGGTGTGATATTGAGGGATGATATATTGAAAGAGAAGGAACACAGTGTAAAGTCTTACTGATTAGAACCATGGATGATATACCTTTTTGCATTTAAATGTTGGTTTCTAGTAGAAGCCACCTTGTACAAGGAGAGTTTTCTGGAGAATAGCAGACAGACGCCATCCTTGCTTTGAGGTATACATGCCACTATTTCTGTCCTGGACAGGCACCACATAGAGGTGTCCAGACTTGGACCAATAAATTGCTATGATTAATAGTTTTTTAACATCATTGTAAGGAATAGAAAATCAAGAACAAGTTAAATATTGAAAGGTTTATGACAGTGGAGTACATGGGAGCTAGTTGTAAGTTTTTCAGTGACAGGTCCTGCAGTTCAGGATTTACAACTAATCTCTGGGCAAACTGTTTTTCTTAGTTAATCTGTGCAGCATTGAAGTTAATGTTGGTTGCTTAAAATTAAAAATCTGGAGCCAGTCACCTTGCTGATTCAGTGTGTGTGTGTGTGGTGCCCCTAGTGATACAGATTGCTTGCTGTTTTCTAGAACTGAAGTTCCTGGTTGAAAGCTGTAAAGCCCATAAACTTGTTTCTTGGTGGGCATCAGGCCAGTGGAGCAGCCAAGAGTTGTGCCGTGGGAAGGGGAGCTGTCTCAGGTGCTGTCTCTGCTCCAAACCTACCCCAGTGGGAGCTTCCAGGTGCTTTTGAGTTTTGGGTTCTCTCCATCCCCACCAAATCTAGCCCCAAGAGTAGGTGATTAAAAATGGACAAGAAAATGAAATTTATTTATGATATAAACAACAGGCATATACGTGGAGAGAAAGGTGAAGGTAGAAAGACTACCATCTCATTTCTCTTCCAGTGAGAACTAAAGCCTCCAAGTGTTGTTTATAAAACAAGTCTCAATATCCAGCTTTTCTTAAGTCTTTAAGAGTGCAAATATAACTTGCAGCCAACGAAATTTCATTGTCTCTGCTCTGTGGCAAAGTAAGTGCTTTAATTATATATTTTTTTAAGGACATTCGGACTGGGTCCCTGAATACCAAGTCCCAGCTGAGCATGAATTCAAATGACTGAGGCCTAAGCCCCTGATAATAAGGGTTTATTAAGGAAGCACTAACAGAGCTGAACTGGAGTGGACTGAATGGCCGAGCTGAAATAATGGGATGCTTGTGGCAACCAGAAAATGATTGTTTATTGGCATAATCCCAGGATAAACTCTGCCAAGAGCACATGTTTGTTCCTTGCCAAGTTCTTCATATGGGGAAATACAGTACTGAATTTCTGCACGTAATAGCAGTGCTGAAGACTGAGAGGAGGAGAAGTGGCAGTTTGCATGAGGAGGGGAAAAAATGTATATCCCAAATGGTGTAAACAGTGTGATCCCTGGAGCTCCATTCACCAGCAGGCTTTAAAGAGACCACTTGGGTTTCAACTTTAGGAATATGGTCTGAAAAATATGGGTTTGGCTATGGAGCTCAATTGCTTGAATCTCTAAGTATTGCTGCATGCATCATGGAGAGAACAGAAAAATTTGGAAATTTTTAAAAGATCCTGCCTCTATGATTGTTGAAGTGCTTTCACGCATGGAAAAAGGACTGTCTTTCAACTCTGCTGAGAGACACATTCTCAAGAAAATTCAGTTGAATCACACTTAGCAAATATTTTATTCACTGAGAAATGCTCCAAGATGTAGCTATGCATAACTGCAGGTTAAGTTTAAAAGTTTATGGAATAACTGCTGCTCATACAAGGAAGAAGAGAGAAGAGAGGTTACTCTATATAATTCTGCCTTGTCCTTATCCAGTAGTCTTTTGGATAGGATATTTAGTGAGGTTTTCCTGATTCACATCACCTTTGTCCTACTGGAAAAGGTTTTTCTTTTCAGCCTGAAACTCACATATCTGAACGCTGTAAATATTGTCCTACAATATTATATAGTATATATATATATTATATATATATAAAAATTATGTATTTATAGTGGTAGTTTCTCCATATCTCCTGTGGAACCTAAACATGTAGTATAAAATAGTTAAATATTTGCTAGGGTATAAGAATCTCACCTTCTAGGAAAATGCTTAGAGGCCATTAGAAATATCTGTACTATGGAACAAGTTCTCAATATGGGTGATTGAGATGCCTGCCTGAGAAATCTTTGAGCTGTAGCTAGGATTATCTTGAGGAGCATGGAACAGTAATCAAAACCTCAGCTATCAATCACAGACAGAATCTGAAGACAGATCTTCTAAACTTTAAATTTTTATATTGAAATCAAACATAACCATAAATGATTTTTCTCTTTCTTTTACTTTCTATTGGCAAATTTTTGTGACTGATTGTTCAAAGTCCCAAGGGGATGCTTCTCAAAGAGCTTCATCAAAGGTCTAAAGCTGAAAAACAGTCTGGTTTGGAAAGAAGTGGGGAAGGATATTGTCTGGAAACAATCAACCAGTAGATCAACAACAAATCTGAGCATTCTTTTTTTTTTTTGATTTTCTACTTTTAGTTCTTAGTGCATTTGGTTATGTGGCATAGATATAGATTTTAAGAATAACTTTATTTAATTGTTAATAAGAGCTCAATCTGAATAAAACCTGCCTTCTAGCAGTACTTCAGGCTGCAGCCTCCCTTCAGAGATTAAAAATGACAACTTCTCTCTTTCTAAATACCATCTTGTATTTCTGGCATCTACTGGCTGATTCTGTAACACTGTGAGGATACAGTATGTCATCAGTATGACTCTTGTCGCAGAAGTCTGTGCAGAATCTGGACTTCATTAAAAAAAAAAAAGAACTAAAAATGAAGTATTTCTTTAGTCATTGTGGTTTGGAAAGACAATTGTGAAGCAAGTTTTTCATGTGTGACCTGTTGAATTTTTGTTTATATGAATCTTGAGTAAACTGAAAAGTAGTCCTTGGATTATTTTGTTCTTCTCAGTTTGCCATTAACCCTCTACACCAAAGACAGTGGTCTTAAATTTCAGTTTTTAATACTTTTTTTTCTTGTTTGAATATCCAGTTCTCCTTATGGGACTCTCAAAATGGCAATGGGTCTGGTTCTCCTTCTGTAAGCTGCCTAAGTCTCCAGTTGTCTCCCTGAGATTTTCTGACTCCTACTTGCACAGTGAATTCTGTGATCTCTGGCAGATGCAAAATGAAGACTATGGGTAGTGTGAAAATATATATTTGCCGGCCCACATTTTAAGAAGAGTTTCAGCTTTGCATAGCAAATTTTGCATTAGTGTTACTCAATGAACTTTCAGTTCTTAGATTATTGTTGTGTATGATCTTTCCATCAAAAGAATCTGTTAACTATTTAATTGTATAAATAACTCCTCTATTTTTTTTCATCTTGTGTGGTTGTTTTATGCTTTCCCAATGCTAGAAATTATTCCTAGTTTAAGAAACATAGATAGACTTGTATATGTGTCTGATTTTGGAAGAACATATCTTCCCTCAGGATCTCACACCTTCGAGTCATTTGGTGAATGCTATCTTCCAGTTTGGAGAGAGGATTTTGTATATTGTTTTGTTTAGAAAGAGTTGTTTTAGTACTCCTGAGGGAACTTTGTGACCTGAAGCAACCATAACGTGCAGAAAAATTCATAAGGACATTATCTTTAAAAACGTGTGTACAAGGATAAATGAATGAAGAGGAAGGGAGCATTATCTGTGATTAGAGAAGATGAGACTTGGAAGTGTAATTGAAAGAATAGGGTGAAATGAAGACCACCTGTTAACAGCAGGGATGTCAGATGCTAGCAATTTTTAAATTGAATAGAGTTTCTTAATTTTTTCCTACAACCCTCCACCAGATGAGTATGATGACAGAGAAGACAATTCAACCATGAAAACAAATTCTCATCCTGCCTGGGTAGGTGAAAACAGACTTTTAAAACATTGAATGTATTTTGACCTGTTGCATGGCTGCCAGGTAGCTGCAGTACAGTGTCCTTTGAATAGTACCACAGTAGCATGCAGGCTTATTCTGTAGCTACAAAAATTTTGCTTCAAGTATGGAACTCTGTATTGCCTTCCAAAATGGAAAGGTCTTATAGAATATAGCAAAAAAGTTTGTTGGTCTAAGAGCCAAAAAGGTTGCACTGAAGTCTCATCTCGGATGTGTTGCATGCTGTACGACTTAATCCTTTTCCATCTGCATCACATGATATAGCAACGATATTCTTTCATGTTTTTTACCTTGGATAGAAATATGAAAGTTATTCAAATAAAGTAAGAGACTGGAGAGGGACAACTCTGTCTTCCTGGCCATATTTGAAAATGGGATTTTCTATCTAGGGTGTTTTTCTAGTGAAAGAATATTTTATCTGAAAAAGTTCTGTCACATGCTTTTTTTTTTCTTTTTTTTTTTTTTTTTCCTGATAGTTACAGGCACGTTTAGTCATGTCTCTAAACTTCAATTTCTGTTCTGCCAAGTGAAAGTGATTGTATTTTCTTCCCTTCCACTTGCTGCCTTGTTTCTAGGATGATCTGTGGTGCTGACACAGAACGCAGCCATTCACTGTCGGTGCCTAACGGTGCTTCACTGCAGCTGTTGAAAGGTGTTGCTCCTTACTAGCACTAGTACGGTTATAGTGAATATTGGCCAGTCTCCAACACCTAAAAAGAGAGTGGTAGTGCATCCCAACTCATTTTTTGTTACTGTTAAATGCCGTGGTGAATGTTCTTCTGTGAATTCAAGGCAGGATCCATCTTAAGTGATTGTTAAACTGCACCAGAATTAGAGAGGCAGTTCTTAAAGTTCTACTTAAGTGAGAAGAGCTGTGAAGTACCTGAAAGGAGGTTGTGGTGAGGTGAGAATCATTCTCTTTTCCCAAGTAACAGGTGATAGGATGAGCAGAAATGGCCTCAAGTTACACCAGGACAGGTTTAGAATGGATATTAGGAAAGATTTCTTCACTGAAAGGGCTGTTTAGGGAAAGAGTTAAGTCACCATCCCTGAAGGTATTTAAAAGACATGTAGATGTGACACTGAGAGACGTGAATTAGTGGTCTTCTTGGCAGTCCAAGTTAATGGTTGAACTTGATTTTAAAGGTGTTTTCCAACCTGAATCATTCTATATTTCTATGAATTTCAATTTCAGAGCATGAGGTCTTGGCTTTTGTCTTTATTTGCTGACTATTATCACACTGAAGGGCATATGTGTCTAGGAGGTGACATTTGCATCCTGACTGGCAAAGATGAGATAATATGCTACACAACTGCTGCCCTCTGCTCACTAAGAGTTTTTGGAGGAGAATGGATTAAAAACACATTATAGTCATGTGTTACAACAAGGCTGAAACATAGATTTCATTTCACATAGCCTTTGTTTCAGTTTAATTAATTTTTCCTCATTCATTTTTGCGTAGTTGTCCCAATGCCCTGGCATTTGTCACTTGAAGCAAAGTGACAATTTCTCTTAAAAAAAAATAAAATAAATGAAGTCCCTTGGAAAGATTAATAGAGGGCATAGGTGAGAGGATATGTGCTTTCAGCTTAGATAGGTTTCTAATCGTACTGTATATTTTGGAATGTCATCTGAAGGAACAAAAAGCTAAAGCGACAGAGTTATAATGAGTAAAAGAAATAAAACGGGCTGTTTTTCTTATTACATATGGAGTATTTCCCAGAACCTGATTGGAGGTAGAAAAAAGAGTAAAAAATTCTCAAACCTGACAGTCAGCTGAGGCAAATCAAAACTCAAATCTTTGAAAAAGTTCCTTTACTTCAGATGATAGATAGTTATTGAAGATAAAGGGGTTCTGCTGAGTCTTGCAGCTTTCCCTCAACAGCATGCTGAGCAACTGGGAGGTGCACAGTGTTGAGCTATCTTGCTCGAAACCTGGAACCATGGAGGCATGAGATCCAGGAAAGTTGAACAAGCTGCATCTGATGCTGGATAATAAAATTATCCCCTCTTTACGTAATCATTTTTATTATGGGTTTCTCAATGTTCTTTTGAAGAAGGCAGGTGCTATTATCCCTATTTCATAGATGGGGAAGTGAAGATAGTGACAGATGCTGTGATTTGCTTACTGCCATTGAGCTGAAAATGTCTTCATTGGGGCAGAGAGAGAAAATGAAAATACAGTGGAGGCATCTGTTTGGCTTGTACAGTACAGCTGTTCATAATGAAAATCATATCACACCTTAAACAGCTCTCAAACCATGATTCATTCACAATAATGGTATTACCACTGAGCCTGTGGTGACATCAGTGTATATCTGCACACAGTTTTTGTCCTCATAATAGTAGTAATAATAATCTTTGGCTCTGGACCTAATTACAAAAATAGTTATGTTCCTTGATTTCTCCCACTTTTTTGTCCTGACTGTGAGCCCCATAGGACGTTGTTGCAGCTGCAACAGTCAAGAAAATGGGGCTTCATAAATTCGTTGTTTCAATAAATGAATTTATACCTCCTCTTGGATAGACAGGGACAATGAGACACTCTTTTCTGCCCTCTGTTTAGCAAGTGGATGGGAATATGCCACACCCTACTCTGACATTTTTCAGAAGATAACCAGATTAATCTCTGGTAGATGAAAACATATTAGCTAGCCAAATAGTCCTCAGCAACATTTCTTATGCCAGAAGGCTCTCTGTGACAGTGTTTATTTGCCATTTTTTGCTCCTGTAGTGCCACGGTAGTTGTGTAGTAAGGATCTGGTCTCTTGTGAGAGGCTTTGAAAAAACTATTTGTGTTTTAACAATCTCAGGCAACCAGAAGGTCATTAGGCAAAGCAAAGATACTAGCTAGTTTGGGGTGTGTCTTGGTTTTAAGACAATTGTATGGATTAAATTCAAAAACGAGACCATGAAATTTAGAAAAGCAAACGACAGCTCTTTTATTAAATATATATATATATTATAAATATAGATATATTTCTATCTATCTATATCTAAATGAGGAAAAAAACCCCCAACAGAACACAAAACAGTATCTCCAGAAACAACTTAAAACATGTAGTGAAGCTGAAAAGAAATGCATTTTCCTGCATGGGTTGGCTTTTAAGTCTCTGTTAAGTCTTGNAGAAAATGGGGCTTCATAAATTCGTTGTTTCAATAAATGAATTTATACCTCCTCTTGGATAGACAGGGACAATGAGACACTCTTTTCTGCCCTCTGTTTAGCAAGTGGATGGGAATATGCCACACCCTACTCTGACATTTTTCAGAAGATAACCAGATTAATCTCTGGTAGATGAAAACATATTAGCTAGCCAAATAGTCCTCAGCAACATTTCTTATGCCAGAAGGCTCTCTGTGACAGTGTTTATTTGCCATTTTTTGCTCCTGTAGTGCCACGGTAGTTGTGTAGTAAGGATCTGGTCACTTGTGAGAGGCTTTGAAAAAACTATTTGTGTTTTAACAATCTCAGGCAACCAGAAGGTCATTAGGCAAAGCAAAGATACTAGCTAGTTTGGGGTGTGTCTTGGTTTTAAGACAATTGTATGGATTAAATTCAAAAACGAGACCATGAAATTTAGAAAAGCAAACGACAGCTCTTTTATTAAATATATATATATATTATAAATATAGATCTATTTCTATCTATCTATATCTAAATGAGGAAAAAAACCCCCAACAGAACACAAAACAGTATCTCCAGAAACAACTTAAAACATGTAGTGAAGCTGAAAAGAAATGCATTTTCCTGCATGGGTTGGCTTTTAAGTCTCTGTTAAGTCTTGCAGTCATGACAAGATGGCAGCAGCCATGAAAATGGTGACCACAGAACTGGTGGAGCACAGTCCAAGCTAGGTCATGGGGCAGATGTGTTTTTCACCAATGTTCCAGTTGAAAAGGGGGAAGAAAGCTTTTGTGATTTGTGACTCCCTTTCCGAGGGATCAGAGCTCCTGTCCAGCAGTAGTGGCAGACCTGTTACTGAGATGCTGTGGTGAGGACACATCCCTGCTCTGTTCACTCAAGAGTGAGCCAGAGAGAAAAAGAAGTATCTGGGGACAGGAGTCACACTGCTTGCTACAATCTGTGCTGGAGTTGAGCTCAGACCATCCGCCCATCCCAGTGCCAAGAGGGCAAGGGCCAAACATCCACCCAATGTCCATGCAGTTATGTTTCTGCTCTCCCATAAACCACCTCATGGTGGAAATTCCATGAATCCCTTGCAGCCATGCGACCACCGCAATGAGTGATTCCATGTAGCTGCGACATGGGGGAGGGAGTCTGGCCACGCCAGGTGCCGCCCCAGACTGGGACTTCACTCTGTTTGGGGTGTGGTAGGTAGTTACATGGTGGTAATGAGTGGCTTAAAATGTCTTTTTCAGTTACGATCTGGAAATACAGCAGAATGAACTGAAATATGAGTTGGTTTCGTTTGGGTTTTTTGTTTTGTTTTCTTCAGCTTCTCAGCTGGAGCAGTGGGAGAGGACAGTTAATAGAGGAGGCAGTTGCAGAAGTCAGTTATTATTTAGGAACCCAGACTTGCTCAGGCCCAGCATGAGCAAAAGAGAGGAAGAAAATGTGTGCATTGTAGATGAAAACAAAATAAGAGCTTGGGAAAGGAAGAAAACTCGTTTCAACAGTGATGTTCATTTCAATGATGTCATTTCTAAGAGAAATTTTGAAGGCCAGGGCTAAGAAAATGATCTCTATATGTTGACTGGGGATCAACAGAAACAATAGCAACCACCTCTTTCACATTAAATAAATGTAATGCTTTTTTTGATAGGACAGCATGTTTTTTCATCCTTTTATTGACATGGTTAATTTCTGAAGATCATTTTATTCTATTTAATGGGTTGTTTTTGTTGCTGTTTTTTGTTTGCTTGTTTGTTTTTCAATTGTGATGGTTTAGCTGTGTTCTCTAGGCTTTCTGAAAATAAAATCACTATTTAAAAATCTCATGTTGGAGGTCTTGAAAGAGGGACGCATAAAACTTTTAATCCCCTTGGAAGGTTTTGGCCATCTCTATTAGATTTTTAATTCTTTGGCCTTTTAAACATTTGTACTGCCTGTTGTGTTTGTTTAGCACGTTTCCACTTACTACACTTTTCCTCTGAAATGTTACCATTACATTTTTGTTCACAACTCTACTGCATGAATGCTAAAGTTTGACTCCAAAAATTGACACCTTTTGTAACTGGCTCATTCTTCTGTGATCAGGTAAGAACTTATAGTGACCTCGTTTGGGAAAATTTTGCTTAAAACTTGCAATGAAGGAATTGTATATTTCTTGGTACTCACTGAGAGTACTAATTAGAAGGCTAATAAGAAGTTCAATCAGAGGTTTAGATTTCTAGTTCTGATGTTGCAGAATTATATGTAGAGTCTGCCTGTGAGAAGCAGTAAGATCCTTTGTATAGCTTATGTAAAACTGTATTTTTAATGGGAGGGAATACAGTGGTAGTGAGCTCATAATAACACAAATAGAATTATTTTAATTCATAAAAATACTTTCAAAAACTTGACATGTTGTTGAAATCCATGTTCTCCCATGAAACATCTTTATTTTGTCAAAACATTTTGGAAAAAAGAAAGAAAAATTCTGTCTGTATTTGTTTGTACCATCTTGAGTCTTGAGTCAGTCTAAATTATGATCAGAATTTAAAGGCAAAATTTATGTACCTAGAGGTATACGTTATCAACTTGAACTATTAATTTATGTCTGGGGAATTAGGAATATAAGATATCCACAGCATGTGTGTTTGCCTTAGCCTGATGTGAGAGACAAATATGCAATCAACTAAAGCAAATATCAAAGGCTAGGAAAACTGTTATCCACAACTTAACTAATTACTTTAGCTTATTTACTTGAACAAAGCTGGGTGGGACATGTTAATAGGTCACTGGTTTTGGCTTTTTTTTTTTGCGTGTTAATAATTTTCTTCAGTCATACAACCCTTGGTTCCCTGCTTATTTTTATGGCATTGACATAGCTCACTGGCCTCGATGCTCATTTTTCTGGCCCTTAATAATGTCCCTGTTGAAAAGAGAACATGGAGTTGATTACATATTGAAAAATGCTATTCCTGAACTGCACACTGCAGTTTTTGAAGTGAAGTGTTTCACTTGGGCTTATATCAGAAGGGTCTTGCTGTGATTTTTTTTTTTCCTTTTTAGCTAACTGTTTAATTCTGGCTTGTTATTATGGGTGCCCTGTGCTGTAGCTGAGTATAAATGCTAGTTTAAAAAATATAAAAAAATTTGCCAAATATAATATCTGTCTTCTAGAATTTTCTCCCTTCCCCCTGGCTGATCTCTAGCAACAAACAGATAGTTATACTCAATTTTATGTTTTTTTTAAATTTGCACTGTACTGCTGAATAAATTGATGCTTATCCAACTCCTTCCAGCACTGGCTCACCTTGAAGCAATTGCCTCTTTCCTACCAGCTGTTTCTTGCCAACTTCTACTTTCCTGCGTGGAGGGAGAGCATTGTTGAAGCTGATTCCATGAGGAGTGGCCCTCCTCTACCCCCAAATGGAAGCAAAGTAGAGGAAGGAAAAAAGAAAAGCCGACAAGTGCCTGCTAGGAGAAACTCCCTGATTCTGTATCATTTTGCTAGATAGGACAACCTGCCAGCTGCACTGGGTTGTGTATTTTTAAAAATGAGGACCTAAGGCTGATACTGGGATGCTGGCTGCATTTCCCAAACACACTCGTGGGCTGAAATGCTGGGGTCTTATTTTCAGTAAGGTTTGGGGTTTCCTACGTGGCTTGTTACTTCTTCCTACTGTCTTGTTAGCACACAGGCTCAGACTACTGGCATCCACTTGTTGGTGTAACTGATGGTGGCCCCAGAATTTCATGACTATATGAGAAGAGGATATCAAGCTCACCGGAAAGCCAAAGGAGTATGGGAAATGAGCAGGATTGCAGTAGCTGCAGGTCTCTGAATTGGTATGAGGGAGCGTTTTGATAAACTGACCAACCCATTCACCCTCTCTCACCTCCACCCTCCCAAGCATAAATCTAATTTCATTACTTAATTTGTCCAAAGAATAAAAACTTGGTGTTTCATCATCATTATTCTAGTAGGTTTTCTTTAACAATATAGTTCTGAAAGATGACCTTTGTTAAAAATGAGATTAAGACATGGTTTTTCAGCCAGAGAGAGTATTATTTGGTTGAACAGTCAGTTATTATATTTAAAGGTTCTTTCTTTCCTTAAATCTTGGTTCACTCTTAGGCTTAGACTACTAAGGCTACACTAACAGTTTGAAATGATTACAGCATTTCTTTGGTCCATGAAGATGCATGAAGACCAGCAACTTGGCTCAAGATTTTGTGCTTTGAGGAGAGTTTGGGGATCTTTACCTGTAAGGAAGCATATAGAGAAATATATGTGATGTCTATGACTACTTTTAGTACTCAGGAGGGAAAAGTAAGGTGAATAAAGATTTTGCATCAGAGAAACAAACAACATTACATTGGCAGAGTAGACAAGACAGGGAAGTAAATTATGTTGAAAATCACAGCAGACAGAGTGGAAAGCAGCTAATGAAAAGCTGTAACCTGGAAGACATTTGGGTGAGAAAAGAGAGACATATTAAGTGCAAGAAATTAATTGAGAAATTAATTGGAGAAGCTGGAAAGAGGTAGTACTTGCAAATAGATATTATTGAGTTAGCCTTCATACACTCTGTGATGGTAATCATGACTAGTTGACAGAACTTGAAGGTCTGGAAAAGGCTCAGAAAAGATAGAAACTACAGTAAAAGAAATGTAGCTGTAAGGGAAATGAATAGAAATGCATTAAATAAATAAATAATTAAATAAATAATTGCTCTTGGTATACTTGGTCTGTTCAGCCTGGAGGAAACTGAGGGGAGACCTCGTTGTCTTCAACATCCTCACGAGGGGAAGTGGAGGGGCAGGTATTGATCTCTTCACTCTCATGGCCAGTGACAGGACTTGAGGAAATGGCATGAAGCTTTGTCAGGGAAGCTTTAGGTCGGATATCAGGAAGAAGTTTTTCACCCAGAGAGAGGTTGAGCACTGAAACAGGCTCCCGAGGGAAGGGGTCAGGGCTCTAAGTCTGAGAGTTCAAGAAGCATTTAGACAATGCTCTCAGGCACATGCTGTGATTCTTGGGGATGGTCCTGTGCAGGTCTAAGGGTTGGATTCGATAATCATGATGGGTCCCTTCCAATTCAGCATATTCTATGATTCCATGATACATAAGATAGGATTTATATGACTCAAAACTATTTTGGAGAAGTGTGAAAAAACATCTCCTAGATTTGTGTCATCCTAAAGCTGGATGTGATTTCAGTTAGAAATCCTTGTGTTATTATGCATGGGGAAAAAAGAAGGAGATCCTTCATTACAGAAGGGTTTATTTTTCAGAACTTAAGTTAGAAGTTAAATGGTGCTAATGGTAATAGGGGCTAATTATCTGTAGATGTGATTTCTTCACTACCATAGGACTATAAAATGTTGAGCTATTCTAGAATTTAGTTCAGTATAACCTTATAGCTCATTCTTAAAGCTCAACCTCAAAAATAACCACTTGTAAAGCTCAACCTCAAAAATAACCACTTGTATCAAGAGTTAACAAGCTGATTTGCCTTATTTTGCATAGGAACATGAACATAAATCTAATTAAGATTTTAAATTTTAAATGTTGATTTTTTTGAAATTAAGTAAACTGGTGATGTGTGCATCAATGCAAGATTTTTAATAAAGGACTGATATTTTTATCCAAGTAGAAAAAATAATTGAATTTTTTTTCATCAAAAAAAAGAGTGGTAAAGAAAGGAATTCCAAATTTAACTGGGGATCAACCCATTAAAGTGCTAGAAAATTTTGAAAAATGGCACCGATCATCCAATAAAAGAGTGTCTTGGAAGTCCACAAGTGGAAGATTGATGAGACTCACCACAAAGTAAACCAACTTAAATCTTACAAAGGAAATGCAGATTTTTAATTTTGTTTCCCTTACAGGATAAATAAAGACAACAAAGGAAATGTGTATCTGTGTAAGTGAAGAGAGAACATGTTACAGTTGGAAGATTAGGGTTCATGAAGGTCTGGCTCCAGCAGCATGTGAGCATTTGCCTCAGTTTTCTATGTGGGAGATCAGGTGGGACATAGGGGCCTGCACCAGATGGTGAACGAGAAAGAGACCTGGAGAAGCAGAATTTTCTTCAACTGTTACTGAAGTGAAACTCATAAGAGCCAAATGCTCTTAATTTCTCTTTTTTCAGAGAAAACAGTGTGTTTTCATTTCAGAAAACATGCCATTTGACATTTTAGATTCATTAAGACTGTTAAACCATGCATCAAATTTTATTTCATGCTGTTATACAACCAGAGCATAGCAAATATAATATTTATATTTAAGAAAGGGGAAAGAAACAGATCCAGGTGCCTGAAGACACATTCATCTGCCCTCGATGGACTGCAAAGTAGAACACATTTTGAATCAGAGAATAATTTAAGAAGTGGAGTTAAATATTAAGTTTCATTAAACACAGCATGTGNTTTTAGTGTACTTAAAATCTTAATGGTCTAATCCAAGAATCTTTATTAGTGCAGATGTAATTATTGCAGAAAAAGAATATGTCTATGCAGATGTTATAATTGTTAACAACAATGCCACCAGCACCAAAGTTAAAACTGTTATACATATACTTAGATTCAACTGCTTTTCATAATGTTATGCTGACTTCCACAGCTTCTCTTGGCCCTGATGTTGGTGTTTCATTGTGGTGTGGATGGTTATGGCAACCTGTCCTCATCTGTGGTTCTTGGCCAGGAGGATATTTGTGTTGCTGGTTTCTTTTTCCTCAGTCTAGGATCAATTTGGAGTTACCTTTTTTTATGTAAGCTAGCATGCTTTGATGTGTTTCACTTTCTTCATTGGTCTGCAGTTTGTGTTATATCCAAACTTACTAGATATGCATCTTTTAGGTGTGTTGAAAACTATTTCTGTGGTTTTTTTCTTACTCCTATATCAAGTTTTGTCCAGCTCCGGGTTTGTATTTCTTTATCCAACCTTGGGTCATTGTTTCTACAGGGTGTGTGCCTTCATTGTCAAGCCAGTGCCCCATCTCATGTCTTCCATGTCTGTACTCCTTTACACTGCACTGTCTCCACTTGTCAAGGTCCTTGCTGAGATACCAGTCCTGTGTTTCTCTATAGTACATTATTATAACAGAGTCATAAAACCTGAGTGGCTTCATACAGTGAAAAAGAAAAGCAAATCAAATTAGCCATAGCTAGTTGGTTAATTAGGAGAAAAAAAACCCCAAAACTGTTGGAGCTAAAGAAAATGGGACAAAGCTGCGGACAGGCCAAGGAACACTCACATGGGGCAAATCTTGACAAGCCTTGGTCCAAAGACCCTGCAGACTAACTAAAAAGCCCCTGGCCCGTCATTAGCAGTGGCAATACCTACAGTATTTCATTACATATAGCATAACAGAATTATCAAAACAATTGGTGTTTGGCGTATTATACTGGAAGAGCTGGAGTATCTGAACAAGTTAAATCGTGTGAAAACCTGATTGTACAAAGTGGTAGGTTACATTCCTATGGGTTAACAATAAAATACATGCTTCTATAGTCTGGGACCTTGGCAGTCACTTTGGAAAGAACAGATTAAGAGAAGGGCTTGCGAATATAACTTATTAACAGCAAAAAAAGCCNCACAGCATGTGTTTACTGAAAGGAGACTGATGTCCCAAACTAGTTCATTTAAAAACTGATTTTGTAGATGTGACTAATTTGGGACTAATCAAAATTGTAATTTATTAAAGTATTTGTTGTGGGACTTGATGAGAAATTATTCATTCAAGCAGGAAAAAAAGAAGGATTAATGCAAAAGTTAGTTCTAACGTGGACAAGGAGTTTAAAGAGGACTCAAAATGAGCAGTGTTGTGAAGAGAAATAATGGGTTGTAGGAACTTTTTAAGTCTGTGTTTGGGATGCATTTTTATTCATATTCATGGGATGAAAATAATAGTGTGGTAAAAAATAAAGCTG
>WEIV01008135.1:37264-51153 GCA_013390005.1 Calyptomena viridis
GGCTTCATACAGTGAAAAAGAAAAGCAAATCAAATTAGCCATAGCTAGTTGGTTAATTAGGAGAAAAAAAACCCCAAAACTGTTGGAGCTAAAGAAAATGGGACAAAGCTGCGGACAGGCCAAGGAACACTCACATGGGGCAAATCTTGACAAGCCTTGGTCCAAAGACCCTGCAGACTAACTAAAAAGCCCCTGGCCCGTCATTAGCAGTGGCAATACCTACAGTATTGCATTACATATAGCATAACAGAATTATCAAAACAATTGGTGTTTGGCATATTATACTGGAAGAGCTGGAGTATCTGAACAAGTTAAATCGTGTGAAAACCTGATTGTACAAAGTGGTAGGTTACACTCCTATGGGTTAACAATAAAATACATGCTTCTATAGTCTGGGACCTTGGCAGTCACTTTGGAAAGAACAGATTAAGAGAAGGGCTTGCGAATATAACTTATTAACAGCAAAAAAAGCCACCTGCAAAAGGCATATGTGATCCTGGGATGTGCTGCATATGCTAGCTTCAGTCAGGCTAGGAAAAATAAACACTTGCTCGCCAGTAGAGCTTCATCTGAATTAGTCTGTTTTGTTCTGGATGCTTGTGTTCAAGATAGAACTTGTTAAAATGTGAGAAATGGAGTACCTGGGTATGAATTAATTGCATGAGTGCAGACAGAGTCGCTCTGGCAAGCTTGACTTGCACTAACAGAGATCCAGAGAACTAAGGAGCACAGCATGAAAACACCTGGGATGCCTTGGGCTTCCAACCTGAGTCTGCATTTGCAGGGTCTGGGGTTGGATGTACTTAACTTTTTCTTAGGCTGATAGACAAAGCTAGCACTACATGAAAGTGTGAGCAGCATTTCTGGACCCATATGGAAGTGACCTCATGTCACTGTGCTCCACTATACAGATATGTGTTTGGGTCTCTGGTAGAGCTGGGATTTGTGTGCTGCGGTCCACAGGATCAGTATTTCCTAAAGGTGTTTCCACTTAGTCATGTGGATGGTACTCATGACAGCAAACAAATGATTTAATGAATCAGTTTCAGGAGAGATGAGTGTGATTGTAAAATCAGGTTGGAGCTAGTATGGGATTTGGACTCAGAAGGTCCCTTAAACTGCAGCCATAGAATGACTTCTGCCTGACTCTCTAGTGCTCCACATGCAATTGAACACATGGATGGATGGTTCATAAACTCATTAATTCTCTGATTGCCTGCCATTTTCTAATTTTCCTATCATTTTTTTACTCCCAAGCAGAGATTGATTATGAAATCAAGTGTAAGACTGAATTAATTCCTATGCCTTATTTTTGCTGCAAGCAGCCACTTGCTGTGGTGCATCTCAGTTCGGCTTTACATCTCACTGCTTTACACACCTCACGTCTTCTTAACACTCTCCATTTTAGTGTTTAACTATCATTAACTGCTTCTGTCTTCTCTCTGTCCGTGATTACTCTCTCTTTTCCTGGTCTTGTTCCAGCTTCCTCTTTAAACTGTTCTAACCTCTCTTCCTCTCTATTTACCTTCTCTCTCTTCTGTAGTTTCCTTGAATTTCTCCCACCTCAAATGTGTCCTTTCTTTCACTTTTATCTTTGTCTCTTTTTGTAGGTGTAAATACCACTGCCATTTGTTTAGACGCTGCTGTGTTGCTTTGTTTAGGGGCTGTCATACAGGATTATAGAGATACTTCCCGCCAAGACACATCATGATTTTCTTGTTAGCATTCGTGTGGCTGGAAGGCTCATTACAAAAATCAAAATATTGAGGAGGAGTCCATTTGGCATATTATGAAACACGTGTTATTTCATTGCTATTATCAGGCTTGGCAGTTCTTTAAATCAAAGGTTGAACTGGAAATGTTATTAAAAAATCTAATAAAAAAGAAAAACCATCACCTTTGAATTTTGAAAAAGTAAATAAAAAAAGACAGTTATTTTCAGTAGAATATATTGTTTGCAGAAACAAGACCAGTCTGGCAAGTTTTTCTCTTCATCCATCTTTTTAACTGCCAACTGAAATACTTCCAAGGAAAACTGAAGATTGAACTCAAATAATTACTGATAGATGGAATTTTTTGGCCTTCTGAAAAGGTATCTACTATTTCATGGTTACTACGTATGGACTGTTTGTAGTTTTACGAGAGCACATGCCCTTGCTATCTATCATGTACAAAACAGTTACATGGTTTTCTGTAGTCATACTGGTTACATCAAATTTGAGGTGTTGGTGTGGTGTAAAGCAAAGTCTTCATTTGTACAGCATGGCTTTTCACTTGTTGGTAATTAATAGTAAAGGCATTTCAGGGAGCAGCTTGGGTCTCTCTGCAGAGAGATGAAATATCTACATCTATATCTCTACAGATTCAGTGTTTGCCTTAGACAACCTGGCAAGCGTTTTGGCTGTAGGGAAACTTGAGTATTAGGAAAAGATTCTTTATTAAGGCTCTGTGGGGTTTTGTTTATTTGGCTTCTGGATTGTTTCAGACTCCAAAATCCAACTATTTTCCTTCCTGTTTTGATGAAAATAATATCAGATTTGCATTTGAGTCTCTGTCAACTAAATATGAGGCACTTTCCCTAGTAAAAGTTATCCATTTTTCCTGGTGACTGTCAGCAGGCTGTAGGGCATATGTGACCACATCCCAGGTCCCTGGAGTGGGCAGCGAGGATATAAGAGGGAGCTCCAAACTCACTGTGGCCATTTGGTGACATCCTGTGGAGTAAACCCACTGGTGCTGCCTTCCTTCATCTTCTGAACCTCCCAGACAGAACGCTGGGCAAGTGTCTTGAGATTATGAGAGTATTTGTATCTCCTTCCACGTGAATTTCCATGAAAACACTGAAGTCCCTCCTTCATTGCTGTGACCACTTCCCTGGGGAGTCTGTTCCAGTGCTCAACCACCTTCTGGATGAAGAACCTCTTTCTAACAGCCAACCTCCCTTGACACAACTTCAGGCCATTCCCTCGGGTCCTGTCACTGGTCACCACAGAGAAGAGATCAGTACTTGCAATGAGGTCTCCCCTCAGCCTCCTCTTCTCCAGGACCTCAGCCACTCCTCATATGGCTTCCCCTCAAGGTGCTTCATCATCCTCATTGCCCTCCTTTGGACACACTCTAATAGCTTGATATCATTCTTATATTGTGATGACCAAAACTAATCTAAACCTACTCTCAGTTTGAATCTGTTCTCCCTTGTCCTTTCGCTACATGCTCTTGTAAAAGCCTCTTTCCATCTTTCTAGTGATCTCTTTTCAGGTACTGGAAGACTGCACTTAGGTTACCCCAAAGCCTTTTCTTTTCCAGGCTGAAAAAACCCAATTCTTTCAGCCTTTTCTTATAGGAGATATGCTTATTTGATTAGGGAAAACCAGTTTGACAACCTGAACTAAAAGGCAGGTTGCATATTTATTGTTTAATTGCTCATTTATGTTTAATTAATTAATTAGTTTTCTGTGAAACATGAATGGATCTAAGAGGAAACATGTAGCAGAAGAAAGGGAAAAGCAAAACCAAGCTCACACATGACTCATGTTCTAGCTCCAGGCTCTGTTTAAGGTCACTGGGAACATTGGTTGTCCTTTTTTCATGATGGGAAATGGTACTTTCTTTTGAAGTAAACAGAACTGGTGCTAATGACAGCTCTTTCAGACATTTAAATACCAGGTCTCTTGCAGTCTTCACATGAACTTTATTTCAACAAAATTGTTAAGTTGTTTCATTTGATTTCTGTCATGATATAAACGCTAGATACTTAAAAGATTTAAAAATCTCTGTGTTTGGGGTTTCTCTGCTGTTTTCCATGTAAATTACAATTATGTTGCATTTGAGCTTGAGGTTACCAGCAAAGAATACTGAGGAGTTCCAAATTAAATTTCAAATACATTTTGTTGTTTGTTCATGTTGAGAAATATTTCTCCTCTGAGGCTGCTGTGCTCAGCAAATGAGATCAGGTTGCTGTTAAACTTCCTGTAAATGTCAGTCTAGTTGAGTTTTTAAGGCCATCTTAGTGGCTAGCACTGTTGACAAGTCCTTGGAAAGCTGGTGTAATATGAATGTCGTGGGTCCTGAGTTGAAAAAAAATGAGAATAGCTGGAGAAACCTTCTTTTCATCCAAGCAATCCACTGTCTTGGTACCTGGCTGCCTACTAGAGAGGTGTCTCTAGGAAATGGGGAGGTTGCTTATTTTTAGTATATGTATTTGTTAAGGCCCTGCCTTCCGATAAACTATCCAAAGTTGCAACAATGAAAATTACAGCAAAGTGAAAGGGAAAGCTCTGAATGACTTTCATTGACTGCCTAATGACTGATGCTTCACCACCAAGCAAATGTTTTTAATTCCTTTTTATATTTGAATATATGCTTCCCAAATCCAGATTTTGCATTGATTATCATGATATGGATAGCATCTAGTAGTGTGTGTACAAGTCCTATCTCTGTGCCTATTTTGCATTTCAAGCAATTAGCTTAATTTATATTAGGAAGAGACACTGACTGGAGGGGAAGGAAAAAGCAGGCAGCAACATGCCAATGACAATTAAGATAACACATCACATATTAACTATATAAGTTTTCATAAAAGAAGCTCTTTTTAGATGTCAATTAAGCCTTGTAAGGACTTGAACTCTTGCAAGGTGGACAGTATAGGATTCTCTACTTAATATAAATTGGTAAGCTGAAACATGAAGTGTACATTTTGCTTAGTTTTACACAGCCAGAAGTCAGAAAAGATGGGGGAAGTTCCAGACCTATCAGAATCCTTGGTTCTCTGACAGGTTTCTAGAAGATGAGCAATAGTTATAGAACTTCCTGTGGCAAAACTCATCCAATAACATCAGTGATATAGACCAGGGACTTAGAACACAGGCTGAAAAATAGTTAAAAATCTCTGTATTCTCTCTGGAATGAAGATAATTTCCCGTTCTGCCAATAACTAATTATGTTTGACCTGCTTGTGCCTCATGATCCTGAAGCAAAACATCCAAAAAATGCTTTAGATGGAGTCTTAAGACTTTTTACAGTCTAACCAACCTTTTTCTTTACTCTCTGTCATTGATCTCCAGAATGCAACAGCAACAACAGCAGCGTCGAATGTTCACAGCTGCCCTTCTGGCACTTGTTTTCATTCTGGCAGCTGTGAGTACCACTGAGGCTGGCAAAAAAGAGAAACCAGGTAAGGTCCAGTGTAATTCAGAGTTAATCCTCAAGACAAATTGCATGTGTGGGAGAATGTAAACTGCTTCTGGTTTTGTTATGAAATTCAGGTCATTTGTTAACCTTTTGACATCCAGGGTAGGGATTTGCGGCTTGACATGTTGTTCAGTGTTAAATAGGAAAGCAGAAAGTGGTTTCCATGAAAACTGGCAGTTTGACAGCTGCAAAAAATGGATACCTTGGTTTATCACACAGTGGGTATTGCAAGGCAGCTTAAAATTTGCTCTGGGAATAGTTTCATGCATGACTTAAGGAGAACCAAACAGGAGTGATGAAAGAGCAGTTATGTTGCTTGTTCAGTGTTGTATACAACAGTGTTACACCAATGCTGTGTGATGTGGAAATCCTTTGACAAAGAATTGAACTAACTCACTGTTACCCATACACAGCCAGACATCCAGTGATAATTGCTTTCTGTCAGTGATGAACTCAGACCTCATTATAGGAGAGACAGGTCTGTGGTGGAAAATTCATGTCTGTCAAACCTGGTTTTGACATTTTTTAAAGAATATATTTTTTGGTGTTTTTCTTAAGGACTTGTAATTTACAGGCTACTTATACATTAGATAAAGTAAACTCTGAGGCTATCAGAATTAGTGTTCCCAATAAAAAAAAGAAGCTTTCTAACCATTGTGGCTGTATGGAAATATGAGAAAATGTGAATGTAAACATACAAGACCTAGAAGGAAATTAATTTTATATAAGATTATTTAAAGTTACTTGTGATGTTTTGGGGGCCTAAGTAATTATTTTTGCGAATGCTTGGATCTGATAACGTTGCTATCTTTTTTCATAAGACTTGGATTTAAGGATTTAAAAGAAATCATGATCCTTACTTTTGTCCCTAAGCAACAAACACACCAATATTAACAGCACTTCTAATATACTTTTCTGTACAGTTTTTTCTTTGCCTTTGGAGTTTTGGTCATATTCTGTCATGACATATGACATGGTATACCAAGCCAAAAGTTTGTATCCCACAGCTGTTCCCTTGAGGTGTTCAAATTCTCTGATACACAATGTCAATGCACACATTTCTAATTGTTTAGTGTATAACGCTTTGTTTGGAACTGAGAATATTTGCATGTCATCAGCTACTGGCGACAGAGGAGTGTCCTTTCCTAGTGAGCCTTCCTGCATGTTTTGGTCAGCGATGCTTGAGGGTTTTAAGATGATTCCCTATTCTGAACATGAGAATCCACTTCAGAATATCCAAGTGGACTAGCAAACATGGTAGTGGGAGAAAATTTGAATGATCACCCTGCTTTGAAATCAAAGAGGCTGAACTGTGGAGAGGATGTCAGACCTTTTGCTTTTAAAGCAATTGTGTTACAAATGTCTTATTCACCCTCTCAGGTGCTGTGATTCTTCTGTTAAGTTTAGGGAACCTCTCCATAGGCTCTGGTTACTGACCACTTCTCTTTCTTGGTTCCTTGTCTTCATCCAGAGAAAAAGGCAAAGAAGTCTGATTGTGGGGAATGGCAGTGGAGTGTCTGTGTGCCTACCAGTGGTGACTGTGGCCTGGGGACACGCGAGGGCACTCGCACTGGAGCTGAGTGCAAGCAAACCACCAAGACTCAGAAGTGTAAGATTCCCTGCAACTGGAAGAAGCAATTTGGAGGTAAGAATTGCTCTCTTAAGGGATTTGCTTTGGTTTTTGTTTTACGTATGGAGCACGAAGCCTGTATTTTCTGCTTAGTTCTGCAAATGTCTTGGTGAAAGGGTTAGTCCTGTATTGAAGTTCATCAGAGTTAGAATGTGTAAGGCATCAGAAGGCAGCTTCTTCAGAACTCTGCAGAGAGTCCATATAAGCTACTTCTTATAAACTCAGTCTTCCAGCATGCTGAAATCTGCTTTCCTGTGGTGTCCAACCCTATCTAAGGCAGTAATGAAAGTTCACAGCTGTGAATCTCTGCAATGTGACCTTGTGATGTGTGGTATGAGCCTGGCTACCAGCTTGTGCACTGAAAGGAGTGAATGAAGACCAGTGTATTTCACCATTATTATTCAGTTCAGAAGGTTCATTTGCAACAGTTCAGAAAGATATATCAGATATGTCCTGGACAAGATGTCTGTCTTAGACTCAAATTTGATTCCTCTTGCAAACTTGGATTTTTTTCTAGTAAACAGCTTTCATGATTTTGGCATTATTGCAACCTTACCACTGCAGCAGTGGTGCTGCTGTTTGACTTGAGAAGTTCATCATTGCATATACGTTTTTGAAAGTGTTAACACCTTATTTGGTAAGCTTTGGCATCATGCAAATGGGGGAATATAGAATGTAGATAACATTTCCTCTGCTGTTGTTTCTTTTTTTTTAATTATTTGTTTATTGTTTATATTCATAGCTGAATGTATTTTCCTTTATATGAAAAAAATACAATAACCGTGCAAAAGCAAGAGGATTAAATTTTAAAACATTGGGGAGGGAGGAGACTGCAATTACCACTGCAAATAGTCTTTATAGATTTCTTGCTATTCTTTTCCTCAGTTGCACATCTTTTTTTCTATAAGTACTGACTGTCTGTGATATGCTATTAGACTTATAACATTTTTGTTTTTACACTTGGTCATTGTGTCTTAAAACTTGCCCTTTCTTTACTCATTACAGCAGAGTGCAAATACCAGTTCCAGGCCTGGGGAGAATGTGACCTGAACACCGCCTTGAAGACTCGAACCGGGAACCTAAAGAGAGCCCTTCATAATGCTGACTGCCAGAAGACTGTCACAATCTCAAAGCCCTGTGGGAAGCTTACCAAACCCAAACCTCAAGGTAAATTCCATTTGCTGAAAGCTGCACACTAGTTCGTTTAAATCACTGGATTTGGGATGTACTGCATGCTTCAGTGGGAACTCGGTTGTACAGATTACATTTTCAAGGCCCTTCCTCAGTTCTGCATTGCTCCTGTCTCTCAGTGATCAGGCAGACAATATTTCTGAGCTGTATAGTCAAGGTTGTCTCACACACGAGGTAAGCTGAAGATTAGAGCTCCAATTTTAACTTTAGACCACCTGCACTGGTACCAGTTTGTTTATGCAACTAGACTTCCAGTTTACAGATACTTTTCATAACTCACTTGTTGATGGGAAGAGACCAATATTGCATAAAAAATATCCCTTGATAAAGACATCTTATCAAAACCATGGAGATTTTGTTTAGTATAAAATAATGACCAACTGAAAAAATTTCTTCTGGATAGGTAGCTCTGAAAGGGTATTCTGCTCACCACACACTGAAATACATAAATGTTGTGCATCCTTGGGATGTTTATTCTTTATTCAAACATAGCAGGAGCTAGAGTACAGAAAGTATATGTCGTATTTAACTGTGATTGACAGTGTAATTCCTAGTACACAGAAAGACATATGCCCTGCATATGTGTTTCCAGGTGTCCCTTAGACAAACTTATTTTCTTTCTAATCATTAAAGCCTTTTAATGTATTCCTTTGTTGAAGTAGCAGGTGTTAAGGGTGTAGGATGATTTATAGTGGGAGCTAAAACTCTGAGATCTTGTTGGAGATACAAAAGTAATGTGTTTTAAGTGGATTATACAAGCTATGCTACCTCTTCGCTTAAAACCAGCAAAGATTTGACACATTCTGGGCTCTGAATGCTTGGAGAATACTTGGATAGTGATGCAAATAAATGTGATTAGGTGCACCTGGGACAAGCAATTTTCAAACTGTGGATGGTGGTGCACCATTGATCTGAGGAGAACCTGCAGGTGGCCTGTTCTGGTTGTGCAACCAGAGAGATACTCAGCAAGTGCTTTCTTTGTGTGTGTGTGTGCATCCATTTGCTTTGCAGTCAGTGAACCTGTAACTGGTTTTCCTTGCATGCCATACATGCAACTATCGGATGAGTCTAGAACCTGCTTACATACTGACAGGCTGTGAGGAAAAAAGGATACAATGAGATTTTTAGAGATCAGCTGACTTGTTTGAGTTGGCAGCAACAAACATCATTTAGGGGTTGAAGTGATTGGATGGGAATGCAGGAAGGGCGCCGAGATGCGTGATTTTATTTAACAGTTTCACGGGAAGGGCTTTTTTTTAATGTTTTCAGGGTTTGGATTGTGATTTTTTTGTTTGTTTGCTTTATTTTGTATTTTGTTTGAGGTTTTTTGTTGTGTTTTATTTGGTTTTTGTTGTTTTTTTGTTTGGTTGGTTTTTTATTTTGCTTGTTTGTGGTTTCAGTTTTGTTTTGTTTGAGTAAGTTTCCATGCCTGTGTAGCATTTGGGTGTTTATTGAATGAAGCTTTCTATTGTGCTGCCGGAAGGCCTCTGCCACTCAAGCCACAAGTAGCCCTCTGCCTTGTTCTGCTCCCACTGAGTCCATATATTCTATCAATGGCTGTCAGAAGAGGGGAAAGAGAGACCAAGCAAAGCACTGATGCAGCACTGTTTTGTGAGAGTAGTGCTGTTTGGTGGTACAAGCTCATTTTCAAGTTACGGTTTTAAAGGCAGAACTTGAGAAATTTCTGCGTTGGAGTTAACTTTAACTGATTCTAGATATCAGTGAGGTATAGCTGAGACTGAAACTTGGGTTGGGACTGACTGCAGCAAACAGTTATGGGGTTTTACTTAATTAGAAAACCTGACTTCATTTGATTTGAAGGAATGCAAAAGGGGAAATAGGTACAAGTGTAAGGTTTTGATCATAACAACTGTGGGCAGAAGTTCTGCTCTCCTAACCTGCTTTAGAAATCTCATGGCATCTTCCTGCATGCCACCTGCTCATTCATCTGCTGTTGGCATTGGTAGGAGCAGCAGGCATGGAAGTCACACACACACAGCCTGCCTGGGAACTGGGCTAAGCCCATATTGCAGAAATGTGGGTATAACTACATAGGAGCTATGCTGGACAGTATGTTGGCACCAGTAGCAGGAACTAGTGTAAGAAATTAGGTCAGGACAAGCATATTAGTACTGTATTGAAATGATTTTCCCTTCTAGCCCTTATTTCTGAGTTAAAAATCAGAGTGCTGATATGTTGGCTGGAATGGGAGTATTTGTTTTCTTCCTGAGGTGAAGGAAATTACAGGTTGGAAGTAAGTCCTTATCCACAACTAGATAAAAGGAAAAAAATTAAACTGCCTTCAATATACAAATAGAATTTTAATGAATTTCTCTCTTTGGAGTTAAGAAGTAAGAATTAGATTATTGCCTGAGCACTTGGGCTGAGGTATATGTTAGGCTCCCTTTCCACCCATAGCTTTGCATCAATGTCTCAAGACTAGAAGAGAAAAAATCTGTGATACGTTATTTGGAAGCATCATAAACTGGTGACCTAAGTCTTCTTATGGATTGTTTTATTTTTAGTCAGCATTCATGGGAAAGCATTAAAATCTTTTTGAAGTACTCCACATTATTCTGGAAAATTAAAAAAAAATATTTCTTCTTACTAGCAACTGCTCTGTGTCAGTACTTTTTTATTCTGAGGAGCTGACTACTACAGATTATAGTCTATGACACTTGGACATTTTGGAGCTCAGTGCTTGCAGGAGGAGAGTTATTAGAGAAACTCTGCTCTATATTGAATTTAAGGGTGAAAGCAGATGACAAACCAGGAATTGGAATTTTATATGGTTTTCTGATGAGATCTTTTCTCCATAGCTTTGCTCAGGTGTTCTCAGATTGGAAGACAGTAGCTTAGTCCTGGGCTGCTGTGCTAAAGTGTATTTAACACAGAATGAAAAACATCTTTCACTCTTGAATATTTTGCTGTGAGACAGAGTGATTGTCAGCAACATGACAGTGATATCCCACACCCCATGTTTTGTGTATTTAGTATACAAATGAGGTCATGAAAAAGCCGGTCATGAAAAAGCCNTTTCCTTGCATGCCATACATGCAACTATCGGATGAGTCTAGAACCTGCTTACATACTGACAGGCTGTGAGGAAAAAAGGATACAATGAGATTTTTAGAGATCAGCTGACTTGTTTGAGTTGGCAGCAACAAACATCATTTAGGGGTTGAAGTGATTGGATGGGAATGCAGGAAGGCCGCTGAGAAGCGTGATTTTATTTAACAGTTTCGCGGGAAGGGCTTTTTTTTAATGTTTTCAGGGTTTGGATTGTGATTTTTTTGTTTGTTTGCTTTATTTTGTATTTTGTTTGAGGTTTTTTGTTGTGTTTTATTTGGTTTTTGTTGTTTTTTTGTTTGGTTGGTTTTTTATTTTGCTCGTTTGTGGTTTCAGTTTTGTTTTGTTTGAGTAAGTTTCCATGCCTGTGTAGCATTTGGGTGTTTATTGAATGAAGCTTTCTATTGTGCTGCCGGAAGGCCTCTGCCACTCAAGCCACAAGTAGCCCTCTGCCTTGTTCTGCTCCCACTGAGTCCATATATTCTATCAATGGCTGTCAGAAGAGGGGGAAGAGAGACCAAGCAAAGCACTGATGCAGCACTGTTTTGTGAGAGTAGTGCTGTTTGGTGGTACAAGCTCATTTTCAAGTTACGGTTTTAAAGGCAGAACTTGAGAAATTTCTGCGTTGGAGTTAACTTTAACTGATTCTAGATATCAGTGAGGTATAGCTGAGACTGAAACTTGGGTTGGGACTGACTGCAGCAAACAGTTATGGGGTTTTACGTAATTAGAAAACCTGACTTCATTTGATTTGAAGGAATGCAAAAGGGGAAATAGGTACAAGTGTAAGGTTTTGATCATAACAACTGTGGGCAGAAGTTCTGCTCTCCTAACCTGCTTTAGAAATCTCATGGCATCTTCCTGCATGCCACCTGCTCATTCATCTGCTGTTGGCATTGGTAGGAGCAGCAGGCATGGAAGTCACACACACACAGCCTGCCTGGGAACTGGGCTAAGCCCATATTGCAGAAATGTGGGTATAACTACATAGGAACTATGCTGGACAGTATGTTGGCACCAGTAGCAGGAACTAGTGTAAGAAATTAGGTCAGGACAAGCATATTAGTACTGTATTGAAATGATTTTCCCTTCTAGCCCTTATTTCTGAGTTAAAAATCAGAGTGCTGATATGTTGGCTGGAATGGGAGTATTTGTTTTCTTCCTGAGGTGAAGGAAATTACAGGTTGGAAGTAAGTCCTTATCCACAACTAGATAAAAGGAAAAAAATTAAACTGCCTTCAATATACAAATAGAATTTTAATGAATTTCTCTCTTTGGAGTTAAGAAGTAAGAATTAGATTATTGCCTGAGCACTTGGGCTGAGGTATATGTTAGGCTCCCTTTCCACCCATAGCTTTGCATCAATGTCTCAAGACTAGAAGAGAAAAAATCTGTGATACGTTATTTGGAAGCATCATAAACTGGTGACCTAAGTCTTCTTATGGATTGTTTTATTTTTAGTCAGCATTCATGGGAAAGCATTAAAATCTTTTTGAAGTACTCCACATTATTCTGGAAAATTAAAAAAAAATATTTCTTCTTACTAGCAACTGCTCTGTGTCAGTACTTTTTTATTCTGAGGAGCTGACTACTACAGATTATAGTCTATGACACTTGGACATTTTGGAGCTCAGTGCTTGCAGGAGGAGAGTTATTAGAGAAACTCTGCTCTATATTGAATTTAAGGGTGAAAGCAGATGACAAACCAGGAATTGGAATTTTATATGGTTTTCTGATGAGATCTTTTCTCCATAGCTTTGCTCAGGTGTTCTCAGATTGGAAGACAGTAGCTTAGTCCTGGGCTGCTGTGCTAAAGTGTATTTAACACAGAATGAAAAACATCTTTCACTCTTGAATATTTTGCTGTGAGACAGAGTGATTGTCAGCAACATGACAGTGATATCCCACACCCCATGTTTTGTGTATTTAGTATACAAATGAGGTCATGAAAAAGCCGGTCATGAAAAAGCCTGTCATGAAGTCTGGAAGGGATGAAAAGATAATTTTTATCACAAAATCACAACAGAAGCAACCACCTCTCTTCTAGCACACAATTGCATATTCTAATCAGTATCTGCAAGGCCAGCAATGGTCAAGGTCTCCCCAAACTATCTTGACAGATGTGAAAGACTTGGACACTTCAATTGAGTGGCGGCTCTAATGTCTGACTTACACTGAAGTGCACAAAACATTTCCGACATACTCCATCTGGTTTACTTCGCAGCCACCCAAACTTGATTGATGGTCATTCAGGTTCCAGCCATCTAGAAAGTAGAGGAATGGAGTGTTGTCAGGATTCAGGAAATATTTTGCTTTAACTGCTAAGAGAGGAGGAATTTATTTTTCATTGAGCTTGATTGCCTGATAGGCTTTACTTCTTTTTACACTTTTTCCATCTCTCTCACTCTTTCTCTCTCTCTCCCCAGAACTCTTGTACTTTCAGATATTTATTCTTTCTGATTAAGATAAAATTAAATAGAATAAACATTCTGTCTGGTCTTTCTGCAATGTACCCTTAATCTTTTGAATTACACTCCTTTCTGGTAACCTTTTCACCTGACTCTATTTAGTTCTTTTTAAAAAAATCTCCCTTCCTAACTTTTTATGAATTTACAGTATGTCTAATCTATGAATTACTTTATTCTGGCTCTGCTCAGTCCTTGCCACATAGGAAAACAATTCCAGCTCAGGTTGGCAAACATTAGCACTGTTGTCTTTACTAATTGGAGTGCCAACCAAAGACCACATCCTCCAACATGCAGTGTTTGGAAAGACTTCCCACATGAAGACAAGACCTAACTGAACTTTT
>WEIV01008135.1:53474-67560 GCA_013390005.1 Calyptomena viridis
CTTCTATCTGTGCTTACTGCAAAACTTTTGCGGGTGACTGACTGCAGAGTGTGGAGCACTGATCAAACACAAGCCCATCTCCTGTGCCCCGAGGGTAGATCTCGGTCTGGGGCAGATGCAGAAAGCACAACTGAGAAGTGAATGCGACTGAATAAAAATAGGTTCTCTATTCACAGTATACCACAAATAACTGCTTATATATAGTATATATATTTGTATACTTACATGTAATGCGGATCAAGGTTTTATATATGTACTGCCTCAATGTGTGATCATTTTGGTGTATAGGTATGCTAAAGTTCAAGTGGATTATTAATGCTTTCTGTTTTCAGCAGTCTCCTGCAGACATGTGATTGCGGAGAGTAAACCCAGAATGTATCAGTCTGTGCCTGCACCTGTCTCACTGGCATTAAGAGGGATCTTGTGTACAGCATAGACAGAGGGAGGGCTGAAGAGCCAGCTGGGACTTTGTCCCTCTTGTGCTGAGCACAAGACATGACAAACAGTAAGAAAGTCCATACCCTACAGAAACAGCAGTACAAATATACCCGAGGCAGATGAGGAGAGGAAGCCAACAGAAGAGGAAAGTGAGCTACTTCTAGAAATCACTTTCGAGTTAGCCAGACCCCTTTAGCAGTCTCCAGTTGCAAAAGAGTCTTGGTTTGAAAAGTTTAACCGTTGCAATCTTCTGAATACTTATTCTTAAGATTCCAACATCCTAGATACATGTGACATAGATGTAAAGAAAAGTAGCTGAAAATGTCATATTCTTTGCCTTTGGGAAATTAGGCCATCTAGCAAAATCAAAAAATGTGGGTTTTTTTTGTCTTTTGTGTGCCTAGGCAATTTTGAAACTTTTTCTCACAAATATTTGAATTAAGAAAATCCCCCAAATTAAACCTTTCTGATGAAAATCCTTGGTTTCAGCAAATTATCTCTTAAATAAAAGCTCCCTGTAATCCCTAACTGGTTTAAGTAAGGATGATAAAGAAAAGGTTTTAAACATCTTATGTCAGGTTCATGAAATGGCTTCTGACTGTCTAAGTTTGTTTCAGAGTTTTGTGGCTCATTTTAGAATAAATTAGATTATTTTTTCCCCACATTTATTTCTTCTTGCAGTTCTAATGAGAAAGAAAATGATTGAAACATTTTTCATGAGTGGTTCCTTGGTTCCATTTCTTTGTCAGATATGTTAGTGTTTGTTACAGGCATAAATCTAGCTGTTCTCCATTCAAAACATACTTTGCATCATGACTTCCTGGCTTATATGGTGTAGCTGCACCCTTTAGGTTTGAATCAAGTTTGTCTTGTTCTCAACTGGGAACAAATCAAGATCTATCCAAGGCAGAACTGTAACAAAGTGAGAAGCAGAACCAAACCTTATGGAAAGGAGCAAGCAGAAGATTGAAGAAATTGAGGAACACAGATAACTAGAGAAAGTCATTAAATAGCACATAGATAAAATATATAGGATATAATCAAATGTAATATATTAATGAAGTAAAAGTCACATCAAAGTCATTGATTCATTGGAGACTTGCCTTCTACTGCTGTTTAGCTAGAGAAGTATTGCTTTTTTTCCCATCCAATAGAACTGTGTTTCTCAAAGAGGCTTTTCAGAAGAATTCATTATGGATAAAAGTTGCTATCGTAATATAGTCTTTCCTTCCTAAATTATTTGGAATACATAAATGCTATATATAATACAAGAAAATAGGAAGAAAAGGAATTAGATGGCCATGAAATGTTCTCTTTCTCTACAAGAAAAAGAAATACCATATTTAAAGAGTAACTCACAAATGCAGGGATCTGTTCTTATGGTCATGGAAATCACAAAGATGATACAGTTTCTGTTCCTAGAGACCAGGATGAACCTCTTCAGGGTGAGATTTTTTCACCAAGGCATAAAATCCTTGATTTCTCCAAAGTTTGTTCAACATGGATTGGCCTTTCATGCCCAACATCCAGAAGCTCCCTGTTCCACCATAGCAACCTGGGTGCTTTGGAAAATTTGCTCCGGTGAGAGGTAGAGAGGATTTCTGAAAACATGCCTTCCTCTGTGCTTAGTAAGACTGAGTGCTAATTCCTGGAAAAACTGTATCCTGAACATCTGATGTGGATTTTTTTTACTGTAACCTTCCATCAGCAAAAATTTTGCTATTTTGAATATTTTATATTGTTTTGGGGGACACTGCTTGACTTTTACATACAGGAGTTCAGCAGTGCTATGAATGAATTGTTACCTTCTTTTCAACAAATGAAAATAAATGCCTGAAATTCTTGGTTTACAAAGCTTGACTTCTATTAAAATGTAATTACCTGTCTTTTGTGTCTTATACATTAAGAGTGGCTTCAAATGGTATGTGGCTCCTGTTTAACTAAATTACTTTCATTTTTTGCTTGCATAGTAAGAATGAGGCTCTGGAATAAAGATGACTATTTAAAGAGGACTGCTGCCATTCCAAATTACATAGAAAAAAGTTCTGCTTACAAAATTAATTTGTTTACTCTTTAAGATTGTGACTGGAATTTTTGTTACTGGTCATCATGGGCCCACAGAAATGGGTCCGGTGCTAATCCATGACCACAAAATTTTTAATCCTGTGAATAATTCTAAGGCATACAAAAATTTGTAGGGTTATTCAGGTGATGAATGATTAGATAATCCAGTGTCTGTACATTGACAAAGTTTGCTCTTGCAGGATTGTTTGTTTTTTATCTTGCTGGAAGTATGTTGGTCCCAGGAGGGAGCAAAACAACTGTGCAGTGCCTGGTTGTTGCACACTGCAAGGACTGCCAGGCATTTGGAATTTGCTCTTTCCATATGCCCTGGTCCAGGCTCCTGGCCTCCATGTGAGCAAGAGCACAGCTAGACAGTCTCTCAGTGTGGGACACAAGGGAAGGATGAAAGTGTATGCAGTAAAACACACACAAATATTGAGGACTGTTTTGTCATCCTCATTATTATTCTGGAGCATACTTAGCTCACTCTTCCAGTACTTTTGTTTTGCTTCAAGGAGGCACAAGAAGAGTAAACATAAGTATTTCTCTGATGTGAAGGAAACCAGATAGAAGGCATAACTCCTCCTACTTTTTTCAGTGTGGCTTTGTGTTGAGCCATGCCAGAGATGTAAGAACAATTTGACTGGGGCTTTTGGTGCTCTTGGAACAGCAAGCAAACAGCTACCCTTGTCTGTTCCCTCCACTGCACACCTCAAGTGTTGAGAGACACGTCAGTGCTGACCCTGGTATTGGTGTCTGTAGGAGAAATACCTTTGATAAGGCAGTATATGTATTTAAATTAGTGTATTTAATTATAAGTGTCAAGCATATTTATATACTTTTCATAAGTTTTTATACTGTTCCAGTTTGTGAGCCTTGAGCCAAATATGGGCTGTAGGATACTTCTTTCACTGTTAGGAACTTAGCCTTGCTGAGCGGATCCATGAAGTGGCCAAAGTCTGCTCTTCTGAAATCCAGGATTATCATCTTGCTTTTTGTGTTGCTGCTTCCTCTCTGGATCCTGAACTCTACTATAGGCAGCTCATAAAGATACCTCCAACTGGTGTCTGGCTCGACTAGACCACCTAACTTAAAAGCAAATAGGGCAGTGAGTAGGTCGAGATTAAAATTCTGTGTGAGCTGGTGTGAACCCAAGTTTCTTCTGGCAAGTGGTTTTGCCATAGTGGCTCTCAGTATTATCGGTAGCACTTATCTGCAGCAAACACATTCCCTGAAGGCAATGAACAGCTGGTGCACAGATCTGTGGCTCTGTATTTGGAAATATGGCACTTAATTGGGTAGGTGAGGTAACGGAGGCTGCTGTTGGCCCAAAGTGCCTTCACATGGCAGTGTTCTGCTCAGGGTAGTCCCTGTTCTCTGTGCGGCTTTTCCTGCTTCCTTCTGGCTCAGTGGTGAGTGTTGCTGGGGTCAACCTCCTTTGAAGTGCCAGTGAGATGTGGAGATCAGCTCAGTGTCTTCCCCATCATAAAGGCTGTCTCTTGATGGGCACTGCTTGATGAGTTACCATAATTTCTGATGGCAGACTCAGACCACGTTAAGATGCAAGGTAGGACATGGCTGAAGTGTAGATCTTACCTGTGATTTGTGCTAACCTGAATTCAATTTCGATAATTTTCATGTATGGAATAAGAAACTGAATGGGTTTGTTGGACACACCGCCTCAAAGGGATTTTTCCTTCACTTAACTGGCAGGTGGCTACAGCTGGTGCTGGAGTATGGGACTGTTGAGCTTTTAGATAACTGGCATTGTACTCTCAACTGGTCAACCTTTTGACCACGGTGTCAGAGCCAGCACACGGTGACTCTTTCAGTCATGCCTGGTTACTCCATGAAGGGTAGCATTGGCAGGTTGATCAAAGTGATGTGGTTCCCAGTGTGGCTGTGTCAGCTGACCTGATAATATGTAATAAAAGTTGAAGTAGTAGGATAAACAGAGATGAGGACAATAAAAGCCTGAATGACACAAATGCAAAGAGTAGGTCTGAGCAATGACAAAACATGAGAAAAGTGCATCTTAAACAACATTATACTTTGTTAGCTGCAGCCATACCATAGTCTGTAGCCTGATCATAATCAAAACAGGCAGTGTAGCTGTGAACAGACTTGTGCACGAGCACAGGAACATCAAGATTTTCATGGGTCAGTACATGAGTATTGGTGTCTGTGGTAGGATTTTTAAAAGAGCCTAAGGACTGCAAAATATTTCAGCAGATTTTTTTTTTTTTTTAATTGCCACAACTTTGTGTGTGCATGTCATTTCATGCAGCAAATATGCTTTGCATCAATCCAGCTTACTTGTCTGAAAGATAAAGCTGTAGTGGTGTGAGTGCCTTTAATGACAAAGGAATTATGTCTGGCACAAGAGAGTTTTACTCTGCTGAGTCATGAAGCGGTATCACTTGTCTTTGTAGGTAAATGTGTCTGGCAGTTTGGATGATGTGCAAAGTACCACAAGGTAGAAAACAGGAAGGAACTAACAAGAGCAGATATAGATCCACAGGGGTTAGGTGCAAATGGATAAACAGTGGGTTGTCTGGTATGTCAAGTCAAATGAGGATGGGGACCTGATGCGATCCCAGCTCCAGACCAAACTCTTCTCCTGGTGGTGACTTCATCCCTACCATGAACTGCACATACTCTTCAGTAGAGTCCTGCCTACAGTTTATGTATCTCCTTTGCTTTTAAGTAAATTTGGTTGAAGTCAGCATTGTGACCTTACACTTGCACTGTGTCTAAATAGATTTTCCAGATTTAAGTGCTGGTCTGATTGATAAAATGCCACTGTTTCTTTCAGAGAAAGTGGTGGTGTGGGGGGAATAGAGAGTGTGAGAGAGAGTGCAATCGATACAGAATCCAGGAGGGTCAGTGATACAGAGGCAAAATTAGAGGAAGTGGAAGACTTCCTTTTCCTTTTACCCCGGGTAAAAGAGGCTCCGGGGAGGAAACATGAAATTTGCAGGGAGAAAAAAGCTAGCTGAAAGTAAAATTAGATACCAACTTAATGAAAAATGACTTTTTCAAATGACAGGTTGTAAAATAGCATCAGATTCTATGAATGGCTCCAGACTGCAGGCGTGCATAGCAGGCATGCATACAACACATGCAAGCGCACACACAGACACATACAAAAGCAGAGGGGAAAGAATAGTTAATTTTTGAATGAAAACAAATTACTTCTTTTAAATTATTATCCCTTTACAGCAAGATTTTTAAGGGAAAAAGATTTTAGAGCAGATTATATGACTAAGCACTAAAAATGTATTTTATTTATCTTTGACTAAAGGATTGTTGAAAACAATTTTGTCAAAAAAAGATGAAGAAAAAAATCTTGGCTCAAAACACTAGCAAACAGGAAAAACAACCATCAGAGAAATGTGATAACCTAAGTTTACTTTGTATTGAAGGTACCTGGCGCTATCCACAGCTGAAAGATGTTGGTGTGGTCCCCTTAGCTTTTATAAAAATAAGCTGGTTTTATAAGAACTGGTGATTACTAGACTGCCTGTGTTACACAAATGGATCAGAGACAAAAGAATCTTATTCCCAAAGAACAGTACCACCTTAAGGTCCAAATGCTTGTCCTCTCATTCAAGGTGATAGTTAACCTAAGAAAACCTGAGATTTGTTATTTAACCTGAGATAATGTTCATGCCAGCAAGACTGGGAGAGTTCAAAAAAGCATTTGGACAATGCTCTCAGGTGCATGGTGTGATTTTTAGCATGGTCCTGTGCAGGGGCAGGGGTTGGACTCAGTGATCCTTGTGGGTCCCTTCCAACTCAGGATACTGTATGATTCTATGATAGGGATATTTGGGTTAAGGCAAACCTGAATCTGCTTGCTTGCCGTTTTGGTTCCAGAAGAGATGCTTCACAGAAGCTCCGCTGCCATCTCTCTGTGGTACCTGGGTTTTGTGCTGGAATCCACAAGGATTTAACTCATGTTCCCAGCAAGGGCTGTTGTTTTCTCCATTACAGCGTGACATGTGATAAAAGAGTACCTAATCCTCTTAGTTAATATTTTAGGTCCCTCTGTGAATTTCCTTTACCTGTAGAATACCACACTACGCTATAGTACAGTGAAAATTGCTGCATATGGTAGTATAATATATAAATTTTCACTTTTACCTTCACATCATTCCCTTATTTACCCCAAACTAATCAGAGAGGCAGGTGATCCTTAGACCCTTCCTCACCCTATGAGTACCAGCTGTCTGGACAGACCGTGCTCTAATGACTCCAGGCTAAGCTTCAACTGCCTCTTGAGTGTATGTAGGTGTTTGTCAAATACAAAGGGGGAAGGATTGGCAATAGAGGAGCCAAAGAAACAAGTGAGCTTTCTCACTGTGCTCTGGTGTTGCTCTCATATTCAGAGAAAGCCAAAGACTAACAATGAGACAGAAAGGAAGCAAGGGAAGGGTGTGTGTGTGGGTAGTGTGTGCAAAGCTTTCTTCCAGCTCTCCACTGAGCCATGACCTGGTTTCTCCAGGAGATGCCTGCTGTTTCCTTATTTTCAAAGCAAGTTCCTGAGACAATGCTTTGCATGCCAAGCAGGGTCAGCCACTCAGATAGGACGGGTTCTGAACGGGACATGCAAACTCCTTTCCATCTTCTCTAGTGCCTCAGCCTTTCCTGATTTTTATTTCTTTTCCTTCACTTTTCCTTTTCTTTGTTCAAAATGAGGAAATGATTCTTAAGTGCTTGGAGAAAAAAAGGGGAACTTTCAGGGGTATTAAATGAAATTTATTGCAGTGCCTGCTAGACACTAATTTTTTATCGTTATTGTTATCTCGACAGAATCCAAGAAGAAGAAAAAGGAAGGCAAGAAACAAGAGAAGATGCTGGATTAATGAAGTCAACTTGGGCAATGTGAGAAAGGGACATCAGCAAACGTGATGAGTTAACACTTTCATTTATACCTAGGCATTTTATCTTAAAATTATTTATAGCTTAATGGTACCATAGAAAGAAACAAGCAAACACAGAAAAAACCCCTTTTTTTATTACTTTAGTATTTTTAATGTATAACCCTAACAACAACTTTTAGAGGCCTATAATAAAGGACTCCAAACTCATTTAGAAAATTATGTCTATTGTATATTGAACAATGTAGGCATTTTTAATATTTTTTTTTTTCTCAAGTCTTGCCAGGTCTCAGTCTGGTAATTAGTCCATACAAGCAGAACCTGAGCCTGTGTGGAGCTCTGCTGAAGCCAGTGAAACCCTCTGTGAACATAGGATTCTGGCTGCATTTAAATTTAAGATTGGGACCTTATATCTAAAAGAAACCCGTGGCTTGTTTCTCAATTTCTGATTACATCTAGATAACTGTGTGAAATTGTTTGTTTAAGGAAAGGATGGGGGCATTTTGTTGAGTATTGGAATGAGTATGGAATTTTCTTGGATTTGTGGTGAATGTTCATATCAACATGTCACCATCTACAGATAAAAACCAGTAACACTCCTTTCCTTGGCCATATTTTGGATGTTGGTAGTAAATCTGAAATATTTCAACAGTTGGACATAGAAGAGTCCTAATTCTTCAAGATTTTCTAGCAGTCATTTTTCCAAGTGGAATGATAGCAAAACTTTCCATTTTTAGCATATCAATGTTGGTGGATGGTAGTGTCCTCTGTTTTACCTATAAAGGCTCAAAAATGCTGTATTTTATTTGTTTATTTTGCCAGAAGGCAGAATATCCTTTTATGAAAACATCTAGTTGAAATTGTTACCATTCTGCCTGACCCAGCTCCCTTTTGTATCAGTGGCAATGTTCCTGTTGATTTTAATTATAACTGGTTGAAAAATAGTATGTCTGGTGGGAAATAACAGGAGAAGTCTGTTCAGAAACTGCCAGAGGTAGTTCGTATTTTGATCAAAAAGGGACAATTTGTTGGACTTGAAACCAATAGGAATGAAATTAATTTTTGTTTCCCTGTTAGTAAAACAAAAGGGAAATATAAACCTAGTACCTTTTGCTTTCTTCCATTTTTATATAAGCAGAAAAACCTTGGAAAAACTCAGTCAACAAAAAAATAGTTGTGATTTTTTTTTTAAATAGCCTGCAGAGAAAGAAAAAGAAAGAAAAGTTAAAACCAACTGTTTTCATCTTGCTCAATTTTATATAGTTTAAATTATTCTGAGTCCTGAGAAGATTCAAAAAGGAGAAAAAAGATCTGACAAAAGGCAGATTTGTCCCAAGATGAAGGGTTATTTAACAAGCTAACAACCAGCAAATCAAAATTTTTAGAGGAAACAAAAGGTATTTCAGTGCCCAAATTAAGTTCAAAATCATTGCTCCTAAATCTTAAAATTAAACAGCAAAAAACAAGCTTTGTCACTTGTGTAGGCTGCAGTCTTGTCTGCTGGTTAGGAGGAATAGTCTCCCTCGTACTCCTGCATGGTACCCACTGACTTCAGCAAAGCTGCAGCAGGGTGTGTTAATTAGCTTGTAGGCAAACAGAGAGTCTTTTTCTAGACTAACAACACTCCCCTTTTCTATGCAAAAAGTTTTGCAGAGCTTGCCCTCTTTTTTCTCACACGGAGGGTATGGCTGATCTGGACCCACAGTGAGGCAATTCCTCCTGTAGACGTTCCCAAACACTTTTGAAGCCAGCTAGCCAAGGCTGCACATAGCTTAAGGTAGACTAGTCTCACAATTATTTCCCAGACTCCTTGGGTGTGTCTTGCAGTCTGTGTTGATGTCCTTGTTATTTTGATTATGCTGTTAGACATACCTGAGCCCGTGGTATAGTTAAAAAGTATCCCTCACACGTGGTGGATGTGCAATGACCAAATCTAAAATCATAAAGGCTCATATTTAGGTGGTTCTGGGTGCTATTTGGTTCGTTCATGGTCTAATCAGGTCTACCTGTGCTGGTGCCTCAGACTTAAGCTAATGGGTTGGTAGGTCTGATTGAGAGCAAAGGGAGAAAGAAACTTTTTCACTCACCAAAGGTTTGTCTGTCTAAATGCTGCATCAGTTCACTTAAAGTGGTTCAGCTTTGAGTGCAAACACTGTTGCACCATTGTCTTACACTGGTTAATCTAGTCCATGTTTCATAGGGAGTTGGCAGGAATTCGAAGTGATGCTGAGACCAATACTTTGACTATCCTTTAGTCACAACCTTAGATGTGACTTCTGATTTCCACCTTTGTGAGTAAGAAAAAAATAAATTCCCGTGTGTTTCCTCTAACACCTCATGGCCCTTTGCATTAACTGCCCATCTGGCTTGTTAAAGGAACATTCCTACTAGTTTTTTAAGGAGGCCAGTCAAGTTCCTATGGTGGTATAGGGCCTTCATGGAGAGAGTTTACAGAAAACAAAGATACAAAACAAAAAATACCATATTAGGACCAGAAGAAAATGCAGCAGTCCTGTTAGCAAAGGGTGTGAAATAGGAGAACATTTCCTATGTACTACTCAGCCACATATTGGATCTATATTGGCATCTCGTTGACAGCAACTGAAGTCATAGTTTATAAACTTAAAATTAATAAAACTTCCAATAAATCAGCAGAAAACACTCATTGAAACTCTACCTATGCAGAAAATTATAAAAGTAATTCATTGCAGAACAGAGGAAGATTGAATAGGTCCATCAGATCTGCTCTGAAAGGGGGTACCTGGGACCTAATAGGAGATGTTGTTTCACTACTGACATTATCAAGGAAGCAAAATGCAAGCATCTGAACAAAACCTCTTCCCACACATCTTGCTCAGTTTCTACTTCAATTATTCTGAAGTTTCTCCTTATTTGCTTTCTAATCTTCCACCCTCTCTCCTTTGGGAGGTCAAGCTTGTCTGACAGTGCTGTGGGAACGACTACTTCAGATGAAACATGTGTTTACCCTCTTGGTGCTATCCTATTACAATGGAAAATGACTTAGCATAGATATGTTGCTTACCTAGTCTAACTGACAGAAGTTTGTTTCATGAATGTCCCTCTCAAGGAGTGGTTTACATCTTCATTTGCTACAGCTGTGATATAGTATGGGGAGGTGATAGAAATCCCCCAGATGACAGGCTTTTTCTGAGCACTTGCATCTCTCGGAAAAAAGAGACGTGAGTTGCTGAACATCTGCTAAGGATAAATCTGCATCCAGACTCTGGATTCTAGCAAGTTTAAACTTAGTTTATATTTGGGTATATCTCACTTCCCTTTCTAATTGCTTCTATGCAGTTAGGCTTGTCTAGATCTTGTCTCAACAGTATTTGGGGTTTGGACATTTCCTGAGTTTGACGTCTTCTGACAGAAGTGCCCATAGTGAAAGAGAGTCATTGCTGGTCATCCTGACTTATTTAACAGTCTATTAAGTGCAGCAAAACTGGAGGACAAGGCTCCATGAAGGGAAAACGCTTGTTGTACATACAGGTAGATACTAAATTGTAATTTATTGATTCTCATCTTCTAATTCCATAGTGAAATTTTTCTGGGCTGAACTGTTTTTCAAAGAAGAAAAATTAGAAGAAATGAAAGAATAATAATTATAAAATGTACCAACAGTCCATGTTGGAGACTTTGTCAAGAAGAGGCAAATATGAAGTCAGGAGCATTTTATAGAAACTTCTTTTGCATGCTCCTTAGGTATGGAAGGCAGAATTCCTGTTTGGCACACTTGTTTTTATACTTTTGTTGATTTGTGCCTTAATGAAAACTAATCAAATGTAGATTGTTACAGAGAAGCAAAGTCCCACTCCAACCTCAAAAGAAAAAGTTCAGCTGGAGGCAAAGTTAAAAGGAGACAATAGTATGTCTATCTTTTCTGGTTTAGGAGTGCAAGATATGATGATATTGATAGGAAAAAACATAATGTACTTCTTTAACTCTGGTGTGTATTCTTCACCCCTTGGCGTGTGGCAGGAGACAATTCAAGTAAAACAATGGAGCATTAGGATGAACTAAGAGGAAGTGAAAACCTAGGAATTCTGTTTATGGAAACAGGCCTATAAACCCCCTGAATCTAATGATGATGCTAGCAGGGAACATCTCAATATAAACATTGTGTAGCATTCCTGCTTATTTAATGAAATTCCTTAATATATGATGAAAACTTCTGAGTTATCTTAGACTAATAGCAATGTTGAGGGTGCGACAAAAGTCAACCTGATTTTCTCTCAGTCTAGGAACTGCAACAAAATCAACAGTGTAAAATCACTACTTTTCTAAAGCAAAATGTTTGTGAGGTACACCATCTTGATATGACACAGTATCATACCTCTCAAATTCTTATAAGAAGGAGAAGTGTGGGTAGGTATCTTGTATTCAATCTATTTTAATTCTCTAGGACAGCACTTCTGCGAACTTGTGATTGAGCTCTCTCCTTTGCAGAGACATATTGTACTTGTTGCCTGCCTTCCTCCAATCATCTGTAATTTTGATAGCATTTTTTGGTTTTCTGTCAATTCTGTTAAAGCATTCAGTGTCTCAGTTAAACTTCTGTGGATGTTGCTCATCTTTCCTCATCCTTGAGGCTATATTTTCCATTTCTTCCTGGATTGTTGCACAACAGCCCCAGGAAGCCCATGCCATCAGGTACCTCCAATTGTGTCCTTCTAAGATTAAAAGACACAGTAGCAACTTGTTAATCAGAAGGTGACAATGAACAAGGAACTATGACAATGAGCAAAGAGATTCCCTGGATTCACTGGGAGGATGGGTTGCTGGTAAAACTTTTATCATAGTCCAACCTGGGCAGGACTTCCTAGGGGACAGAAATGATCAAATGATCATCTCAAAAACTAGAAGCACTGATGCAGGAGTGTCTGCCCTCAAACAGAAAACTACCTTAGCTAGAAAAATAGTAGCAAGAAGCTGCATCCTTTACCTCTGTCCTCTTTGATCATCTAATTAAAGGAAGAGACATGGTGCATAGAGTTTCGGGGTAGTGAAAGACTAGCCTGAGCAAAACAGAGCGTGGAGAGAACCTCATTCACCCGTGAGTGTTTGCATTTGGAGAACGTGAAGTTAGTCTCTTTCATAGCAGCATCAAACTTTGCTTTTGGGCCAAAACTAAACAATGCTGAAGTCTAATCATTTTCCTAATCTCCCCTTTCTGCTACTCTTCAAAAATGCCTGTCTGCCTTGTGGCCTCACCACTCTGACCTGAGCAGAAATGAGGTATTTCAAGGAAAGCATGAGAATTCAACTATATTCAACTATTGTTATCTAGCTGGTGGGGCCGTACAATTCTTTAGCCCTTTCTGCCATTTGCCATTGAAATATGGAGTGTCTTGGAGTCCCGGATGTCTAAAAAACTCAGTAGGTAACTCCTACAGATTTTATTCCTTTCTTAAAAACCATATAATAGCAAACAGAGCCTAAAACAAAACTGAAAGAATGTGTCTAATAGATGGATTTACTGATGAGATAAAACAGAGCCTCACAAGTATTCTCATTTCAGAAGGTCATTGAAAGTTAAAGACAGTACAAAATCTTTAACCCTGGGTTCAGTGATGAAAAGCTAGGAAAATGGGTAGCCTCTGCGGGGCTGTCCTACCTGCAACCAATTTCATTCAATTAATTTCACTGTTTGAATTCCCTCACCCTAATCTACCTGGAAACAAGACATTGTTTAACTTTTCTCATTAGGTCATTCATTCCACTTCCCATATTATAATTATGTAGTTCATCCAGACTTTGGCAGCTGAAGGAAATGGCTGTGATAATCCAGAGTGTGTTGTAGTTGCTGAGGGGACCTGAAGCAGAGGTAGGCTAATGCTGCAGCTTGGAGCTAGAAAGCACTTAATGAAGGTGTGAGCATCAGACACAGCAGCTTTCTAAATGCACATGCATACTTACTGGATATATATGTGTCTCCACATAAATATATACATACACATCCACATACTCTCTAGAAAAGTGCATGCATAACTAAATGTGAATCACAACTAGTGCTGCCACATTTACAAATTACGTGTAAATGAAAGAGCTTTTTGTCCTGTGATGTTATTTAAATGAGAATACAAAAGTAGGATGAAGAGCCAAATTTCTTCCTACTTGCCAGCACATCAGTTTAAGGATAGCTGTGTTGGAGGGAAATGTAAAACACATGCCAATGAAATGGTCAAAAGGACTACTATCATAGTGAGGTTCTCTTATGTCCCATCAAGTACCACATGGAAGGATTTTGTTCAAATCTTCAAGCTGTTTCAGTTAGGTCTGAACATACAAAATCAGGCAGAAAATCCTTTTTCTCTGCCAGTAAAACGTGAGGGAAATGGGTAAAGGAAAATGGAAAAATCAAAGTAAGACAGAAACCATCTTAGTACTTGTAGTTTGTGTGTTAAACTGAAAGGAGAAATGAAAGTCTAAATAACAAATTAAAGCCTGAATATCATGTTCAGTGGATTTCTAATTCTGTATATATCTATTAAACCAGTGCTATATGATGTCTTCTCATGAGTTACTTTCTTTTTCCTGTTCTTTTTCCTTTTTTTTTTTCCAGTTTGTATATTGATTTTGTAAGCTAGCAGTGTGTTACCTTTCCAATTTTTTAAAACTTGTATGAAAGCCATATATCCATATTATAGAATGAAAGCATTAATCCTGTAACATCCCTTAAT
>WEIV01008135.1:67587-89502 GCA_013390005.1 Calyptomena viridis
CCTTAATGTTTTCCTTAGCTCTGTGGGATTGTGGGGGGCTCTAGCGAATGTATATGTTTACCAATTGTATCAACATAATTTACTTGCTCTTAGTGGCGATGAAGAATTAAATAAACTAATACACAGACACATTGTGTTCTCATTTGTTTGTGGAAACTGCTTCTATAATTTCTTAAGTTAATTCCAAGTTCTTAATGGTATTTCCTTATTGTATTAATTTTCATCAAGTATAGGTGTTGCTTGTCACAGAAACAACTTTGTAAATTCAGAAAAAGTTTTAGTCTGTAGAAAGAAATCTGCCAGAAAATGATTAGCAGAAAACATCTCTTTGGTTTGTGCATACTAAAGTCTGTCTGTCCCAATTTCCTGACACTTTTCAGTTCTGTAAAGCAGCTTGTTTCAGTATACAGCTATTTCAACATGTGTAATACTGACATTATGATGAGTTACAGATAAAGAGTTTGATGACTTAAAAATTATCAGCTAAGCAGTGGGAAAATCTTATTCCCAGCCCTGTCATGCTCAGCTGTTTTACTTTAACAGTGACTTTAATGAGTGTTTGTGTGTTTGTGTTTGATGAGAGATGATTAAGACTCAGGAGTAGAGCAAAGAAGTTACATTACATTAATGAACTAAACAGAATTGTGCAGAAATTCAGGTGGTCATTGTACATTAATTTCTTCTTCTTTTCTTCCCCTTTTTTTTTGTTCTTTCATTTTCCTCTTTTCCTAAATCTACTTTATTTTCCAAATACTTTTTTCTGGTTTTGTTTCTGTGTCCAATTATCAGTTAAAATGTTAGAATAATTAATTACTCCATACAAACCATTCCATCACTCACTGACAAAAGAGGGAGATGCTTCATACTGTTTACAAGACTGGGAGATTTATACAGGCTTCTGAAATTGTTTGGAAGAAAATTGAGTATTATAAGGTGTGAAAACTGACAGTACATTCTTCAAACCACTAATGGACTCAGCAACTTAAATCCTATCCTTGGAAAGGAGAGCAAGTACTTTTCCTTTTTAATGTGCTACTTGACAGTTAGTTACATTTTTAGGTTATTGAGTAATGAGAGATTTTTAAGATGCTCTTATATTTCTGTGTGAGATATCTAATATCATCAGTAAGCCTGAGCTGCTTGAGGATTGTCTCAAGTCATGCTTATCTTCCCTAAGCTCTGTCACGCAGGGGAGAGAGTTCTCTGATTTCTCTTGTCTTTCTCACCTCTGTCCCCAAATGCTGACTGCAGCTGAAGTTAGAAGCTTGATTGTACTTCATCATCCCTCTGGCCTTCCATGGGTAGACTTGTAATTAATACTTAAATGCATGATAGTCACACTTGCACAGACACAGAGATACACTCGCTTCATCCCTTGCTTTGTAGATGATGGAGCAACACCTGATTTTCACTAAGAACAGAGATTTCGAAAACTGAACTCTTCATGTTAAAGCATTCTCACAAAGTCATAATCCATCTTTTTGTCCATTATCATTCTTCACAGTGATATGGGAAGTCACCTACATGAGAACCTCTCTTGGTTTTCCTTACTTAGCCTGTACTAATTGTCTCTAGTAAAACACAAATGGAAGAAAAACCTGTAATCTTGTAGTAAAACACAAGTCTGTTACAAAATCTTCACTGGGAACATTTCTGAAGAAAGATCATTATATTTGGGGTCAAATATGTGACATTAAATATAAAATACACGCAAACACAGAGTCTCTTTTAAGAAAAATATCTCTATCCTTTCTGAGTACCCTGAGTTATAGAAGGCTTCACTGTTACACAATCAGCATTAAAATTATTGTCCCCATTGGTAAAGAATATTTTTAATTTGTATTTATTCGGTCACTGCTTTCTTAGTTACACTTTTAATTTGCTGGTTTGCATCATTTCTACCACAGGAGCAAAAGATGAAAGCTTGGATCTGAAAAGGTCAGTAACTCTCTTTTGTCTATTCAGTAGATAAAGCCTAGCAAGACCAAAAATGCAAGAAAGAATCCTTATTGACAAAAAATATGCTATTTACGAGTTCCTAAGTGTTTTTTTACTGGAAACTCTGGAGGCAATGTGAAAGAAAAGTGTTGTGTGTTGGAGATGGAGGGAAGGCAAAGATCCTTCCATAATGATAATTAACTTGCATACTATTTAATTTTTATATTCAAGCTGTTATTTTGTTTTCATTTATTTTTTTTTCCCCCTGATATACAACTTAAAAAATCTGTTCATAATAGAAGAGCTCTGCACCCATCTAATAATGTGTGTTTTTTTCTGTCAGAAAAACTTTAGCTTTTTTATTAAAATAATTTTGGTATTTCTATTACTCATTACATAGCACTGTAGATGCTCATGGGACCTTAGATACTCAACCTTGGTCAAGTGAAGTTGGTGTCACTCCAGGGACCACAGTGGGCCTCAGACAAAGTGGCTGCCTGAGGATGTGCTTGATACAAAAGGAATCTTCAGTTGCAAGAATGGATCAACTTCCACGTTTTCCTCAAAGCATTTAAGGTGGTTGTAGCGGCCAAAGAGATGTAATGCAGGACAATATTGTCACTACTGGCTTTTTCCCCTTCCTATCTTTTTCTTTATTCCTTATTTGCTTTCTTTCTTCCTTTCTTCCACTCTCTGCTTGGGCTTAGGCCGCACACTGCCGACCCAGAATTCAGTAAGTGAATACCTGGGAAGAGATGTGTCTGTGATGTCTGCAACTGCATGGAGTCATTGTCGTAAGTAGACTTTAAACTCCTGTGGGGCTAGAAGATTTGGGAAGAAATAGTGAGGAGAAGTGATTTTGAAAGGTGAGAATAGAATCCCTGACGTAAAAATCAACACAACAAGAAGCTAGGTACATGTAGCAGAAAAAGACACAAGAAAGGACTCAGACTGAGGTGCTAAACAACCCTGCCCCAAAGATAGGATTACCTGGGCAGTTACTAGAACTGGCTTCCAGGAAAGCTAAAGATTTCTCCTCTTGTCTTTTGACAAGATATACTAAAAACATTCATGGTGATTTCTAGATCTGATTTTGGTTATATTCTGAATGTGAAGTGGCCCATTTTCAACATGGGAAAATGTCTTGAGACTCATGATATAAAATGTGTAAGACTTCAGTCCTGTAACAGTTTATGTGGATGTTGTTCTTTATGTGCTATATGTAGTCCTACTGACTCAACAGGACATCTCCCAGTGCAAAAAGGGCTGGCAAGACCAGGTCTCCATTTATCCTCAGCTGGCAGTGAAGTTACACAATTGTTCTCTTTGCTGTTGTCCTCCTTTGATGACAGGGGTCCATCACACCACCTGTGCAACTGAGTGTCTCAGAGACAAAACATACACTCCCTTGGATAAAGAATGTTTTGTAAGTAGTTGAATTTGAACTGGGCCTGTGTTATCACAACTCTGACTTATCAGGAAAGCTCCCTAAATAAGCCACTGCTCTGTCTACCCACATGGGAAGAGACCAGTCAATTTTCTTTCAGTGCACTGTGCCCCCAAAAGAGTAAGTACTCTGCAACCTTAACATTAGGGTCACAACAAAGTGGTACAATAAAGGCAGAACAACAAGCTCTTAAAGTAAGAAAAAGGCAATGGAAAAGGCAGTCACCTTACTACCTTGCACCATTTATGCTACTGGTCCCTAAGAGTAGTAAATGGACTTCATCAAGGGAGACAAAAAACACACTAATCTTAAATCCAGAAATATACTTTATTTGCTGTTGTTATTAGTAGCAATGACAACAACAATGTAACAGCCATTATCATGATTTATGCTGTAGTTTACTGATACACTCTCAGTTAACACTTTTGATTCGGAAGATTTTATGCTGCTTGTCAGTGCTAAGTACTCACCACCCTTGTGTGCAGGGTGGAAGGTTAATCTCAGAGGCTGCCCTTAGGCTTCTTCTGTAGTCAATGGAGCATGACAAGTCCATTCAGAAGGTGATTCAGACAAGAAGGCTAATTTAGCAAATTCGAAAGATATCATGCTACCTGCTGAGGAAGCTTAGGGAAATGAAGTGTATGAGGCTGACCTGATGTCAGTGTATGAGTTTTGCCTGATAGTTTGCCCTTCCAATAAGGTAGCAAGTTGCAACACTGGAGACCAGCACCTCAAAAGTCTTTAGGAATTTAAAAAATAAAGTGTCTTAACAGATTTAAAGACAGGAAACAAAGTATGTAAAGGTGTGCTACAGCCATGGATTGTGGCAGAGAGTGATTGGATCTGAAGTCCCAGTGCAAAACTCCCTTGTTAGATGGGAGGGAGGATTGGAGAGTGGGAGAGAGATGACAGTGGAGAACTCGCTGCCTCCTACTTGGCTCTGACATTGGTATTGAGAAGAGGGGAGAGAAAGTCCCTGCCTTTGTTCACTTGTTAGCCTCAGCTGAGGGAGGGAGAAAGGGAGGGAGGCCGGGCCCGTGCCTCCCACCGAGCTCCGGGTCCTTTGTGCCACGCAGCAGGTGCGAGGGGAAGCTCCTCACCCCGGGTGAATACATATGTGGATGTGGATGCCCCCGCTCCTTTATGACTGCTGGGAACCAGAGCGAAGCCGCATTTCTCAACAGCAGGCCAGTAATTCCTGGAAACAAGCGAGCACAGGAAGGGGCCATGGAGCGAGAATAGAGATGGTTTGGGAATAGCTCTGCAGGACCACTCCTTATCTCACATTTCCCATCGACAGATTTAGGGCTTCATCTGACAAGGCAATCGACATCTCCTGAGAGATCTCAGACTGGTATCTTAACTACTTTTCTCTGTGAAAAGCTGATCTGGACAAAAAATACCTTTTAAATTTTTCAGTTGAAAAGGGCTACATAAACTTAAACAGTTTGCTCACAATACCCACAGGCCCCTCTTATTCACATCCCAGTTCTTCAGTTGCTCTCTGTTTGGCACGGGTGTGCTGTCGCCAGCCCGACGCCCTTCCCCCTGCATCCATATCAGCAGCTGCAGTGACAGGAGCTCTAAGCCAAATGCCTGGCATGTGGGAGCCTCTGTCAGGACAAAACCACATATTTAGCTCTCTGCCTCAGTGCCAGGTGGGAGGTGTGAACATCAAAGAGGGGAGGCCTGAGGCTGCAGCTGTCAGGCTGTGCTATGGATCCAGAGGGTTAGCCTCTGTTAGGGTGCTTCAGAAAAACGGAATTAAGCAGAGCATCATTGAGGTTAGAAAAGACCTTTTAGATCATCACGTCCAACCATTAACCTGGAAGTGCCAAATCCATGAATTAGAGCAGAAGGGCTGGAGTGCTAAATTTTCCACATACATTTAGTACTTAAAGTAAGCTTATAATAAAGCAAGAGAGTGACTTTTGACACAGGCAGATAGTGAAAGGTCAAGGGGGAATGGTTTCAAACTCAAAGAAGAGAGATTTAGATTAGATGCTATGAAGAAATTCTTTACTTAGAGGGTGGTGAGATACTGGAACAGACTGTCCAGAGAAGTTGTGGATGCCACATCTCTGGAAGTGTTCAAGGCCAGGCTGGACAAGCCTTTGAACAACCTGGTGTAGTGAAAGGTGTCCCTGTTCATGGCAGGAGGTGTAGGACTAGATGATTTTTGATGATCTCTAAGGTAATTGTCAATCCAAACCATTCTCTGATTCTATGATTCCTGACATGGTGTTGCTTTGCCTTAAAGCCAAATCATGTCATCTTTGAAAAGAAAAGCCAAGCTTGACTTTAAATTTAAGTTTTTGAGTGTGGTTTTAGAAATTTAGGCAAATGAAACCCCAATACTATATTCTTATATATTTTGTAGCAGATACAGTAGGTCAGGCTGTGAGAATTACTGCTTCCAGGGATCAAACCTGGAGCCATTGAAGCTAAACTAAGGGACCCATCCCCTAGGTTTGCTGAAGCACCCAGAGCTATGTACAGACAGCCTGAACTCTTACTGTGTCTCTAAGAACAGTATTGCCTGCTGGCTGGGATCTTCTCAGTAGGGTAAGACTGACCTGGTCTCTGACTTGTGAAATCAACAGATCCTGTGAATCTCTTGACAGGACTAGACAGTCTAGATTTTCAGGGATATTGAAGCTGGAAAAACCCCCAAAACCATAGGAAAAAGACAGCATACAAATATTCCCACCAGAAATGGGTACAGCAGAAGATAAAAGAGACCCTCAGTATGTATCCATGGAAAAAGAAACAGTTGCGTGTATAATAATCTGAATTTTTGTAGTGCCAACTGGCATGTAATTTAGGAAGTACTAAACTGACATTCCCAGAAGTCACAACTTTCTATTAGCAAAAACATCATTGAACCTCAGCCATGTTGTGGGAACTAAATTGGGCAATTTGTAGATGTGATTGGTCATTTGCTGTGTTCCACCCCAGTGACAAAAGGGATAACAACCATCTACACCAGAAACTCAGCTTGAATTATGTGAGGAAAGGACAAAGATAAGAAATCATGAATAAACACTGGATAAGAAAGGTGGCAGATTCACAGTGGAGTGCACAAATAAAAAGAGCCAAAAGGAAACTGAACTGTTAAGCTTGGCTCACAGTTTGGAGGAGGTTTTGCCTGGCAAATTGTAGAGATGGCAAGATAAGTTTTCTTCCTACATGTATCTAGTGCTTGTAGTGCACACTGTGGCCTCCTGCCAGGGAAAGCATCTTTTTCTGAGAAATTTGTTTTCGTAGTCTGCCAGGTAGGCTTGCAAAACAGCACACATAAAATTAGACAGTCTACTGCTCAAAACAGCTCTGCATCAAGAGATTTTTAAAGGGCAGGAGAATGGATTACAGGTATCTTTTAGCTTGGAATTAAAAGATGAAATAAACTCTGTTCCTTAGCATCATTCATCACTATAAACACCCAGCAAGATGTGAGCATTCCATGCTTATATAATGCCAAGAGCTTAGGGACTTCAGCTCACCTCTTTGGTGAGAGACTTCTGCTCAGATTCTCTGCTCTCTGTCAAGGCACATTATGGCTCTTCAAGCTATTTGCTTTCTCATCTTCATCTCATCAGAAGAGCTGGCTCTAAAAGAAATATATTTAACAGTCACAGGATGGAGCTAAAGGCTTTTCTCCACTGATTGGCTTTCTGTGGGTGAATTATTTAATTACAACCTTCCATACTCTTTTTTAATTGCTTGAATATTGGAAATATTTAAAAGGAAATCTGGATTTCATTCTGTGTAACTGAAAGAAAACATAGTCACTGAATGAAGAACTAGTACTAGTTGCTTTTCAAAAAAGCTGGTCTGGAAGAGCCCTGAGCCCTTCAGGTAGATACCTTCCCTTATGACTCTTGGTTCCCTGGGAAATGCTTGGGTTTGACCTAATCTTGAATATTCCTTTATCCAGCTGCAGCATCCCAGGGGCAGGACATTCTCCAAGAGGCATCATATTTACAACCACCATTTGGAACCGCTTTTATCTCCATTTCTCTCCAAGAGTGGGCTGTAAAAAAATGAGGTGGCATGATGAAGAGAAATACTGTTGATATTTTCTGCCTGCTTTAAATCTTTATTAACAGTTTGTGTTAATGATGACCTGCAGAGGCCATTTTCTATCTGGCACAGATGGAGAACGCAATGGAGATGACTGTTTTACACAATGTTTAAGCAGGCCATACTTTTTTTTATAGATTTCAATATATAGCCTGTATCTAAATATATTTTTTCATGACCTATATGTGCATTTTGTGGGTTCTCTATTGAAAACTTAGTGTATGCTTAAGTCGTGGAACTGGTTCAATTCAGGTTGTTATCATAGTTAAAATCTAAACAGGTTCAAAGAGTGATTGGACAACTTCATAGGAAAAAAAGAAACCATTCTGAACGGCTAAATGCAAAGTTGCTGTCTTTAATTTAAGAAGTCTCCAAGACTGAGCCGTTAAATTGACAGTAGACAGGAATTGGAAGCTGGGAGGTTGTTTTCCTTGTCCTGACCTGATTCCTTCCCCCGGTGCCACTGGTCACTGTCTGTATTGACAACTCTTATAGCTGAGATGATGCTTGACTTCTAAAACTACTTCACAATACAAGCCTCACCAGGAAAAAAAAGCAAAAAATAGCAGATAAACCGAAGGTGTTGTGGGATAATAATCAAAAAAAGAAAGGGATGAGACCACAAAAAATTCAGGCCATATAGAGACAGCACACAAAGCTTACTGAACTTCAGCTCTTACCTGATTGTCTGTCCTTGTGTTTTCTGAAATGTTTCCAATTCTTAACTGTAAGAGATTGAGTCTCTTACTGTAACCTTTATTAAACAACATTTCCTTCTGTTTCCCTGCAACAGCAATCTGGTGTCAGTGAGCACAGTGAAACAGAGCTCCAGGAGAGCAAAGAGAGCAGCCTGGAGGGACCAGTGCCCAGAGGCACAGTCAGAGAGCCTGGCAGTGCATCCTCCTGCTGCAGAGCAGGAAGGTGAAGGCTGCTGCCATCCTTTCATGTCTTCTGCCCTTCTCTACTCTGGAACCTTGCCACAGTCTTAAGTAAAGCCTGAAATGTCACGTATCAGTCCTGTGTTAGTGTTTTTAAGCTGTCCTATTTATCTTATATTCTTTAATATTTTTTAAATGAGCAAAAAATTCTCACTTAATTTTTTTTGGTTCCACTCTTCTCTGTCAGTTGTTTCTGAACAGCTCCTACATGCTCTTCTACATGGGTGCTTTCATTATTGGAAGCTAATTGCAAGTACCTTCCTGCAGGGATTTGTTTTGTGACATCTTGTGCTGAATTAGTGGCTTTTCAGCTATACACATGCAGTATGGCATGAACTCAGTCTCTGTCACTAAGCGAGGCTGTGAAACTATTGGAATTGCCTCACTGGCAGGAATTATAACATTTTCAGATTCAGAAATTGACATAAATTAGCTATTTATTCTGACTTTTTTTTTTTTGTCAGCAAACCACATTGCTGGATTCTTTCCAGAGAGCTAACAGAAAAAGAGCATTTGTGCATTCAGAGTGAACTCACTTATAATTTGAATTACTATTAGTGGAAAATATTTTACACCTAATTTAATGAAAGTTTTTTTTTATCTGGGTCTTTTTGCTTTTGGCTAAATTTCTACTGAGCTACATGGAAGTATGACAATCAGAAGAATTGAAGCATCATGCCCTCATTTTCAACAATTAGGAAATTCTTTATTTGAGTTCTACTAAGCTGAGAACAGGTAACAGGTGAAAACCCCTGTACAGATAATTATTTTCCATACACTGAAATATAAACTGTAACATTGTTTTCCTGCCAAGGGAATGTACTTACCTATTTTTATTTTGCTGTAGTGTAGTTGCAGTTTGAACCTGTTTATGAGGTGTTGGCATGTACTCTGAATGCAAACCAGTCATTGGTGATGGGCTGGCAGGTACTGTGACCCCATGAGCAAACAATAAAATTTTACTACTGCTTTCCAGGTGGTTCAGGGGACTAGTAATAACTTGAAGCTTTTCTCTTCAGTCATTGGTAAAAAATACAGATGAATTGCACTATCATGCAAGTGAATTTGATCAAAAGACACATCAATTAGCTTATAGTGAAATGATTTGGTCACCACCTATTTCTGCCTTGAACACATTATTACTGATTTTTTTACTCCCATTCTATACATTGTCGTGTAATTTTCAAGACAGAATGCACTGCATGTATTTATCCCCTTGCACTACTGTAGCTGTCAAAACAACATGTGTTTTCAGTATTTATCTCTCTGTGCTGTTTGGGATGGTCTCCTTCTGCAAACACACTGACACCAGGACAGTCTGCTGTGATTTCCCAGGCATCCAACAGGAAGCCCAAGGACTGATTGGCTCTCCCAGCAAAACCATCATCTCCTTCTCTCAAGGAAAAGACTAGAAAAACATAATTTACCCGGTGAACTAGAGAAGATGTTGGGTGACAGACTGTGCCTGTTGTGGAGGCACGAGACCTTTATTTTGATTTTCCAAAGGCATCCTAGCACACAATGCAATGCTTTGCAGGGTCACTGTTCAGAGGAATCTTCAGCTGGGACACACTGGCTTTTATCCCTTCTAGTCCTCACTGATCCGGCAGCACTTGTGGCTGGCTCTTCGTGCTTGGCCATCTTCAGGAATTTTCCACTGCACTTGCCATTAGTCATAATGTGGTCCCTTGCATTCCACTTTTGCATCGGGAACAGTCTTATCCCTTGCCATCTTTACTGGAAAATCAAGTGAGGATTCAGAGAGTGTTGTGAGAAAACCATGACGGCAAGTCATTATATTGTACCGATAAAACCTTAGGTAAGTGACAGCAAATCTACCTTATGGATTAAGTAAAAAACCCACACTAATATCCTACGCATTTTGCTTTATTCAGTGTCTTTTTCCCATCCCAATGTCATTTGATTCTGACATTTATACCAGGGGAATAATCAAAAAGATTTCTTGGTATATTTTTCTCCATAAGCTAACATCCTCTATGAGCAGTTAGATTGGAGACCAGACAGATTGCCCTGGGACACTAATTAATGTAGAGCATTTACTGACATTACATCACATTAAAACCAATTACACTTCCATTACACTCATCTACTTTACCCCTTCCTGCATATGTGCCTGTTGAATCCAGACCATATTTAATTTGGGGAGGGGTTGGCTGATGAGGTGGTAGAATCAGTTACTAGCCTGGCAGTAAGGCAGTGAAAGCCATCCAGAAAACACTTTTTGATTTGGAAATTTTCTCTGAAAGGCTGGAAGGAAAAAAGAAGCTGGAGCAGGGCCTCTTTGTTTATCCAGCTCCCCTTTGGAATTATCTGACCATCGTTCCCTCACGCTGTGAATTTTCTTCTTTTGCTTCTATCTCATGGTAGTGGAGTAATTGAAAGAACAGTTATTGAGCAAAAAGCGTTTGTGCAATAGCTATTCCAAGATATAGAAAAGGTTTACATGTGCACAAACTGACTCCAGAAAAATCTGCTTTAGTTAAACATCTGGGAGTCTTTAGTTAGCATCTGGGATCAAAGGGATGCTCCAGAAATGTTCAATCAGTCAAATTATTCTGGAATAATTCTAATTCTGTATCTAATGCTTTTTCCAGCCCTGTTCATGCAATTTTTACACTGGGCAGGAAAAGAGTTTGCAACATCCATAGGCAAACAAGCATGTGGTGCATTAAGAAGGTCCCGTTTGTTGGAAAAAAGCACACAGCAGTAATTAAAAGTCAAGCTCAGAGTTCTCAACAGTGAGAGGAATTGTGAATCTGTTAGGGAAGAAAGGATACTCAGTGCTACCAGGAAAGGAACAGAAATGAGCCTGGCTCCAGCACGAGCAAAGGGAGCAGGAAAGGGTGGTGGCTCCCACCACAGCATAAAAGCTCTGAAGGCCATGTGGTGCCTCAGGTACTTGAACAAAGTTGAAGAGCATATCTGTGTACAGGACCAGCAGAGTGTGTGGCTCCAACACTGTCAGAGCTTGTGGGCTTAGGTGTGTTAAGGGCAAGAATGAAGTTAGAGCTGTGGAAAGCTGCAGCACGGACTAGTTTTGTGGTGTCTTCTGCTAGTATTGCTTCATGAGAACCAAGAGGACCAAGCAGACTTGGAGGAGTTTAGCATATTTGGGCCAGCAAGTGCTGTAGGAGTTTCTATTATAAAGTTGTGCGTCATTAAGAAGTGAATTTTGAAAATACTTTAAAAGTAATGAAACTGGCAAGTCTGCTTTTTGCCAGCAAAGCTACAAATTCCATGGACTGAGAGGAGGCAAGAAAAAGGGTGGTGTGGGTGCTGTTACATTGTCAGTATTTTATTTGCTGCTTAGTGTCACCCTTATACACTTCTTTGGCCAGGCTCATGTTGGTGCCTGGCTTTTTGAACAGTGACAACTGTTGGATACAGCTGTATCTAAAATGCACAGTCAAGAGCCTTTTTAAAAATGACAGTTGATTTTAATAGCTTGTAGTTTTCAATCATGAAGGAAAGAACAAACAAAACCTTTTCTGCTAATAATGTTTACACAAGTCCTAAAGCAGGCTATTTCATCCTTTCCCACAGTCAAGATAAAATAAACCAAACCAGTCTGTCCAAAGAAGGGAAGAATAAAAGAGCCTTTAATCCAGGCTCTTCCCTTCTGTTTTCAACTCCCTATTCTCTGCAACAAAATATTGGTTGAATCATGAAAGATGGGAAATACAGCATCACAGATTATAAGGATATGCAGCACATCCACTTGCTTTATCAGGAGACAGAACTGTCTTCTAGTCACAGCTCCAGCTAGCCCTTTCAGAGCCTTGTTAACAGCATCCTGGCTGAGCATGGCAGCTTGACAGGGCTAGGTTGATCTATATTGTTTTGTTATTGCTTTTTATTCAAGCTGCCGTCACTCCACTGTTTGACTGCTTTGAGTGGCAGCGTGCAAGGGCTGTGCTTTTAAGTAGAGGACTTTTTTGAGATGAAGTTGCATGCAGCTTCACAGATGAGGATTTCAATAAGTGGTAGTCACAAATTGAAGAGATTGAAATTATAATTCTCGCGCCAGTGGGAAGTCAGCCATGAATCCAAAACATGGCAGGAAATGGTGCAAAAAGAAAAAATGAGCACAGAGTTTAGTCTCATATGCTTTTAATGACATAAAATCTTTATTTTTCTTTATAGATAAACACAGCTTTATGAGGGATGGGATCTTCTAGTTTTATGCTTTTAGCTCTTTAGCTGAACAATGTACTGAATTTCTGTTTTAATTCAAAGTGAGGTACATAGGATGGTGCAAATACGCGTGTCTGGTGCTCCTCAGTAAACTATTAGTTTTGCATTTTGCAAATATCGTTTGGATACCTGAGACAATTCTAATCATAGTATCTTTTGAACCTGCCAAAGAATCATGCAGTTCTTCAGCTACACTCTTGCATGGATTAATATACTGTGTATCTCTGTTTATAATAGCTAGGCTGGTACCTGGACTACATGGTTTAGAGGTCACCTGAGATATGATATAGTCCATACCAGTGTAAGCATGCACTGAATGGTAGATCATTGAGTTACAGCGCAGTATCAGCCAACAAAAGCAATAATAAATTAATTTGGCTGTAAGCAAGGACAGTGTGAGTTTTGGATGCTGCAAAGATTTCTAAGGTGCTGGGGAATCAGCAGCCACAGCTATTAGCAACAATCTAAATACAAGTCTGTGAGAGAGAGAAAAGAGAAGTTTCTGCTGTTATTAATCATCATAGAGATACAGCAGAGAAGACAAGGAATTCAGGGTCTGGTTTCTTGGATTTGAATGCATGGAGGAATTTAGAGCTGTGACAGTCTGGGAGGGCACACTGCCACAGTGTACCTAACACTTTGCCCTTCCAAGGTCATATTTAAAACTGTAGTGGATGCATGAACTTGCTAGGAAGCCAATGAGATTTAAAAGCAGTCCAAAAACACTCAAGCTGCTGTTAGCTCTGTCTCAGGATGGCCAGTGTGTCCAGCCAAGCAACTCAGGGGTTACACAGGGCTTTTTTAATGCAAGACATTTTAGCACAGTCCAGAGATACTGCCATGAGACATGCCAGCAGTGATTCACTGCCTCTCAATACCACGTGACTAAATCCTCCCCTCCTATTCATTCTCTCTAATTATTACTTTCTTATTTTTTTTTAAAAAATCATTGTTTTCTCATCTTTCCCATATAAAACCATCAACTTGTCAAAAAGAGAGGACTTGGATAAAAATGCTCTCCTTTTCACCTTGTCTGGTTTCTTTCAAACTGAGCTATGCAAAGCTCTAGTGCAGCCTGACAAGTCCTAACTGCTGAGATTTCACAGACACTGGGGGAATGGTGGTGGGAGGGAGCAGGGGAATTGTTCCTGTAAGGGATTTGCTGCAAGCTGCTGCATTCTGCAGAGGCTCTCACAGACACCTTGCAACTGAGAGAGGGCAGACAGCTAAAATGGAGAAGAGGGAGTCACATTCAACAGGACAGCAACAGATGTAGAAACAGAAAAATAAGTTGTATATTTCAATGTAAAATGTAAGTTGTATATTTCAATGTAAGAAAAGCTGCTGATTTAAAAAGCCAGGAAAGGTGGAAACTTATTTCTGTAATGAGACTTGCCCCTGGAAAGGAAGCAGAGAGTCTTGTGTCATTATTTGGTGTGTTTTATTTTGAGGCAGAGAACTTATTTTACTGACTGAAACTGGATTGGAGAATTACTGTGCTACAAGCAGGCCATCTGTCCCTAACTGTATTAGACATGATAATGTTCTTTTCTTCACAGCTATTAATACCATGGCTCCAGTTGGCCTGCTCCTCTGCATCGTCTGCCTGGATCTGTGTGGTAAACAGGCAGTAGAAGAGACTGCTTTATTCCTAGGATAAAAATATTGTATCAGGTCTAAAAACTAAATTGCAGGTTTAGTGAAGCGAAAGGAGCTTCTCTTTTTTGCCATGCAAGATGCAAACCCTTGGTAGCTGGAAAGTTTTGTAGGTCAATGTTCAGCAGCAGAACTGGACCTCTTTACACTGGTGGTGTCCTTCAGATATTCACTGCATTGTAACAGTACTAGATCAGGGCAGTGTCTTCTTACTTTACCCTTTCATATAATTAGACAATTCTCAATTGAAGAGATTTAGAAAGGAATTCCTGATTTGTTACTTTCTTTTGCAGGTTTCCAGCTCCCTACCAGGTGCAATTACAACTGATGGCATATTTAGGATGAAAGATTGTATTTTATGGGTTACACAAGCAGGGTGAGGAGCAGAGACATTATGAAAAGTAAGATCGGCAGAAAGCAATCTGCTTGTGTAACAGCAAAGTTTCAGCTTATTTGCCTCTTTGACAGTGACACCTTTAATTTCACCAAAGGAAGCAAGTAATAAGTAGCATTTAATCATCAGAATACAGAGGGATTCAAATACACTGCGATTATATTGTGACTTTCTTCTGCCACCATCTGGATCAGCAGTTGGGTTTACAGCCGGAAAAATCTCTCTCTTTTTGTCTTTTTTCTCAGTCATTACCTTTCTAGATGTCATATACGAGCCAAGCTTCTCTTCAGTAGTTGTCAAGCTCTATTTCTTAAAGAGAAGCTGCTGCAGGAACTGCTCTTTCTCCTGTTATGGCAGATTCACTCATGAGCAGGAACTCACTCAGGAGCAGGATCTCCTGCTCTCTCAGGAGCCATCTTGCTTCAGAGATCCTTTGCAGTTTTCTGGCAAACACGTACCCAGTCTTCACGTCACTGGATGAGCAGCCATCAGGGGAATTTGTTATGGGTCTTCGTTAGCTACAATTTCTTCTTGTCCAGGTTAGGCTGCCTAGATGAACACTACTTTTCCTTTCTTCTACATTCAGTATGCTTGTCCCCACGTCCTAAGCTCTGGTTTTCTTTGACCAGGAGCTCAGAACTTCTGATAGCAGGACAGAAATTGTGCAAAGAATTTCCAATAGCTTCTCAAAGCAAGGGACATTTCTCCTGAAAGCCATCCAGTTCCCGCAAGCTGAATATGCCAAAATGGACAGTTTCAGTCTCTTCAGAAAGCCTTTACTCTCTTTCTGTTTGAACCATTCACCTTTGAATAACAGAGCTCTGAGCTTGTAGAACAGCTTATCATATGTTGATCTGCAGCGGCACCAGCCTGGCCCTCCTTTGCAGACTGTGAGGAGCAGTGGAAGGCTTCAAGTACACTGTACCTCATCCAATGGGAGGCACTGAAAAGGTTTGGAAGACTGCTTGTCTGGAAAAGCCTATGTTCTCTCTATGGGCTGTAGAGCGAGCCTGGTGTATCTACCTCATCTCCGGATGTCCACATTGTAGAGAGCTGCAATTTGGTGAGAGAAAGTCAGTCTCTTTTTAGTCTAGACACTAACTGTCTTTCAAGGGATTGCATAGTTATGTTCATAGTACATTCTTCAGTGTTAGCCCTGGTTTTGTACTCTCCTCGTTAATCTTTATTGAAGTCCATAATCATATCTTCCTGTTTTAAACTTACAAGTCTGGAGAAATGTAGTCTATGTTTAGGGAAAATTGCCCTGATCTCTGCCTCATGCTGAACTGCAGCAAATTGTCTCCTTGCTTCTGGTACCCACCAGGGCAAGCACTGAGTGGATATAGAGGGAGTTGAGCCTTGTTGACCAGGGCTGCTGCTCTTCAGGGAAGGGGCTGAGGGCTTTGTGAGAGCAATGGCTAAAATAAGCCTGTAGGGGTGGGAAGAACTGATTCTTTGAGGAGGTGTTCGGGAGGCATCCAGTAAAATGAGAATGGGAATACCAAGAAAGAACACACTAGAGCATAAATAGCTGTAGGCAATTCGTGTCTTCTTGCTCCCTTCTCTCTGGCCATTGTACTCAGCTGAGACACTCTCATCACTTCAGTTCTTAAATTGTGAGATGCCCCACAGTGCAGGTTGTCTCCGTCCAGAGGAAGTGCAGTTACACAATTACAGTGGGTGCAGTGTCATCATATTAAAAAAAAATAAAAAAAATTTAAAGGACATTCCTTGGGCATAATGACATCATTTTGCCAATATTCTCTAACTCAATAAACAAGCAATGGAGCATTGATTCATAGTTAGTGGAAAAAAGAACCACAATTCTCACTAACAACATTTCTCATTTCTGATTCAACAATAGCTGATGGCAGCTTTTATAGACCAACCTCTGCTGAGCACACATCTGCAAGGAAATGAACTTGTGAGTTAATGTATTATATAGACTTAGCCCAGGAATAATTTGTACAAATGATGAAAAAATCCAAATCAAACAAAGGAAGTCTGCTATGACAGTAGCTAGCAAGGGACAGGTCCAGAGGAGGTAGGTGACTTTCCCATGCACTTCAGTCACAGTCGACAAGATGCCTTGCTCTTCCATCTGAGCCTAGAGTAAAAAAATATTTAAGCCAACCCATTGTTACAGCTCCTTTAGGTTGTGAGTTCTCCCTTGCATGTTGTCATGGTTTGACTCTGGCTAAAAGCCGAGAGCCCACACATAGATCTAAAATTTCTCAGAGAAGAGAAAAAAAAACCCCCGACTTTTGTGATAAGGATTACAAGCAACTGTTTATTAACTACTTCACACAAGCAAAACAGGCTCTAACTTAGAATGTTAAGAGTTTACTACTACAACCACAACTACTACTAAAATCAGAGCTTAAGAGTTTAAGGGTGAGCAGTTTGATAGTTGTTACAGACACCTTTCTCCCCCCCCCACCCCTCCCTTTTAAGATCCTTCACCTTCCCCCAACAGCTCGGGAAGGCAGGTGTGTGTGTGGGGGGGGGTTACAATCAGAGGTTTTCTTTGCTGCTGTTCAGAAGAGTGAGAGAGTCCCACCCCAGCTTTCCTCGTGGGGTCTTCTCCACGGAAACAGTCTGTTGCAAACTGCTTCTTAGTGGATTCGTTACTAACAACAGTTTTTCAGGTACTGTCATCACGTAAATCACTTTACCATAGGTGCAGTCATTTCAGGTGCCGGCTGCTCAGCTGCCTCAGTGCTTCAGTGCTTCTCACGGGCCACCAATTGTCCCAAGAAATGCTGCTCTGCTGCTCCAGCATCTCTTCTTCTCACGGCCCACGGGGTTCCACCAGGCCCCTCTGCTCCAAACACAGGATCACAGCCTCTCTTTTCCGGCATGTCTCTGTTCCAGCGTGGAAAAATCTCCCAGTCTTTCCACGGGTTCACAGGCTGAAGAATCTTTGCCCCTATGGTTCCTCACAGATTGCTGGGGCCCTATTCCAGTGTTTAAGGCATCTTCTCTTTCTCCTCTCTCTGACCTTGGTGTAATCAAACTCCTCACCCTCCTGTCTCTTAAGCGGCCATGATGTTCTGCACAGACTTTCTTTCTCTACTCCTTCTTAAATATGTTATCACAGAGGCGTTGTTGCCTGACCTTGGCTAGCTTAGAGCAGAGAAAAACTCTAGCAGCTTCTTAAAGAAGCCTCTCTCCTAGCCCCCCCAGCTAATAAAAAACTCTGGCTACTTAAAACCACAACACATGTGTAATTCCCACTTGAGTAAATGCTGTTCGCTACAATGAAGGATTGAGCAGTTTAGGGATGAGATGAGGAAAAATGAGTGAAGACACCATATTTGAGGAAAGCAAATGGCAGTGCATTCCTGGTGCCAAAGGAATTTCTCAGGTTCTTCTTGACTCAGCATTGCAAGACAAAATTTCATCTTGATGGGCTTGCTCTTTGTGGAAAAATGCTTTTGCAGTTCTGTTTCTCGTGGAGGAGGTATAAGGCTCAAGGATAAAGGCTTTCTACTGAAGGCAAATTTTTACCATAAGAGGCTAAATTATTATTTTCGCTCAATCTGCAGTAAGCTTCAAATGAAAAGCAGCATTGATCACTTCACGCTTCTTCTTCTTCCAGGTGCTCTGTGAGTCTTTTAGCATAGTTTGAGTGGAGGCGCTTCACAAAATGTGTTTCAGGTTTGTCTCCAGTAAGCAACTGAAAATAGTTCTAAGTAAAAATCCCCCCGAATAAATTGCTTTTCCCTGCAAATTACTGCTGGATGATTTATAACACTATTATGTATGAGCCTAAATAAGATGGATTAGGAGAAGAGATTGAACTGTTCTTCTGTGAAAAAAAAAAAAACAAAAACAAGTGGTCACTCACCAAGTTCTCATTCAGGCTTGAGGGACCTGTTTTTCAAGTTTTTCTTCTTCTTTCAGGAGGAAAAAATGTATGAGTTTCCTTCTGGAGACATGTTAAGTTCTCAATTCTATCCAAAGAAACTAACCTCTTATATGTCTCAAATATTCTGTCATTTGCCATGACCAAACTGCAACAAAGTTAACCTGTGATACTGCACACTGAAACTTTCTTGTCCTCAGGAAACATATGTGAAAGGTAGGGTCAAGCCAACCCTACCTGTAGATATTTTCTATCCTAATGAAATACAATCCCCTGTGCTAAGTGAAAATAGACTGCTTGATAGTTTTTCTGGAGAAGAGTGAATCAGGAAAGTTGCTCTAAGAAAACATTAGCCAGTGCACAGCACAAGAGGTGGTTTGGTTTCTTTTTGATCTGAGTGCAGATTGAGTCTGGCTCCTAGAAAACTACACTTTCTCCAGGAGGGTATCATCAGCTGTCACTCGCCTGTGGAAATATTCTCCTGGTAGAGAAAAACGGATTCCTTATATGTGTGGAGAAATTAGTGGCTAAAATAGTAGAGATTGTAAACTTTTGTTTTCAGTATCTGCTTCAGAGGTGCCTAAAGGTATGTTGTGCATTGGGGAGAATAAATTCACAGTGAAGACCTCAGCTAGAAAACAATTGCTATAGACAAAATAAAAATGGCAAATGCTGTCCACCCTGCTTGTTCTCACCCACATTTTATTAGCCATTTTGTCTGTTCTGCTGTCATTGATTCTTTTTGAGCACGTCTTTTTCTCTCTTCATTTTGCACTCATCCTGAGTACACTGTGCTGCAACAAGCAAGAACTATTCAGCAGATGTTTCTGCTTTGTGGACTCTGGCATTCCATACTTGTTTTTTTCTTCACAACTAGAAATCCTGACTGGGATGTTTCATTTTTCTCACATGAGCTATGGGAGCACCACAAAATAACATCTAATCAGTACTAATTCCTGTAGCTTGTATTAGCATTAATTACTAGACTTTGGGGACAGAACATACCCTTAACAAATTTGCAGATGATGTTAAATTGGGGGAATGCTTAACATGCTGAACAGCAAAGTTACAACTCAAAGAAACTTGAGTATTGGGCCAAAACGAACTTCATGAAGTGCAGGAAGGGGAATGCAAAGCTCTGCACCTGGGGACGAATAACAGCAGGCATGAGTGCTGAGTTAGAGAGGGTACCAAGCTGTAGGTTAGCAGTGCGCTCTCATTGCAATCAACATGAACTGCACAGTGGTCAGCCTCAGGGGCAGTGTGGTCAGCAGTCCAAGAGGGTGTGACAATTTAGCACTGGTGAAGTAGTTTCATGTTTCCGGACTTTGTGGCCCAAGAGGGAAAGGGAGAGAAAAGAAAGTAGAAGAAAAAAAGAAGTAGACTAATAAGATCACCAAGTACTTGGAGGACCTAGGACAAGTGGAGGAGTTGGGCTAGTCTAGCCTAGTGAAGAGACTATTAGTCTGACTAACCACAGCATAGATAGGTACCTGGTCAGGGGGCACAGAGGTGTCTGAGACATACTCTTCTCAAGAGTGACAGGTGGTACGAAAAGGGGCAAAAGTCACATATTGCAGCTTTGCAAGATCAGGTTAGACATTAGGAAAAAGTTCTCTGTGAGGGTGGTGCAGCACTGGAACAGGTTACCCTGGGAGGGCAGGGACGTTCTGTCCTTGGAAGTTCTCAGGACTCAGCTAGGCAAAGCAACAGCTGGTCTGATCTAGTGTTGGCAACAGCCTTGCTTCTTATGGGACACAAGACCAGAGACATCCAGACATCCCTTCCAACCAGTATTACAGTGCTTGTTTGAATTTGAGGGATACAGTAAGCCAATCTAAAAGAATCCTGTTGCAGACAAACTTTGATTGAACAGCCTATAGTTATGAACTGTTACTGAGAAGTGAACTGTGTCTTCACGTACAACAAGAAATCAGTTTTCCCAAAGGGTGCTACACATGTTATAAAGCTTCACCAGGGTACATGAGTCCCAGATGAGGGCAACTTTTCTTACTGACTTATGCCCCAGTTCCAGAAGACTTGTAGTACATGCCAACATGTAAGTATGGACTTTGTTTTAAGCCTTTGCATCTATTTGTTGTTTGGTTAAACTCCACAATTATGTGCCTAATTCTTTAATGAATCAAAGGTTTGCAAGTCTTTAGCTGGGTCCTGGTGGTTGTTCTATTCCTGAGGTACCCCAGCTGTGGCTAACTCTGAAAAATTAGGTCAGACAAAATGAATGTACATTTTACTTTGTGCACATCTGTGTCCCTTATTCAGGTTACTGGTTCACAAAATAGCATATCTGTATTCCAAGTGAAACTTCCATGAAAACACAAGCTGCTCCCACCTCATAAATGTAGTCCTTCCCAGAAGGAAAATCCCTCAACATCTGCACAAGTGTTTGCCAGTATTTGCTGGCCCTTACAAAATCCACCCAAAACAGCTGAGGAGCATTTTCAAAAGTAGAGTTTGCAAGAAGCCCATGACATGCTGTAGCGCCTCATCAGATTCTTGTTACACTAAAGACAACACTCTAGTCAATTTATTATTCATAGGACTCATTAGTTTGCTGGTACATGGCCAAAATTTTTTTTTACAGTATCTTGTGTCAGTAAAAGTGAAAACTGTAAATTCAAAGTGTGTTCCAGGCCTGTGGAAACCTTTGCTAAGGATACTTTTTGAGTAACCCTGTACAAAGTTTGGGAGAATGGCATTATATGTTGGGATTTTCTCATTTGACTGCCATATTTGGATAATATACATATCTGTGAGAGTGTATGCTGTATGAGTTTCAATCTCTTAAAACTTAGATGCTTACTGCCCTGTTCAATGTACTTTTCCAGAATTGTTTTGTGTTTCTGTACTTGTTTTCATCATTTTTATTTTCATACACTTTTCTGATACTTTTATTTCACAGAGATAGTAATTATATCTAGTGTAAAACAAGTCTTTGCTATATTCAAACTTCATTATGTGACCGATACTTTCTGACAAGTTTGAAAGGATTGCAAGATATCATTTGCAGCTAAGAACAGGTAAATTAGCGAACATCCTATTTGGTAAACGCTTCTTATCAGTAGAGAGAGGGATGCTGCTGAAAGCTCTTATCTTTTGTCTCCTTTCAAAAGTATAGCACTTTGAGGCTTCCTTATTAGAACTTTGCCTTCAGAAATATGGCAACTTATAGATTATTAACTGCAAACTCTCCTGCAATTCTTCAGCCAGCATTTTGTTGTCCAGTATTGTGTCTCTGGTTTCAAACATTGGCATTTGCTTACTGTAACTGAGTTTGTGTTGTTGTAATACAAATTATTTAATCCAGGAGAGTAAGAATAACAACGTTTAAGTACTGCAACTTTTTGTTTGATCT
>WEIV01008135.1:103730-151678 GCA_013390005.1 Calyptomena viridis
TTTAAAGGATGAGAGAATACTTTTTTTCTGCTGTTTCAGCTTTGGGGAAGTTCTTTGTTCCTCTGTTCTCCAGATAACTGTTGAGGAGAGTGAGAGCTAGGCTGCAAGCAGAGCAAGGACTAGGAAGGAAAGTGTGGTGTTTGGTAGCTTCAAATTCTCTTCCTGACACCAGTAACAAACTGAAATGGTGCAAAATCCATACTGTTGGTCCTGCTCCCTCACACGCTACAGTTTGAGGAGGCATTGCTCTGTAACCACCTTTCCTCTGCCCTGTCTGTGAGCAAAGACGCACACGGCCCTTTTAATAGAATAATAAAATATTCCGAGTTGGAAGGGAGTGGCAAGGATTATTGATTCCAGCTCCTGGTTCTGCACCAGGCAATCCTAAACCCCACACTTTTGCTGAAATATAAATGCTTATGTAGACTGCAGAGAAGTTTCTGCCTTTTAAATTACTGCAAAGCGTACCCAGCATGGTCTAAAATTTGGCTTTTCATGTTTGAAAACTTGGATCCATTAAATTCTTCTTTCTTATACCTCAAACTTTTAGCTGGGCTATTACTCTTGAATGCTTGTAGTATTTTTGTTTGAGGAATGATTGCAATGAAAGAATAACTTCTTTGTTAATGTTAATATATAATCTCCTACGACCAGAACAAATACACTGTTGCTGTTAAAGGTGAATATATATGGTACTTATTTATGTATGCATATTAAAAAAGCTTCAGGATGAGCCCAGTGGAAAAATAAATACCAGCAATGTTCTGAAATCTCAAAGTGAAAAATGCTATGACTAAACCAATGATGACGCTGGTTTATATAATGTCTCCTCTAGTGGAAACAAAGCATGACATATTCACATTACATTGCCTTTTTCAGGGAACTGGAAAATCTGCTTTTTCAAGAAATGATTGCAGTATTTCTGTTTTGTTTGGTTTTCAAATTTTCAATATTTTGGATAAAAGCAAAAATTCTCTGTCAGTATTTCCACCTCTGAAGTGCTGCATCTGCAAATTAGTGGCTACATGTATACATGCTTTTTTCTCATCCACTTCTAGCTTTCCTCACTTCAAAAAGGTGAAGACTTTGAATTACCAAGAAATTCAAAGGAATATTTTTGAAATTGTGTTGAACAAACATCTTTTTCAATGTTCTGAACTAGACTTTAACTAAGGGATTGAAGAAGAGAAAACAAAAAACTAAGAGAGAGCAAAAACCATCTATGCATCATCTACATCAGTCTAGCTTTTATTAGAACTCTTCTAGTTTAATCTCTGCAATGACTTCAAATTTCTGATTTCATAAATTCCATTAATTAGTCTTGGCACAATTGCTGTACTCGCTGATTGTGATCTTTTACAAAGCATCATGGCATGTCATTACACTGAAAGTGAATTTAACAGAGTTAGAGGGATGTGTCACAATATCTTAAATGATGTCTGTCTTTGGAAATCTACTCCTGAAACAACTATACTGCAGCACTTTTGAGGAAAGACTGTAAAAAGCCAAAGATGCTTCTGAAATATCATCCTTGTCACATCCGATGAAGTTGTACCTGATGATTGTTAGTTTCTGCATTGAGAAAAATTATTTTCTAAATTGATGAGGAATTGACATAATTCAGACATGATGCAAGGAGACCTTGAAGGTGAAAATTAATTTCAGTCACATTGTCTGTTTTTACCTGATCATATTTAAATAATTCCACCTTGTTATTTCCTGCATCTCTCAAGGAAGCTGAAGTTCCCTGCAGCTCTGACTCAAGGCAAGAATGAATACAAGAATTCCAGAATAACCAGCATAGTAGCTACAAGTTCCAGATTTATTTATCTGATGAGACAGTCAAAGCAGTTTTATTGTGGATAAATTGACACTGGAAACAAGCTCTCCCCTTCTCTTGCAGCATTCCTATGGGCAGCAGCACAGATAGTGCCATGGGAGCCTTTGAAGGACTGTGTATGACTGAAAGTTTTAGTGCACAACAAATAAACATACATAAACTGTAAGATGCCACTATATAACCTGCTGGAAATGTAAGCCACAAAGAGGGACGTACACTCAAACACTCACAGAGGTGTCAGCCTGTGTCCAGATATAGGAATACACAAAATATATAGGCACACACAAAATATATAGGCACACATCCACACCTCCAAACATATATAAGATGAAGCAAAGATTTTCCTGTTTCACTGTAACCATAAATATACAAAAAATTATTACTTTATCACCTTCAAAACTTAATATCCACACAGGGAGGAACAATTAGGCAAGTATTAGACTCATATATTTATCGTGTCAGTATTAGGGGCAATTTGTTAACATTGATGGAGAATTGTAAAGGGGTTATAGCATTATATGGATTTGGCAATACCCTAAAGAAAAAGGAAAAGTGAGGAAGTGCTTAGAAAGCCCTTTCCCAGTAGGGTCCTGTAATTTATGATCTCCAGGAATACAGAAGAAACGTGGGAATGATCTGGGACTTCTTTCCCCCTGTGGCACATGCCATCCCCAAGAGAAGTGTAGTTTCAATTATCTCACTTGTGGACTAGGGTTGTTTATCAGCAAAAATATGTTTCACATCACTCCTGTATTAAGTGGAAATAAAATACTCCTACAAGCCTTGTGACATGTAGCACACTCAGTTTAAAAGAGATGTTTTATTTTCTTTTCAATTGCTTTCTCTATTAACCCCATACTTTTGAGACTATCCACAGAGCAACAGCATGATGATTGTTTTCTAAAATCCTCTTGAAGTGTCATTAGATTTTGTTGGATCTTGTAATAAGCTATGAACAACTCTTTGAGACCCATGAGTATAAGTGCTTTTATTTTGCTAAACTTTATTTTACTTTCCTCTGTTGCCTAGGGCTAATATTTGTTTTGTGTGACTCGTTGTAAATGTATTAAAAGACTGTGGACATACATAGAAGGAAGTGACTGCGTTTAATCGGTGACTGACAGCATGTAAAGAACAATATTTGATTTCTCCTTCATATTACCAGTAAAGGAAAAAAGAAAGGTAGGGAGGAAGTGGTGGTGGTTTCAATCTTTCTCGTTAAAACCTGTGAAGGAATTATCAAAAATTATCAGCTTCAGTATTAGCATAGTAGATGAGTTGAAGCATAAGCAGCCCGGTCTATCCCTTCTGTCAGTCTCTGGCTTGTACTGGGGCAGATGAAAATGGAGAGGGCTGAGATGAAGGAAGTGTGGAGGGCAGTCTGGGCAGATCACACCTACATGGTGCTTGGCTTCAGTAAGCCATCTGCCCACATGCTCTCCTAAGACATGTGAATGTTTCCAGTTGAAAATAGCTCATGTTCATAATCTCAATTTCTCAATTTCCCTCTCACTGGTGTAAAGAGGAAATGCAAGGCAAGGCAGAATCAGGCACTATGCCTAGGATCCAGAACATAAAATTAAACCATTGAATGTGATTTTTTATTCCTCTATGTTCCAATTAAGCTAGTAGGCTTGAAAAGATACAGAAATAATTAATTTTCTGCATAGTATCTTGTATGTTGCTGTTTGGATTTTGTGATGAGAACAGTGTTGAGAACACAGGGACAGCATAAAAGGCTTCTTCCACTTCTCACATTGCCCCATCAGTGAGGAGGCTGGACATACATGAGAAATTGGGAGGGATAACAATTGGGACACCTGATCCCAACTGACCATGGCAGGATATTCCATGCCATATGATGTTGTGTTTAGCAACAGAAAGCTGGGGGAAGAAGGGAGAAAAGGAGTGATAGTGTTTGTCTTTCCTAACTAGTTAGGCGTGATAGAACCCTGCTTTTCTGGACATGGCTAAACACCTGGCTGATGAGAAATAGTGAATGAAGTTCTTAATTTACTTTGCTTAGATGTGCAACTTTTGCTTTACCTTGTAAAGTGTCTTTATCTTGATTCACAAGGTTTCTTATTTTTGTCCCAATGATTTTCTACCCGTTCATCCCACTTGGGAAGTGAGTGAGTGGAGCTGAGCTATAAATGAAGGGTAACAGACAGCAGTCCTTCATGGTGCCCAATGCAGGGCATGATCCACAACCCTGGCATTAATAGTGCATGTTCCCACGCCAGTAAAACACATCTTTTTGGGCTTAATGTTTTTGTCTTGAAGCAGCATTTGTTTACAGAAGTTCAAAAGAGACACAAAAAGGATCCTGCTTATACATGACAGTAATTTCATCTACCTAATATAGACCAAAGTGCAAGTTGAGTATAAAACAGAGGTAAGTAGCTTCTTTTTTTCTAGAAAATGAGTCTTTGTTTTGTATGCTGGAGGAAAGTGAAAGTTAAAGCCTTCTCTGCCCATACACTGAATTAACTGGGGATCTAGCTCATGACGATGCAAAGGTGTATTCTTTTCAGAGAGGTAACATATGTACCTTGGTGATTCACTATCAGTTCATTAATCAATAAAGAGCTGAGTTCTTGTGCAAAACTGGGCTTCTAAACTTTTCATACCTGCTTAATGGAAGGGATCAAAGAAAAGCCAGCCAAAGCCTGTGGGCTATTTGGAATTTGAATATGAATAATTTTTTTTCACAGTTAATGCAGCGCTGCACTCTGCATGAAGACCAAAATCACAGCTTGTCCCTGAAATAATTTTAGATGACTTGGAGGCACATGGTTTTGTTCTTTGTGTACTTAGGACAATAAAAGCCCTGAGGGATCCTAGAGGGGACATCTTGGATACTTTGTGCTGACTAATTCCATGTGAAATGTCATAGCTGCTGATTAGAAGCATTTCTTAAATTAGCAATTTGTTTTAAAAGTTCATTCTATTTCTTTCTGTGTTTTTGTTTTGCTTAAAAATTCAAAACCTCACTAGAGCAGAGTAGAGAACATTTTTTTAAATGATTTATAAATATGGGGGAACAGATGTTATTTGAGATATTCCTCTGAGAACAAAGTCGTTTGGTTTGGGGTTTTGTTTTTCTTTTTTTTTTGTTTTTTTCCTTGCAGGATATGCAGATTTGCCAAGATGGTACATCAGACTGAGTGGACTTCTGGTCAAATAGCACATGTGCATTAGTAAAACCATCAGTCAACACTAAGTCTTTTGGTAGGTCCAAGTGTTAATACCTTCTATAAGACAGTGAAAGAAATAGTATGTGGAAATCATTACCAATGGAACAAGATAAAATGGTGATAGTAATTTTTCATAAATGAGAAAAGAGAGACTGCTTATGTCAGTTTAACTTCTTGTGTTAGGAAGTTAAATAACTGGGACACTTTATTGACACAGGTCAGAAGACTTTCACAAAACAGCTGATAAACATTTTATAACTTAATTAGATTAAAACAGTATTGTAATATTTTACCACCACAAATAAGCTATTTGTTGATATAAGTTTAAGGAAATCACAAAAATAAAAGAACGACAGTCATATAGGAGGTGCTTTTCTATTAATCTTGTGCTCATGTACAGATTCTCATCTTTTGACACCTTAAAAATACCTCTGTGAATTTAGTTCATGAATTTGGGTAACTTGGATACAGTTTCTGTCTTATTAAGTTAAATTCTTTAGAAATAACCTTTATATTTACTTTGTATAAACTTTCATATCATATGCACTTTTCAGTGTAATTGTTGGCTGCATGTCTTTTATATCTCTGTGTGACAGGATATGTATGAGATACTGTTTACTTATTTAGTCATTGTATTGCAATTTCAAACAAAAATTCTTTATATCCCTTACAGTTTCTTGGGGTGGGTTACTTGAACTCTCTTGATTCTCAGCTAATGTCAACATGTGAGAGAAACAGAACCTGTCTGGTTCATGTCCTTTTCTGCTCAAAACTTATTTGTTGCATGTGCAAGGAATGTGCAGCATTGCCAAATGGATAACCTCATGGAGACGGACATTATAGTTTGCTGTGGGGTGCCTGTGCTTGGGATGAAGCAAATTCCAGAGCAGCAGGGACCTAAACATCTTTGAGCACAATCTGCATGATTTTACTAAGTGTCTCACAGAGTTCTGGCCTTTAATCCAATGCAGAATGAAAACAAGGTATTTTATAAAAATGTAATTCCTTTTTGATGTTAATCTAGTCACACATATTCTAGTGATCAGGAGAGCATTGCTGAAGGAAATTAAGTACTTCAAGGCTGGATTCCACCCCATTCTTATTTCAGTTTCCCCAATAATTTAACTACTGCTTAGAAACAGCAGTGTTGCTTTAAGTGGAGGGAGCCCTGTACTTGTATTCCTACTAAAAATCCATCACATTTCTCCCTAAGCCGCCACTTGTTTTCTGTGAAAGCTTGGAACAAGCTGTCTGAAGTAAACAGGAGTTCACTGGGTCAACTCTGTTAGAGTGCTGTTCTCCACAGACATCATAACAATTGCAAACTGGCAAGGTAGTAGCTCTACGTGATTGTTTCCACTGTTCCGTTGCGACCTCACATTTCACAGGATTGCCAGTGTTTTATCCATATTTTGTATTCAGCCTAACTCATACGCTGTTCATTTTCTGCAGCATCATCAATACCAGTTTTGTGGTTTATTTATTTGTTAACTATGGCCCAATGGAATCCAAAAGCACACCTCAGGTAAAAAAGGGAAAAAAGCTAGAATCTCATTTTATATCTGTATCGCTTTCAGGAGCTGAAAATTAAGTTAAAAAGGCATGTTAAACTTGAGTGGTACACACACTTTGCTTTCGCCCAGAATAGTCTTCATGCTAGCCTTTGAAGATTTACTTCATTTGGGGATTTTCTCTTCCCCCTTCCTCAGGAGCTGGGATCAGAGCTGTTTGCCCTAGAAGGCTGCTTCTGGTTAAGAGGAGTTGTCCTCCCACACTCCTGATAACTGTTCCTGGTGAGGATGAGTGAATTAAAAAACCAAAAGCACTGTGAATGTCAGAGATATTATTTTTCTTGTGATATTTTAATGAGGTTACAGTTTATGGTAATCAAGAAATTCCCCACTCTGGAAAAGAAAAGGGTTTTATGTTAATCTGTTACGACGCTGATTGTTTTCCTAGTGCAAAATGCTGTGTAGCAGCAGCTGCAGCCCTTGCCCCCTCACTGCTGAGTCTGGAAGTACTGAGTTGGGTTTGTGAAATGGCTGGTAGAGAGCTGCTGCTGTTCGACATAAGCTGTCTAGGTGTCTTTTACAGGCATTTTATTCAAGTCCTTCCCTTTGACCACCAGCTCAGGGAAGGTACAGCTCTCTCTGTTTTCTTTTTGCGCATGCAGTGGTTTGTGAGACAAGGAACATATTACACCTTTTAAAACATCCAATTACATTTATTGAGAACCTTCCTATTGAAATGTAATTTTAGGGGTATGCTAGCCCTCTCCCTTAATATTGTTTTTGTAACAGCTGTTTTCCCCGGGAATTTTACTGTCTTGTATTTAGAAACCTGAAAAAAACAAGAGGTTGGACTTTCATTGCAGTTAAAGGGTGAGAGTGTTGGGCAGGTTTAGATAGAAATATTTCAATTGTGCAATTTAAAAAAGTTTTTCCAAATATCATCACTTTAAAATTTGCACTGTGTAATTAACCAGGAACATATTCCAATGAGAAGTACAACTGTTTTTCCATCAGACATAGGGATCACCTGCATTAACCTGTAGTCATAACACTTGTATATATTGAAAACATCATCTTGTTTACTCACAGTATGCTTTTCCCACGTGGTTTTGGCCATGCAACAGCTGAAGAATACTTTTACCTTGACAAATTATGCAAGACCTAGTTAAGCTGTGAAGTTGTATGCCTGCAAGCACATATTATTTCTCTGTCTCTCTTTCTCTTTGCCTGAGGCCCAGTAATTATATCTATATTTTGGGGAAACATGGGCAGGCCCCTTTCCCAGTCATATAAAGTCTCCTGCCTGGGCTGTTTTTGATTTCTTGTCACAGAGAGAGGGAGAAGGGTACGACTAACTTTTGAAACTGATTGCCCGTATGAGGAACTGAAGCTGTAGGATGAATGAATATTGTTAATGTCAATTTGCAGAGCAAGAGAGGGCTCTAGAAGATGTGGGATGCTTCTCATTTCTCAGAGGCCTGGTTTTCCTGGACAGGAGAGGTCCACTGCAATTTTGTGGAGTTACCTTTCTATATGCAAGTAAGGGCAAATCTCCCTGAGTTTCCTGTTTTCATCATCTTTGACCTCATCCCTTTCCCTTTGTTCAGTTCCCTCAGCCACATCAGCTGTGGAAATCTTGTCTCTGGCTGGAAGGATGAGACATATGGAAACTTTCCAAAGCTGCATGTTGATGACAGCAAAGGGACTCAGCTAAACAACTATGACCTTTTTTTTAATACAGCTAAATGCAAGGTTGTTCATCTAGGAATGAAAATTGTAGGCCTTATTTATATAAGATGAAGGCTGAATTTAAAATTCATGATTAAGACGAAGGACTGAAGGATCATAGTGAATAATCGTTGCAACATGAGCTCTAAGAATGGTGTAGTAGCAAGACGAGAGCCTAAGTAGTCCTTGATTGTGTAAATAAAGATCAGTTATAACCAGAGCTACAGTTATCACTATATGTAGTGACATAATAGTCAGTTTTTACATTTATCTGAAAAGTAAGAATATTGTTTGGCAGGGTATTGCAGGACAGTCATTGCTTTTTCCCTGCAAACCAGAATTGTTTGATATTGTTATGTGAAAGCTAGAGAACACAAAGGAAGTCAAACTAGCCTGGGGCAAGTAGTGGTACCACTCCCCTGGGACACTGTGGATTTAAATTCAAGTGGCTGGACTGAGAATCTCATTGGGTCCCTTGGAACCTGGGTACATCTTGGCAAACAATGCATTTGAGCCTCCTCTGTGGTCCCCAACAACAGCCATCTCCTTTCCCTGCCACAGCAGAGTTCCCATCCCATGGGACTGCTGCAGCAGGGCCTGGGTACGTTTGTCCTTTTGGTGTCCCTCAGAAGGACACCCAAGATGCTGTTCTTACTACCAGGTCATGGCTCAAGGTCTGTGGGTGTCTACTTTGCTGGATTTGGTTCAGGACTTTGAACCCAGGATTTTCATGCCAGGAGTGGTGCCAGGAGAGGTCTTATGCAACACATGATGAACTACTTTCTCAGTTTAGGTCCAATGAGTTTCAGTGACAAAAACTGCAATAACTCCAACTGGAGACAGTCAATGTGGGGCACTGCTAATTTAGTCATTAGGTCAATCCCTATGACTATGAGAGTTAAAGATTCAAGATCCCTGCTTTGAACTTAGATGACTTGAACATTTGTCAGCCACATCCTGGAAAATATTTTCATTGTTGGACTAATTTTGAGACAGTTCAGTAATCTGTAAAACAATGTTTCCATGCGAAGCTTTGTTTTACATTAAGAAAACATGTTTCAAATAAAACAGTATTCACAATCAGAGCTCTTTCATATTTTTAAAATGCTAATATTTCATATTAGCAAATTGAAAAGTCTACAAAAGATCTACAAGAAATACTAGAGTCCTGAAAAATGTTTTTTATTGCAAAAAGTCTTTTTCATTTATCTTTAAAGGTAAATGATGCCTGTTCACAGTAGATAAGTGCCTAGGACATGAGCAGATCTACTAGGAGACAATGTTTCAAACTTCTCAAAGCACAAAAATCTGAAAATGGCTGTCATGGCTGGGAGTTGAAGCCACTCAAAATTCAGAACAGAAATCAATGGCAAATGTTTAAAATAAGAATAATCAATCATTGAAGCATCTTTAAGAGAAATGGATTATACCTGCCAGCAACTGCTGTCATTAAACCAAGATTATTTTAAAACTGTCTCAAGATTCAACAGAAAGTTTTTCTGTAAATAAAGTTTTAATTCAAGTGGAATTTCTGAACTTGCTGTAGAAATCTCTTGAAGGTAACCCATGATCTCTCTTATGCAGAAGGTCAGATTAGTTGATCATATTAAAGTTAAAATGTTGCAATTATTTTGTCTCATAAGTTAATATAAAGTTAATGTAATAATTAAAAATATTAGGTCAAACAAAATTATTTCTCACTAATATTCTGTTAAAATCTGCTTAAATGGAACAATGCTTGTTTTTCTATTCCTTTCCTTAAATGTTTCATTTACTAAAATATAATGTAGGTGATTTTTCAAAAGTATTACTTTGACACTTTCATGAAAGTATTTTAGTTATTCATTCTAAAACTTTGACTTTCTTTTTTTTCTTCAAGTATATTTTCTCAGAAACATTAAACAAATAGCTTTGTTTGACTCAAATGTGTATTTTTTTTATCCTAACAGTAAAATACTCTATACCTTGTCATCTGAGCTCAAATGTTAGGATTTAGAGAAAAGATTCTCAACTCACTCTCTGGTACCTTTCCCCATACTGAAGAGCATGCAAGCTTTGGCTTACATGTCAGCTTTTTCCTTGAAGATTTGTTAAGTAGCAGTCTAGACACAAGATAGAAAAAAATTGTAGATTCTTGTTTCTGTGGATGTTCACTAATTACGTTTATTAAAGAGAAGCAAATTGGCATGATAAAGTCAGATAAATAGCTGATGGAGGCAAATTAGTATTAGACCACATAGTTGCTGAATAGGGTTATAGCTGTCTAAAAGAGAACACTAATGCTGAATTTCACCAGTATTAGCAATGATTTCAACACAGGAAATAGATTATCCTGCCCAATTTCATTCTGTTTCTACTGAGAATTTTAATATTTTTATTTTGTGGGACAGTTCCAATGTCCATGGAACTTTCCACAGAGGTGAAAGGGAAAGGTTATGAGAAGATTTTTAACCATGAATATATGATTATTTGTTTTCCAAATAGCCTCTTCTTTGTTTTCTACTAAGCATGCCACAGATGAGGAAAGCTCCCAGGGATATGTAGAAGTGGTGCACCTAAAAAACACAGAGATGGCATTCAGGGATGGCATATCTCATGCTTTCTTACTGTGTGATGAATCTTACACACTGTTAAAAATTTAGTTCTTTGAACATTCCTTCATGTAGGGTAAAATGAGAAGCTTGCAAATGGACTAAGTTTCAAAGAAGGTTCAGTAAGTGCTTTGGATTATTTGAGTTTCTGTCTAAATCAATTTATTTCTAAAATGACTCTAGTAATCACCTCATCTCATTATTTTCAAGAATTTGCATGTTACGACTTCAGAAGAGAAAAAGGGTTCAGAATCCTCCTTCATCTGTGTTGGCATTTCATTTCAGATAGTGCCAAAGATGAACAGGGTTCTCATAGCCCCTGAAACTTAGTTTCATAGAATATTCCTGCCTACAAGGAAATGAGTTTATGTTCACATGCAGCCTCTTGTGCAGTGAGAACATCAACACTGGGATCTCCACAATTTCAGAAGCCTGTGACCCTAAGCACAACCTGAAGGGTTGCTGATAGGTCTTTCCTGAAGGTTCAAGCTGAGAGATAGAAGGAGAGGAAATAGGAAGAGTAGCAGGGCTGGGGAGGGTTGGGTGAGATCAAGAGCTCCATTTTAATTTGAAAAATAGTGCTGAGCAATGAAACCTGAGTTGATTCATCATCTCAGCTCCCATGACTATTTCTGTGTCTAATTCTAATTAGCCTACTTTGTGTTTGTGGTCAACTGTCAAATCGGGTTACATAGCTGCATATGAAACATCCCTCTTCCAGAGCTGGATCCCAATTTGAAGAGCCTGAAGCATTGGACAGGTGGCAGAGCATCCTGGGTGACAGCCTTGGGTCCCCAGCTGGAAGTCCTGCCTGTGAAGCTCCTCCACGGAAATGATTTGTAACTGCAATGCATTTCCCTCTTTTTAAACAGCAGGCAACAATCATCTTCAGCTGCAGACATATTTTTAAGAATGAGTGTGTCATGAGGAATATACTGCCTTCTCAGAGCACTGAACAAAAGAGCAAATATTTTCTAGGCTATTGCTGGCTATGGCTATTGCCATATATGTCATGAATAGGAATGGACCTTAAAGGATATCTCCAGATGCATAGCTTCAAAGCATTTACCTACCTCATTAATAAACTGAGTCACATAAGGAGCCAGGAACTCAAAACCAGACCTTTTGGTATGCCTTCCTTCAATGACAGAGCACTGAAAACCTCCCTTTGCAAAGAGCTGGTTGCATTGGAGAGGAAGACCTGAAAACTGGCTTGCTAGAATTGAGCTGTTTTTTTGGTTAACTGGGGGCAGTGAAGAATAAAAAAACACCTTAAAAAGACTGAACACTTTCTTTTACTTTGTATTCCTAGATACAACTTTGTTTCAGCTTGCTGCCTATTTCTCAAACTTGAAACACTACCTTAGTGGCTCAGGAATGCTTGCCTGCCTATAGGAAACCCTGGTTCATATCCCTCTCTGTCATGTCGACGAAGATTGAAGAATCCATCTTCCATTGAAATTGGCCCAGGTAATATCTAAGGCACCTACAGGTATCTTCTGCCACAGCCGAGTATCCTAACAGGAGGTATCCAGCAGATAAGGAGTCAGTCTTTTGTTCCACACTAATGGTTCTTGAAAAGTAGTAAAAGTGCATCCAGGAGGTATGAGGAGACATTGCTAATGTCCCAGTCTCACTGCCAATGTGCAGCATGGCTGGGAGATGCTGTCCTGCATCACTCCAGAGGCATGGGAGCTCAGGCTGGCATGCTCTACCCAACTGCTGTGGCTATGGAGGAGGACTTCTAGAAGTGGGTTATGTTGTCCTGTTGGCAGTGTGAGCAGCAGGGCCCAGCTGGCAGGTTTGCTCCTACAATATTGCCTCTGGCTGTGCAGTGTCCTGGCTTAACCCCAGCCAGCAACTATGTACCATGCAGCTGCTCATGACCTCACCTCCCCCAACCCTGGCATCCCCTCTCCCACTCCAGTAGGATGGGGAAAAGAACTGGGAAAAAAGTGAAAACTCATTAGAACAGCTTAATTGAAACAAAGTAAAATATCATACAAATAATACTAATGATAACAATAGTGATAATAATTGTAATGAAAAGGAGAGAGGAAGAAATCCCAAGAAAGACAAGCCAAGTGCAGTACTAGCATTCACCACCTGATGCCCATCCCATTCCTGAGCTGTTATTGGCTGCCCCTGGCCAACTTCCCCCCAGTTTATATACTAAGCATGATGTTCTATGGTACGGAACATCCCTTTGGTTAGTTTGGGTCAGCTGTCCTGGATATGTTCCCTCCCAGCTTCTTGTGCACCTGCTTTCTGAAAAGTCCTTGATTTTGGGTAAGGTTTGCTTAGCAACAACTAAAACATCAGTGTATTAACAACCATATTCTCATACCAGATTCAAAACACAGCACTGTACCAGCTACTAATAAGAAAATTAACTCTGTCCCAGTCAAAACCAGGACAGATAGGGGAATATTTGTTTACATGTGTTTTGAATCCCAACAGATTTTGAGGATGTACTAAGAGCCTCCTTGGTCAGCACGCAGCAGGCAGAGGCAGCTCTAGCAATGCAGCTGGAAGTATTTAGGCACTAGGGATGTTTTACCAGTTCTCTACTTAGTCCTTTACCTGTGCTCCTGTTACTCCACAGGGAGTTTGTGCCCAGTAATTGAAAACTCAAAGTCTTTGCTCAGCTGCCATGTAAGTTCTTCTTAGCTACTTTAAGTAGAATAATTTTCTCTAACATTTTGCATGGATGTTTCTTTGTTCTTATAGAAAAGACCTTGGGTGTGCTAGGTATGTTTTGCTGTCTTCCTGTGTTATCATTCTTGCTGAAACATTTGGACTACTCGTTTCTTATGTCAGAAGTGTGGGCACAGGGGAAATGAGACTGTTAGGTATTGCAACTTCTGCTGAAGATGCTTTGCTGACTTTTTCTCCTGGCCATGGTCTAGTGACAAGAAGTCAATCACCTTTCCTTTCTTTGTTGTCCATTAAAATCTCAGTATGAGAAATGTCATAAAGCCAGGATGCAAGTTGTTTTACACTACAGAACACAGATGAGACTACTTAAAATAACTTGCATATTATTAAGAAAAAAATCAGGAAGAGAAAACTAGTCCTTCTTTTTTATGAACATAAATGTTATATCTGTCTAGCTCTTTTACATTGGCCTTAAAATCAGGTGAATTTGCTCTGTGCTTGGTTTCTTTGCTTTTTTTCATGTACACCACCAGCAAGTTGTTAAATGAAGCAGTGAAAAAGGGACACCTCAAGTTTCCTCCTACCTCCTTTGGAAAGCACACAATATTTTGGGGCTTTTGATCAGCAAACAGGATTCTCTCCTTCCTGGAAGCCAGCTGTACATAATTTTTTTTTTTTCCTGTGATTTGTTCTCCACAGTCTTTTCAAGCTGTTCTAGTTTTGTCTTTTGCTATTGAAAATCACACGGTAGTCAATCCAGGTTGCTAAACACGAAGGGACCTGAGCAGCTGATGGCTCTGTGCAGCATTGCCACTCTGCACCAGACAGTGCCCGTGAGGGCCAACAACCCTACTGAAAATTCCTGATTAAGACACAGCAGCATCTGACATCTTATTGCTTTGTGTGGGAGTTTTCAATGAAACATCCTGAGAGTGTAATAACTTTTGCAATTGATGGCACTTCTTGGAGCTCTTCTGGTTATTTAATTGATTCCAGGCTGGTGCTAAGACAAATGCTGTTTGTGGGTGCTTGAGCTGTTTATTACCCATTAATAACCATGTGGGTGGACAGCTGTATTATGCTGATCAATACACAGAGCTGTGCTCCTGAAACAGGAGTACAGGGAATTTGGCACCGAGGCTGTGCAGAGAGAGAAGTTGCCTTTTTGTTCACTAGGGTACTTCTTGCCCTTTCTCAGCTGGCCTAAACTCTTATAGGGGTTGATCACTCCCGAGTGCCTGGGGAGGCATGTTTGCACCAGGCATGAAGGACAGGCGTATGTTGCTGCTGAATCACCTCCTTCCAGCTAAGGAATGGAACAGGAGAGCAAACATCCATGCTCCAGACTGGGAAAAATTACTGCCCTTCAGTGCTTTTTCTGAGGTTTAAAATAGCAGATTTCTTTTTTGGTCTGCTCAAACCGTACTCACTGCACAATTACATTGAATGCAAATTTTAAAATAAATATTGAAAGGAATATTTGTACTAAGGAGATAGTAGTTATTTATACTTCAGGTTCTGTTCCTGCTTTTATAATGTCTAGTGTGTCCATATCCTGGTCTTCATTTTTTAAAATGAGACTGAGAAATATTTTCAGTTGTATGTATATCTGTGTACATGCACATGAAGAAGACACACAAATATTAGGCACATTGAAATATAGGTTTCCAACTCATGTAGAACTAGGAAATTACTATTTTGTTTGTTTAGGGTTGGAACAAGAACTTGTTTCTACAGCTTTCTATGAAATGAGAAATTCATTTCATTGAAAAAACTATTTTCAATATTGTATGTTGTGTGATGCATGGCTTCCACTGATTTGTCATGACATCATTTAGAAATACATACAATAATCAATTAATAGATGATGGAATTTTGTTAAATGAAATTCTTATTTTACTGAGTTTTTCACTTCTGGTTCTGAATTACTTTTCTGATATTTTTGTCACCACAGGAATGAAATCACAGCAGAAATTAAAGATAAAACTCATAACCCTCTCTCCCTAAGTTCTACATTTTCATCTAGGTTCTTCCTTTAAATGCTTTGCTTTGGGGCAGCAGTAGCCACCACCATTAACATATTTTGTCATCAACAGATTATGATCACTTTTAGCCACTGAGAAACTAGAGATAGTTTCAAGGCAGTGACGTAGAGATGAGGGGTACTTTATCTCATTAGAAGATAATCAGCACTGTCTGGGCCCCTGAGGAATTACTGTTTCATGATTAGGCTTGTAACCTAATAGAAAAAAAGCCCCTTGGAGGAGGTTGCTTTGAATGATAGGGAAAAGGCAATACAGCAAGAGACAGGCTGTGCAACAGAAATTACTTTAAACCAGAGTCTCAGACCTTCTCCTGACAAATTAACAGCCAAGAGTGGATTTATGTTTTATTCACTATATTTATTGCTTATCCATCACAGTCACAATGTAAGTGTCCAGCATAACAGGAAGAGCAGTGATTTGTACAGAATGGAATCAAAATCTGTTGCTTTTATTTTTTTTTTGTCCCTTCTCTACAAAATGCAAAGTTAGAGAGGGAGGAGAGGATGGAAATGGAAAAAGTGCACGTGAACTAGTGCCTGTCCCTTCCTTGCCCTTGTCATATTAGGCCTTTGCAATCAGATTCTCAGTTTCCTTTGTAGGGCTCCTCTCATTTCAGGTTAGTATTCATATGGGGTAATATTATTGTGAAGTGACTTTCCCAGCACCTTTGGTAAGATGCATGCTAATAGGGAGTGACAGAGAGGAGCTAACATGATGGGAATGTCAGATATTGTTAACAGAGCAGTGCTGCTCTGCTCTTTCCAGCATGAACCAAGCCGGAGTTCTTTGACATATTTCTTTGCTCCCTTCACAAGAAGAGCCTTTGTAAGGGATGAGGAGAGCATTTCCATGCCAGCCATTACCATTGCAAGCAGAGTGAAGAAACAAGACTCTTCTCCTCTGCCCTCAGGAAACTTATATCAAAGATGGCTCTGTTTTGTTCAAAGTCATGAAAACCTGGGCATTACAGCATCAGCAGTAGCTGCTGTAAGAACCAAATGTTCTCCCAGATCATATAACACTCCTGGATACAGAACAAAGGCATAAGAACCAAACAGCTTGATTTTTTCCTCCACACAGTTTGCAGCTTTGCATAATGGATTTCTCTTCTTTCCTTCCTTCTTTACTTCTTGTCTTATTGCTTGCACAACCCGTATCAGGAGTACACCTGAGATTGTGATGCTGACCGAGCACAAGCAACTCATTAATCATTAAGCAGTAATTTTTTCCCCAGCATAATACCAGTTATTATAATTTCTGTTACAACTGCATATGAAAAGCCTAACAAAATCTGAACCCTGAGGCTGTGCACACGTAGGCTGGGAAGTATCTCATCTAACTGTAGCTGTTCAAAAGAGGGTTTTCTGAGACTGTCCCCCTGGCTCTCCCTATCATCAGTATAGGCAGGAAAAACTGTATCCAAAGAAACCTTCAACCCATTTCAATAAGGTTTTTTTTCTAAGGAAAATTAATGTTTCTACATTGCTCCTAGAAGGGTGTCCTACTTTGACATGCCTCATCTTCATTTCTTGCTGTGGCTTCACCACGCTTTACAAACATCATTGATTTTCACTTTTCTACACTTTCCACTCTGAACTGTGACTTCCGAGGGATAAACACGTATTTTAGCATGTATCTTTTAAAGTGTATATTACTCCCTTTTATTCCTACTTGCAGATCGGAAATATTAGAGTAGTGCTTCTCTAAGTGTACATAAAAGTATAATCATGCTGCTTGTATGCTCTGGAGTATGACACAAGCATGGCCAGAACAAAATTACAGTTATTCCTGTTCTCTGCGAAATGCTATGGAAATCTGCTTATGCTTTTTCTAGCATGGTGCATCTCTGATGTCCTTGCTCAAGGCTGTGCGTAAGCCATACAACTTGTCCCTGTCCTGTGCAAATTTACAAGGAGGTTGTTTGAGTAGCAGTGCTCAGCAGGCTTTGTCACCAATATCTGTGTCTTTGTGAAATGCAGTTTCTGCCACAGCCCTCTAAGCAGAACTGACTCCAGTGCAAGGCCCTGATGTGTAGCTCTCCACGACTCTGTACTTAACAGCCCAAAACATCCCCTCAGACAAGCTAATAATGCAGGAAAATAAGTTTTGACGAGGACTTCAGATCAATGTGGAGACAGATCTGTTTCAAGGACATGCCTGACAGGTGTTTTCGCTAGTAGATGGTTCCCAGACCGTTTTGTACAGGCTCTGTTGTACATCCAGTGATGACAGATTAGGGCCCTTGTGTCCACTGCACAAGTTGAACTGGTAAAGGGCCATGGAACAAGAGAGAATTTTTCCTGTTCCTCTCCAAAATCTTGCTGTATACTTAATCTCTGAAGAGTTTTATGCTTCCTTCTACCAAATAAGGCTGGATAAACAATTTTTTTAAAAGGCTTTTCTTATTGATTTTTTTAATTTAATCTTTCTAAATGAAAGGTATTTGAACCAAAACCCTTCTAAGGGAAGTATTATGGTAATTTACTAAGACAAGTTTGACTATTTTTCTTAGACCTTTTCAAAACCAGGAAATCCACTGAAATTCAACTCTCCCTCTTCTCACCCCAGAAAAAAACCCAAACAACCAAACAACCCCAAAACAAAAACAAACAAATCAGCATTTTATAATGGAAAAAAAATCAGTAGAGAGTTCCCAACCCATTCCATTAATTTATAATTGTTTAGTTCATGTCTTCTCAGCATGATGTAAAAGCCAATAAATGGAAGACATTCATCCTCCCTTGTATAAAATTATGGTGGGTTTTTTTCCATACGTTGCTTTTCATGTAATAGAAAATATGCCAATTAAAACATTTAGAAACTTTTTATTTCTTTATTTTTCGTCTTAGGAAGACAGCATAACAAAATCTGGGATTTGATGTTTATATTTTGAATGCCTCGTATTTTCTATAGAACATCCATTATTTTAATAACGAAGCTTGTATACACTGAATTCTGTTCTCATCCTTATCTCTTGGCTACTGGAAGGAATGTTGAAGCCTAACCCTTCTGTTGAAAGACACACAATTATTGGCAGTAGCTTAGCTCTTGTTACCCAAAATGACAGCCTGTCCAGACAAACCAGGACTATCTTAATTTGTCCCAAAGGATGAGATTTTTACAGAGGAAAGTTCTTGCTTTGGGCTACTGGCTCTTCTTGGTCTTCCCTTCCCCTTCCCATCAGTAAGAGGAGCTGAGACATATCTTCTGTGCTGGAGGAATTTAACTACGTTGACCATGTTCCCTATTCTTTTTTGTTGTGGTTTTAAGTAACCAGAGTTTTTTATTAGCTGGGGGGGCTAGGAGAGAGGCTTCTTTAAGAAGCTGCTAGAGTTTTTCTCTGCTCTAAGCTAGCCAAGGTCAGGCAACAACGCCTCTGTGATAACATATTTAAGAAGGAGTAGAGAAAAAAAGTCTGCGCAGAACATCATGGCCGCTTAAGAGACAGGAAGGTGCGGAGTTTGATTAACACCAAGGTCAGAGAAAGGAGAAAGAGAAGATGCCTTAAACACTGGAATAGGGCCCCAGCAATCTGTGAGGAATCATAGGGGCGAAGATTCTTCAGCCTGTGAACCCGTGGAAAGACTGGGAGATTTTTCCACGCTGGAACAGAGACATGCCGGAAAAGAGAGGCTGTGATCCTGTGTTTGGAGCAGAGGGGCCTGGTGGANAATAAACAGTTACTTGTAATCCTTATCACAAAAGTCGGGGGTTTTTTTTTCCCTTCTCTGAGAAATTTTAGATCTATGTGTGGGCTCTCGGCTTTTAGCCAGAGTCAAACCATGACATTTTTCTAGGCTGCATTTTAGCAAGATAAATTTTGTAAAGCCACAGATCCATTGTGTCTATATTTCCAGAAAATGATTTGGTGCAGCTGCCATTAGTAATGCTTCCATTTAGGAATATTGCTCCTGTGCTGTATGGATCCAATATGGTCAGTTCTGGTTCTAAGTGTTTTTCGACTACAGGCAAATCATAGTAGTGATTATGGTGGAAGTTAGGGAAAACCTTTGGTGTTTAAACTCAATGAATTAACATGAGAATTTTTTGTGGCATTCCTCCTTCCTTCCCTCCTACATTGCTTCACATTTTTAAGTCGAAGTCATTGATTTTGTAGTGATTTAGCACCTTTAGCAAGCTGTTAATGAGAGAGTGAAACCTGGAGAGGTGGCTGAGACTTGACAGAGACAGGCAAGGAAGAAAGGGACAGGGAGAGGGAGGAAGGAGCAAGATAAGGAAGGAGAGGTGGAGCAAGACAGAGCAAGGATTGAGGGCAGAAGGAAGGCGGTATTTTTGTCTCTCCATTTCTTTGATATAATTCGTGCTGGTTTTATTATTTTCCCTGGTTCTGTGTGTTGGTAGAAATGAAGAAGCTGGCAAGCTCCATTGAGAAGAAGACATCAAAGTCAATTTCATAGCACTGCCAAGTAGGTTCCCATGTATAGACAATGCTGACAATGGTTGGAAAAAGGCCAGAGACAGTATTAATGGATTTGTTAAATAGCAGCATTTCTCTGTATTGATTTTCTTAGGGTGTTTCCATAACTCAGTGTGAAGTAGGTAGTTATACTTTACATAATTTTTTCTGCTATTAAAAGGCCTCAGAGGGAAGCACTTAACAAAAACACTTCTGGTCTGGTGGCCGTTGTCTAAAGATGTCTCTCCAGAGGGGAGAGGATTTACATTATGAGATACTACATTAACTGCAAATATTACTGGCTGTACTTGGAGATTGAGATGGCAATTTTTATTATGCTGAAGTGTGATTCTTTCAAAGAAAAAGGCAGCTTTGCTCACAGCCCAGTGGTGAAACTATGGGTCTGAGTGAATGGCTTAGGCAGGTGATTCGGGATATCCATGTCCCTTTTCCACTTTGTACAATCAGCTCTGGCAACAAAATTTTTAAGATACGTGTGGTCGTTAAAATATGTCTAAACCACCTCTGGGAAGACAAACAAATTTTAGCTTCAGTGCTCTGAATCTACAGGTAGCCTTAATTCTAGGTTTCCATAATGTTACATGAACTTAAATACGTGTACAAATAAGAAATGTGCATGCTGAAGAAAGGGGTTCTTTTGGAACCTGCTATCCAAAACATACAGAGCAGGGGATTAAGTCTTGGCCTACCATGCTGTGTTTCAAATAGCATTTGCAGGTGCACCCATTTGGAAGTTAGCCCTTGTATTTGCAGAAATGTCTTACACCTGTTAAGACTCGTCATTGGCATCTCAAGGCTCCCCTGAAGCTATATGTCGGTGATTATAGGATGGTATAGTGTGTGTGAGAGAGAATTATTTGGACTGTAGCGTTATACTGACAATTTGAGTTATGTGTATGGTCTGTGGTGGGATGGTCAGCATAGCAGGGTCCGAGAGAGGTAACCTGTTCTTTGAAGGGAAGAGGTAAATTGGAATAAGTAGCCTATGCCTTGAGAAAACAGATTTCAGATATCTATTTGTGTCTCTATCATGATTTTGGCAAGTGCCTTTTGACCATCAGATTCTACCTGTAAAAGAATGCATTCCCATCTTACAGCCTGTCAGTAGAGCCTATGCTCTGCAGAAAATACAGGGCAGCAAAGGAGTCTATTCAAACACATCAATTTATCTGACTGTTTTGAGAAAAAGGCAAATGAAAAGGTGGCTTTTCTCAATTTCATTGTGGAAAGGTGACGGGCAGGAGGGTGGTGAAATGGCTGAAGGTGAGGTTGGGCTGCAGAAAAAACAGAAGAGGCAGAGAGAATAAAGGCAGGTGTATAGTCCTGAAAATGTGGAAACAGTGAAAATCCTCAAATGTTAATAATGGAAAAATTCAGAAAGAAGAAGCCAATATAGACCATTTTATTAAAAATGCTTCTTTCTATTCTGGAGCAGCTGGGCTAAAGTATCTTGGTCCTGACAGAATTGGTGCACTCACTATGTCCAGGAGACTCACTCTTCAATCAGTTGTGAAATTGCTAGTCTGACTGTGCTCTAAAACATAGATTTACCTGGGCAGGGATGGACCCCAGTCACTACCATTGGCTTCCTCTGATGCATCTGAGGCCTGTCTGTTCTGAAGTGGGGGTGAAACAGTGTCCTGAGACCCAAAGCAACTGAAGATGTGCAATCTATGTTCTTCATCTTCCAGATGCTTTCTGGGTATGCCATGCAGCTAAATTTGCATTCTTACAAAAAAGGTAGTCCAAAACACATTTGGTCGTTAGTGGTGCCACCTTTTCCCATAATTAAAAATTTCTTTTGCTTTGATATAACAGGATGGCTACAAAAGAATCTTATCTATTCCCTTTCAATTCATGGATAACAGAAATATATGGAGGAATGTCTTATTGGAGGCTTTTGTCAGACTGCTCAAAGGACATTATGTTTAAAGGTGAGATGTTCTGAAGGAAGAACAGAGATGTGGACAAGGCAAGGACAAGTAAAGTAGTACTCCAGACTTCTGAACTTTACATTTGCCAAGAAATTCAGGGAAAAGAAGGTTAGAATTTTTTTCTAATTACTACAGACAGACTCAGAGCCTGTGGCTACCATAGGGCAATTCTTTTTCTTCACTTATTCCTGTTTCACATTTCAGAGGGTATTTCACTCAGTGAAAAAATAGAATAAACAGAGATATCACATACAAAAACATTTTTATTGTTATAATTCTTTGTTTAATGCAATGCTTTAACTAGGAATACAACTCAGCAGAAGTACGTACACATATATTGCATGTAAGTTTAGTTGTCTCTCCAAAATGTTTCAAGCCTTCATCATCTCATTCTTTCATGGCTTGTTTTGGTGAAACACCATAACAAATTTGAATGCTGCTGAATAACACAGACATTTTTCTTCCCAAAGGAGCACAACATTACCATCCAAGTTCCCAGTTAATGTGACTTTATCAAACTTTGCTTTTACTGTATGAATGTTGTGTATAATATGTGGATATCTATACAGCATATATAAATATATATCTATAATATATATATAATCAAGTGGGTCAGCTTTACACAGCTAACCATAAACTTGTGCTTATCTTATTTATATGAGATCAAATGTACAGCATCAAGAATTTGACCAGTCCCCAACTTGTAAGATCCTCAGTTCCCGGTTTTACCACATTATTTTGGATATCACATACAAGTAATGCACTCCTTTGTTTCTTGTAGTAGTATTTTCTTTTGAAGAAAAGAATGCAGGGGTTTTTTTGATATAAACAAATAACAGGTTTTTCATATCCTTACGTTAAAAAAGATCTCAAGAAGAGATTAGGTTCTTCCTCATACATAGAGCTTGAAGAGTAATTTGACATTCATTGTAGATATATTTACATTATAACCTTATCTGGATAGTATTACACATAATGTATTATTTTGTACACAGTCAAGATATGGTGTTGGTCATGTTAAAACACACTATGTAAATATATGTACAAATTGGTAGTCTCTAACTTACCAACCACCTCTGAAAATATTAAGAGATAAGATATAAGAAGGTCTGTTGATTGGCAACCATGGCACCTTCACCAGTGTTTGTACCATTATTACTACCACTACTACCATCATGTGCTTCAAAGAAGGGCTGTCTTTGGGCTAGAGGTGTAGAAACAGAGTCTCTGGTGGGAAAAGCAATCCCTACCTCCTCCCTGAAGCCTACATGAGCTGGGAGGAGCAGAAAAGCAATCCACCTGTGACTTGCTTCTTGCTCTTTGCAACTAAGGGCACACCAAGCTTGTCCCCCTGTGCTTTCTTCAGTGTTGTCAGGTGAGTCAGTCCAGACATTAAATACTCAAGTGAATACTCCTTCTGTCTAGTGGCCACTGTAACATAAGCTTCAATCACACTGCCTGATCACACAGAGTTGCTTCTGCCAGGGAGTCAGAGCACTTTGGGACATCTCTAAGAAAATAGTTTCTGTGTGCTTCTTGGCAAGTATGATAAAAAAAAAAAAAAAAAAAGAAAAAAAATATGCTCACTGTGGAAAGATGAAAAGGGTAGTTACTGAATAGCACTTTTCAGGTAATGGAGAACTTTGAAAGGCACCAGAATTTGTTTTCCTTTATTTGGTTAATACTGGAATTAAATGTTTATAGCAAATCTACACAGTATCCCAAAATATGAGGCCTGGGATGACTGATATGCTCATATAACCCACTAGTTCCACAATACAGCAAAAGAGGCCAAAGCAAAAGGAGGGAAGTAAAAATATAGGAGAAATAATTACATTGGTTGTGGTAAATGATTCATGTTCAACTCAGCCTTGCTACAATTACATTTTTAGGTTTGGATTCTTAGTGAGCATTTTGCTAGTAAGCTCAGGAATGAAAGGGGATTCAAGGGAAGGGAGGGCTGCTTTACCATTGCACAGAGCATAAAATTAATCCGTGCATGTTGCTGCATCCTATTCCACTACAAGAACATTCAGTTTTTGACATTATCCGCTGTTGTTTCTAATACAAAGATGACAAAAATGGGAAACAAAAGAATTAATTTTGCTTTCATTTCATACGAGGGTTTGTTTTACTTCCAATTTAAAACCCTTCCAGAAAGATTTATGGAACTTCCCAATCCACACAGTAGGTTGGACTTCAGTGGAGGGGGATTTGCATGATAGAGAAGGTAATATTTTGGTGGGGTTAAAGAGGTTGAATTTCAGTGTTCACAGTGCCAAAAAGGCAAGTAAAAATGCACTCCTGTAGCTAAAACACAGGTGACATACCTGTTAAAGTAAAGAAGGAGGAAAACCTTTTGTCAAGACTGTGACAAAAGAGGAAAGACAGGCAGAGAAAAGAAGCCACAGCAAATTAAAGACCATCTCTCAGCTTCTTTCAAGGAAAGATTTTCTATAAATGTTAAGGAAAAAAAAGATTTCAGAGCTTTTTTGTGATATACAAGAACAGTAAAAAAGTAAAAGCGATATTGTATAGAAATCGTACCCATAATATTTGTCTCTAGGCACAGTACATAGACCCAGGGTGAAAGAAAAGCTATCTTCTTTTTAGTTTCTCAATTTCTACCACTCGCACGACTGTCAGCTGAGAGTATAGAACCATCTAAGAGAACTTTAAAAATATCAAAATCTATTAGACTCCAAACTCACTACTTGTCAGCAAACAACGCCCCAACAACAGGGCCAGAATTTGGTTTCCTGCTGTTTCTTTCTTAAGACTGTCTTCTCACAAGAAACACCCTGATTTGTCAAAAATAAAGACTTTTAGGAATTATTTTAAAAGGAGGGAGGAAAAATATCAGCAGCGCTCTTCCCCACCCTCCATGCCCCCAAGCTGCATTCATGCCAGATTTGCAGCAGGATGGCTGTTAGGATGCTTTACCTATTCAGTCCTGCTAGGCTGGTACCATGAGTAGTTTTGGGAAACAGAAGTTGCAAGGAGAGCTGCTGTCAATTGAAGTGAAAAATTCAAAGTGTGCCATCTCAGCAGAGGAAAAACTGGGAGCTGTATCCCAAGGCAACACTCATCCACAGGAATGTCTCATCCATAAGAATGAAGAACAGGGATAAAAATCAGTCAAAACTGGGGAAGGGGGCAATGAGTTTGCTAGCAAGTCCCACTGCAAAGCAGACAGATGAACACATTCAAATCCATAAGGAGATAAAACAAAAAAATGTCCCTCCCCTCCTGCTCCTGTCCCAGCTGGGATGGCCAGGAGCAGCTGGGCCACCTCAAGGGTTTCTTCACTGCTGTGTGGGCTGTTCTCACCACAGCCATAACAGATAAAGACACCTCCTCTTGTCAATACATTTTACTCCACCAGAGGAGTATAAAACAGGGCTGACAGATTTAGCACTTTCTTTTTTCCTCTTCGTGTTTTGTGAATGCCAAATGACTGACCCCTGAGGGAGGGAAGCAAGGAAGGAGGGAAGCAAGGAAGGAGGGAAGCAAGGAAGGAGGGAGGGAAGGAAGGAAGGAAGGAAGGTTGGTCTGACCTATATAGATGTGTTTGTTGCATTTGGACTATTTTTTACCAGTCGACATTCAAATATTTTGTTATCTTTGAATGGATCCTATAACACCTAGTGAATCAAATGAAAATCTGAAATAGAAAGAACACTCACAGAAATTTTTCTTACACTTTGAAAATCTGTTTTCAAGTGAGAACAATCTTACTTCATTCTTTTCTTTTTTCTCTTTTCTGTTTTCTTTCTGTTTTCTCTTTTTGTTTTTTTTTTCATTTCATTTTTTTTGTTTCTTTTCTTTTTTTTTCCCCTTTCTTTTCATTTCTTTTAGTTTCTTTTTTCTTCTCTTTCTTGGATCGACATATCTTCAGGATGCTCTTCCTGGAGAGTGAAGGTAGGACTGGCCTGTGACAGTACATGCCACTCTCCCTGGACTGTCAATGGCACAGATCCTGCTGGAGCAGGCTTACTGTCAAGGGTTGATAGGAACTTTTCAGTTTTAGCCTCTTTCTGGAAATAATAAATAAGAAGAAGAGGAGGGGGCAAGAAGTGCTAGCTGCAGTTTTGTTGGTTGTCATTTTGTGGTGTTTTGGTTTTTGTTTTTTGGTTTGGTTTTTTAGTTTGGGTTTTTTTTGGTTGTTTCTTTTTTTCCTCGTGAATCATCTGCACAGTCGGCCCAAACTCTACGTGAAACAAAAGTGGCCACTGCAGCACATGGTGTGGATGTGCCACTGGAATGTTCTGGCCAAATCCAAGGTGAAGATGGCAGCTCCAGTAGCAGGGCCACCAGGGGCCTTGGGGGCGATGGGGCGCAGGTGACAGCCAGGAAAGCTGGAGGAGTTACCCAGGGAGAGCTGCTCTTCAAGACCGACATCTACATCTCGCAGAACTATCACTCAGAAGGGAAGTGAAACCTGGTGAACGTGGTTTGGACACAAAGGAAAGACGTAAGTGCTTAAAGGATATTCAAAAGAACAAATTTTTTTGTGGCTCTGAATAATTATTACACTTTTTATCTATCTGAGCCATAACCAGTCGAAGACTAAAAAGGTTCCCAGTATCTCAAGGCAGACTCTTCTCTGCCCTCAAGTCCCTCTTCTCTGCCTTCAGGAGGAGGGACACAGTGTGTTGAGTAAGTGTTGACTCTGCACCTCCCACCAGCTGGCAATGCACACAAGGCCAACAAGATCCTGCGCAGTATTTTGAATATTACATTTTCCATGTAAATAAACCATGTAGGGGTGTGTATTTGTTTACCTGTGGATATATCCATAGATGCATTATGTCATCTATTTTTACATTGTTTAATTGGCTGCAAATGAGGATGTACCATGACACAGTTACAGGATGGAAACACAGTGGATTTTGTGTCCTGCAAGATTTTAAAATATGCTATAACACAAATCAAAGTATTTTGTCTTCTAGGATCAAAAGTGGAGGTGGTGCTAGGGAAAAGTGCTAAAAAGCTTCAAACTGATGGTTTTCCTTTGCNAACACAAGGCCAACAAGATCCTGTGCAGTATTTTGAATATTAGATTATTATTTTCCATGTAAATAAACCATGTAGAGGTGTGTGTTTGTTTATCTGTGGATATATCCATAGATGCCTTAGCTGTTAGATTAATTCATTNGGGTGTGTATTTGTTTACCTGTGGATATATCCATAGATGCATTATGTCATCTATTTTTACATTGTTTAATTGGCTGCAAATGAGGATGTACCATGACACAGTTACAGGATGGAAACACAGTGGATTTTGTGTCCTGCAAGATTTTAAAATATGCTATAACACAAATCAAAGTATTTTGTCTTCTAGGATCAAAAGTGGAGGTGGTGCTAGGGAAAAGTGCTAAAAAGCTTCAAACTGATGGTTTTCCTTTGCTTGTTTGTTTCATGAATGCTGGCCCCAAAATATTTTTTTTTCCTGTGCTATTGAGTGTCATCACATGATGAAGAAGTGTAATTGTAGTGTATATCCTGCACTTCTTAACCTGTAGAAGTGTCCTTAGCTGTTAGATTAATTCATTATGGACAAGTGACAGCTTCAAATGTGTGAATAAAGGATTTGCAAAACTGCTGGAAGACTGGAGTTAAAAGATTAAGTAAGACTATACAAACCATTATTTCCCAATTTGAGTACCTGTACCGTTAATACTCACAGCACTTGCTGAAATAAAGAAACAGGTGTGTTTCTTTTATGAAACTTTTATAAAGAAGTCAGATTTAGAAATTGAACAATTTCATTTTATCTTTGATTTTATATGGATTTTTTAATATTGTAAGAGAATGAACAGCCTAAAAATGATCATGTAAGTTTTTTCTTTGACCTGTCAAGATAAACCAAGTGAATGTAGTTTTAAGAGGCAAGTGGCAAGCTTTGTCATTGAATTATTCTTTCTTATAAGCATGAAGATGAACATAGTGATAGTAAATATGACTCAAAGGCAAGTGAGGGTTGCAAAATTAGATCCTTGGCTGTATGGAGACACTTAGTTATATTAGGATGAAATCACTAGAGGTATAAAATCAATGACTGCATATTAAGATACATTAATCCTGAGTTTAACATGGCCTTAATTTACTGCAGTTTAATCCTCCTCATTTTCACTTTCTGCTGGGATCTTGTACTATGAAACATGAAAATTGTCATATTGCCAAAGTGCTTTGATGCTGTGTTCCAATAAGCTTGTCAAATGTAAAACTTAAGTCTGCAAGGTTAATTTCTCTGTAATCTGGAGACTGCTATTTTGAAATGCATTTTGGAAGACTCTAATGTGGAAGCATGAAATAACAGAATGATTTGGTGTCCTATTTGGTGAGTGGCTTTCATTCTAGAAGACAGACTCTCAGGAGACAGACAGAGTTTCTGTGCCTCTCTGGGTAACAAAATCTGTAAATGTACCTTTGCTAGTGTCTGCAAGTTAGTTACTAAGAAGGAGGTAACTAGAATATGCACAACTCACAGACAACTCAGTAATTTTCAGTACTGTCATTTTCAGTAATCTAATACCCTTTGATGTGTCCATATAGTGCTCAATTGTGCTACAGTAATATCAAATATTGAAATAGTGAATTTTTTGTCAGGCAGAAAGAATCTAAATTTGAGCTGGTTTAGAGTAACAGAAAATATTTGAGCTTGACCTCTGACAGACTCTCATCCAGACTATTTCAGTATCTGATTTTGTGTCATCACTGTTTTCCTCTCTGCCTTTTCAGTGTCACCCCTTGGCTTACAGTCAAAAATATTGCTCCCAGCTAGTACAAAAGGCAATGTAGCCAATACCTTTTCCAGAAAGTGTCCAAGATACATCCAGGAAGGACCTTAGTTTCATACTAAGGGCTTAGGCAAAGCTTGACCCATGTGGTTATGTCAGTCTACTTTATTCTTTTCCTCAATAAATTAATCATATAATCAACTTTTGAACAGTCATGAGCATGGTCATTTAATATTAACTGTTCGTTCTGTGAAGCCTCAACATACCTCTTCATCTGTACATCCAACTTTAAATGGATGTAACCTTGTTTCTATTCTTCAGCTGAGACCCTTCGTTTGGCCACCATGGTGGCTGACTGGATGAGACATTTGAATTTACAACTTTTGATATTCAGTCTTCATGCCCTGGACAAGTAAGGTATGAAAAAGGAAGAAACGGCTGATGAAGGTAAAAGACAAATCCACAGGTCGATGTTATGTGACAAACCAAGTGAACAAAATTGTCTCAAAAACTTTGGTTTACATGGATGCTGAAGTAGTCCTGGGATGCAGCAATCTGGATGAGACCACATCTTTCCACTTTTATCTTGACATGATGAAGTAGTCACAGAACAAAAGCCCATCGAATGGGATAAGTGGCAGACTTCGAACAATATACAGGTTAGGAAATGATTACATGTTGAGCATAAGTACACTTGCAGAACTGATGCAGTTTTGTAAATGGTGGCGTCATAAACAACATAATTTTCATCATGATTTACCTAACACCAAGCTTCTTACATGACAGTGGCAAAAAATTGTTAGACAACTTTAGCTGTAGAAAATTTCTGGCATGATTCATTTGGATTATGCAATGATCTTCCAAACTCCTATGCCTCTTCCACACAGTTATTAAAACTCCTCTTTTTTTTTTTACCCCCCTAGATGAAGATGTATTAAATGGACACAGGAAGAAAAAAAAACACCAACCAAAAAAACTAGCAAACAAACAAACCCAATAACAGCAACAAAAAAACAGAGAAAAAAGGAGAACAAGTGTTTTACACAGAATGACCAAAAATTGTAGACTCTAAAGCCCTTCTGCAGAATACTCTCAGAAAGTAAGGATCTGTGCCTCCAGTCCACATCCTTGAATAATTTCTCAAACATCCCCATGTCCTAAAGATTTATTTTCAGTTATTAAAACAATGTTTCTAAGTGTAGTTTTCAGGGGGTACAGCTGATTCCCCTTATCAGTATTTTCACTAACATCCTGGATTGCACATTCCATAGAAGAGCATAAAGTGCTATAGCATCGTGGTTTTTTTTAATTTAATTTGGAACTTCTTCACCCTTTCTATATTTTTTTTTAATATTATTTTTACCTTGTAGCTCCTATATTCTTGTAATGACACATAAGCAGGTGCTTAAAAGTCTTCTTAAAAGTAGCATTGCAGAGTGCATAACAAGCAGGGTTGATAGTGCTGTTGATATAACAGAGCCAGTAACCTATGGTCCACACAGTGTTAGGAATGCAGGCTGTGCAGAAGCTGTTGATGAGCACCATCACATTGTATGGGGTCCAGGTGATGATGAAAGCCAGGAGGATGGCTAAAATAGTCCTTGTCACTTTTTTCTCTCTAGAAGGGGGTGGTTTCTTTTTGGCTGGCTGCTTTGTCATCTTGACGATTTTCCGGGCTACACTATTCTGCTTTTCCTCCCCATTTGTGCCTACAATCTCCACAGTAGTGTTGGTAGGGGCACAGCAGTCGCCCTTTTGAGATTTGGTGACTATCCTGATGCATGTCAGCTTGGAGTTCTCCACTTTGAGATGGTCTTGGGGGGCAGAGGCCTGTCTGGCATCTTTGGTAGCTTCATCCTCTTTCAAGTTGGAAGCAACCACACTGACAGAGCTGGAGTCGTTGGAGCTCTCCTTCTCCTCTTGAACACAGTTTTCAGTCACAGTCTCTTCACTTGTTTTTCCATTTTGAATTTTGCTGTGCTCCAACCCGTCTCCACTGGTTGAGATGTTGTTATTGTTTGGTTTCACTATTTTACCTTGGACAAGGCTGGGGGAAACTGTGTCTTGGTTTTGGGCAGCTTCCTTTTTCCCTTTCTTTATCCTACTCTTACTGGCTTGAGAGATTTGCCAGTAAAGGACAGTCATGATGATAACAGGCAAATAGAAGGCTGCAATGGCAGTGCCAAAAGTGACAGCAGGGTTGGAAAAAAACTGAATGTAGCAATCCCCATCTGGGACAGTCCTTCCTCCCACAATGAATTGCCAGAAGAGAATTGCAGGGGCCCACAGGATAAAGGACAGCACCCAGGCAGCTGCAATCATCATGCCTGCCATCTTAGTGGTCCGCTTCACAGGATATGTCAGAGGCTTGGTGACACAAAAGTATCTGTCAAAGCTGATAATGAGGAGGTTCATTACAGAGGCGTTGCTGACCACATAGTCGAGAGCCAGCCAGAGGTCACACACCACAGGCCCCAAGGGCCAGTAACCTATCACAGTGTAGAGGGTGTACAGGTTCATTGAAAAGATGCCGATGATCAGGTCAGCACAGGCCAAGCTGAACAGGAAATAGTTGTTGACAGTCTGTAGGTGCCTGTTGACTTTGATTGACACCATGACCAGGATGTTCCCAATTATGGTGACTAGACTGAGAGACCCTGCTACTAGGACGATGAAGACCACCTCAACAGTTTTATAGGGGCTCTCCAAAGCCATCACATTTTCAGTGGAAGAGTTTATGTACGTTGAGTTATTCATTTCTGTTCTGCTAACAAGATACCCAGTTATCACTTAAGCCTGCAGAGAAAGAAAAGAAAACAGTTACCATCATGGAATTAGTCTCTTTGCCTTTAAGAAATGGATCTCATAAAAAGTGCTCGCAAACAGTTTAAAGCTAAAAGATGTATTCAGAAAAGCCAGTCAGCTTTGGCTAATGAAAATACCTTACAATATATAATACCCATTTAGGAATAACATAACAATAACATAACAATAGGCTGCCTCTAAATATGTGGGAAAGACACACGTATGAATCCAAATCTATATTTTTAAGTTCCCAGATGAATTTTTCTCTTTGTTCTTTTCTAAAACTAATATTGACTTGAAAATTTTGGAACTGAATCTGCATATTGTTTTCTTTCTTAATAACAAAACAGTTCATTCATTTCAAATCCTATTCCAAATAAAAAATGTCCAGACCTGAGGGTATGAGATTCTTATAACTCAGAGTAAAGCTGTGATTTACTGAGAGGCAGATCACAAGAAGGTGGCTTCTGTTTCCATCTTCCTTTCATGTTTCTGGAACTTGGACATGCTTTTGTGAGATTTATGGAACAAGCAACTTTGTGTCATATCTCCCCCTAATTTTCTTACCCTGCAGATCCTTTTTTTTGTCAACACATACAAAGATTTTGGCCCTGCATCAAACTAATTAGTCTGTCAATAAATAAAAAAAGGTGGGTCTGTTGAAATCAATAGAATAAGTAAATTTACCTCAGTTGAGCATCTGGGTATCTAGTTAGAAACATACATTTTTTATTTTTACTTTTTTCAATTTCAGTGAGATTAAAGTTATTTTTTACATATTTTTGAGTATTTGTACTTGGAAAAGGCATTGTTGTTTGTTTGGCTTTTTAAACATGATGAGATTATCTCTTGGTGCTTGCTTACTTGTACTTTTGTCATTATTTTTAAAATCACAACATTTTTAATCTGTATCGCATAAAGCTACAATGAAAGGTCTGAAATGGATAGCAGGGTAATGATAAAGAAACAGATAAAAATCAGCTCCGTTTATACACAGCAATTCTTTTTGTGCCCTATATAGCCTACCGGCAGGACTCAATAAATAATAATCAAAATACTAGCAATATACATTTGATAGAAGACTAAGAAAATAGCACATGCTTTTGCCTTCAGGATATGTATCGTCCTTTTTTGCATCCTCTGGAAGTCAATAGAATGCACTGGAATTGTACAGCCTGTCTCTGAGTGCTCATTATTTATGAGCTGCACTCAAGGGATTATTGAGGCATGAAGGCCAGATGTGACAGAGAAGTTGTTTTTTTTTCTAATTACAATATTCTCCTTTTTCCTCTACCCATAAGGCATCACTTCTTTAAGAAAAAGCTTATAGACATGGTGGTGTAATTAAAGACAAAAATTCATTTATGTTAGGCTCCTCTATATACCAGGGGTTAAAGAGTCGTTCTCTGATCCCTCTGACTAACCTGCTGATGCACAGACATATGTAGTCCATGCCACTTAAAAGGTGCAATGCATTTTTACTGCCATTTCAGAACTGTGCTTTTTTTTATCTTTTTCAGATGCAAAAAAAAAAAACCAAGATGATGCAAAATATCAGCACAGCCACAAAAAACCTTCTGACCTCTCAGAAAAATAAGCAAGTCCGTCTCTGGAAAAGTCAAAATGCTGTACCAGGCTAAAAGTTTTCTGTCTGTAATCTTGCAATTTATACTTAAAGAAATAAAACTAGCAGACAGTGGGGCTCATGCGTTTGCCTTTGCTTTCAAAAACAGCTAAGATTTGTTTGCCAATTCCATGTTGAACTGAATACATGGATAAATAGAGGAACATAAGGCTACACAAACATTTTTCCTGCTATCTATTCACAGGTATATATCTAAATTCTTTGGGATCGGGGTCATGAGAACAAAACAGGGAAGAGGAATGCTTTAATTATATATGTCCTTTCTACAGTTAGAATAGACTGAGTGGAAGGTATCAGAACTTTGTGCAAAAAAATAGACAGAGCACCTTTAATATATAGGGTTGTCATTTCAGCAATTCACAGCATATTTTTCTCCCAAAGCTTCACAGCTGAGCAGTTGGTTATCCTGTTAGATGTGTCAGACATCAATTTTTGGGACAAGCTAAGAACTTCTTCCAAGCAGATTTGTTTATGAACATTTTTAACAAAATGCATTTTTAATGAAAAAACAAAACAACACATAGAAATGTACAGATTTTTAAAAAAATGCAGCTGTAAAGGCTTTGTGATCCAGGGCTCTGCAGCTACCTCTGGTGACAGAGTGCGAGAGCAAAATGGAAACGGGTGAGAGAGGATCAGATCTGAAAAAAATTGCTTTATGATGTGTTTTATGTGTCTATACAATTCATTTTTGACAAAATGTTCTGTTTTCATTCCACTGAAGGATAAAAATTAATTTTAGAAACTTGAAACCTACTGTGATACCAATGTAATGCATCTAACTTTATTCTTAACCCTTTTAAGGTGAAATTTTTACCCATTTGCACTGGAAATGTTAGTAATTCAGTATAAATTCCCAATTTTATTATCTGGGAATGCAAGGAGCAGAATGAAAGCTGAAGGCTAATTTTACTTGCTCAGAATAGGATTTCACTGTGTTAATGTGAATGGAAGCAAAGCAGAACAGTCCCTTTCCAAGTGATCTCTCTCTACACAAAACTGCCATAAGAAGGCTGGTAGTTCTGGACTGCAAATTACATTCACAGTTACTGCTTTCTTAGGTATGGAGAAACACATCTGCTCTCTCTAACTTCAGCAAAAACTGTCTTTGCTTACGTCAATGTGATTGTAAAGTGAACCATGTTTTGCTGTGTATCTTTATGAGAAGGTGTAAGACTGGAGAGAAACATTCAATTTCAAGTGACATATATTGTCACTGCTGGTAATACTACTATTATACAATTAGATCCAGGGGTATATATGCTTCCTAACCCAAAACCCCTTGAAATCTTCTGGACTCTTTCCTGTTGGACCCAGTAGAGTTTGAATCAGGCACATAGAGAGGTTTCTGTTTCTTTTTGTGGTTGTTTGCTGCCTTGGTGCAGGACTGCCAGTGGACTGCTTTTGTTTCTGTCATGCCACAGAGCCCATCTCTCCTGCTGGAGAGGCAGTTGTTATGGGAGCAGATGGTATTCATCAGGCAGAGCTACGGGGCAGAGGCATTTCAAGGTAATATGACCTCCTGTATGAGAAATACCAGATCTTATTCTTGAACAAACAGAGTTCTCCTCTGCAAGCCCATGGGTGTTTGTGTGAGTTGCACAATATGGCACTGACTCCCGTGGGCTACTATAATTTATCCTTCTATACTAAGTGCATTCTTGCTAAACAGAGAATACCCAGAAAAGGTAAGGAATGTCTCTTGTGACCTGAAAACCAACCAAGTTCATTTTCTGAAACATATTTCAAAATATATATGACTTTGTGGAATGGAAACATCATAATCACTGCATGGAAAATGTCCAAAGCCAAGAAACCCACATATAAAGTAATTCATTATTTTATATTTGATATGTACTTGGGAAATACTTCCAGTGCGGTTGTTTTTCTCTCTAAAGAATTCATAGTACTGAAAATCATTCCCATCTTTTTGAATAGACAACGGTTTGGGGCAGAACTAGGAGATTTGGTAAACTACGTGGCACATAAACTGTTGACCTGATGTGATCCCAAGTCTTTTTGCAGTGAATAGTACACAGGAAGGAGCAGAGCACGGGTGGGTTGACCTGGAGCCCTAATTCCACTCGCAAGGAGAACCGTAGTCCAGGCTGATGCAGGCTAAAGTAAAGCTTCTCAGAGCTTGCTGGCAGCCGTGGTATGCCTTGCTTTACTTCATTTACCTCCCTACCAATCACACGGAATAGAGAAACAGAGGTCTGATGAGTGAAGTCTTTAAGCTGCTTCCTCATAAAAGGGAACCACAGTGAGTGTGAGGAAGCAAAAATTATGTTACTGAGGGTATTCATCTTATTCTGTTGCAGGCAATGAGGAGGAGGCCAGCAGAAAAGGGAGGGCATGCAGAAGGGACAAGGACTGCATATCGCCCTTAGGCTCATGATCTTCAAACAGCAGATAATTAAGTATTACATCCTGCTGGGTGTGCTTTCCACTTACCCTGACAGGAATGCATCTACTTGGTGCAGATGAATCTTGTAGCAATCACTGTAACTTTAAATTTAAAATATATGTTCAACATGTGTCACAAAACAGACTATAGAAAAGTTGTGTATATTGAAAAAAGTGGCTGATATGCCATGCCTGTCAAAGTTTGTTAGACAAATCCTTCCTCTGTATTGTGCATATTGACAAGTTAAATTTGGTAAGGATTTAATGTCTTTGAATTCTCTGAAACCACATAAAGGTCAAGACATGAAAGAAGCAACAAATGATCAGTACCTGAAAGATATATTTGTGATTTAAATGAGATTACCCAGGAATCTCTGCATATTGCCACTCTGAGCACTTTTCAGCATCCAACACTCAAGCAAAAGTAAGATATGCTTTAACTTCCTCTCTTTGATCTAGTTCCTCTTCAGTCCAAAACCGTGGAAAATGAATTTGATTTTGACTGTAACAATTGTAGATCTTTTTTTTCCTGAACTGATTTTTATCCTGAACTGCACTGCTTTTGATTTCAAATTTCTTCCTGGCACAATTTAAACCTACAGTGTGGAAACAAAAAGAAACAAAATCCCTAAGCCTGTGAAAAATATCCTAGGTCCATTAGCCAAAATTTATTATGTACTTTAAGAGTGAATATAGATATAGTCTAGGTATTTGGTAAAAATACACTTCAGAAAATGCTCAAACACCCGAAGACTAAAATCTTCACCACATGAATTACCTTCTGCAATTTTTTTGAAACTATAAGTATCTTCATAAACTATTAGTGTCTTGGTGTAATCCATATTTTTTATTTTCATGTACTTTTGTTTATCTCAATCAACACATGTCCTGTAAAAAAGATATTCTGTGGGCCTGCCTGGATCTACTTTTCCCCATCTCATAGTGAAGGATACCTAAGGGCAAAATAAACAATTTCTGCACATATCTTGAAACAACAAATAAATCAGAGCATTAAAAAAGCAAACTAACACTGTGCCACTAACAACGGTTGAAACAAATCAGAAATAAAAATACTCCCCCAAAAGCAGCAGGTGACTGTACAGGAGTGGGTGTCAGTGCTGGCATCAACACTGCTGCCTCAGTGCTATTGTTAGGGTCTGAGGACAGCTATTAACTACATCTTGCTCACTGCTGTGCTTATAGTCTGAAACTGGTAAATATAGTGCCATGAGCCCCACTGGTTTGTATCAAAAAATCACACAAGGAAAAGTATGGGCAGCATATTAAAAACAAACCAACCAATAATCTCTCTTCTTTCAGGAAGTAACAAAAAGCAACCAGAAACAAATGAAAAAAACCCTCAAAATGCCAAAAATATCCTCATGAAGAAACAAACAAATGAAAACAAAACACACAAAAAAAGGAGATTTTCTTCAAAAATCTGGATAATTAAGTATTTCTAATATATTGGTACTGTTGCTATTACTATTATTGCACTGATAGTCACCCATTGGTACTAGGGAACATCATTTATTACCTTTCTGTAAGTACAGTTTTGGCTGTAGATATGTCTTTGTTTCTCGGGACCAGTGTAATCAACAGAGAATTTGCATTCTGTCTTCAGTCAGTTTATATTACCAGCTAAACTCTGCAGCTTAATGCATTGGGAAAACCTGAAAAATATGCTTAACAGGCATGGTTTTATTTGACTGGTTTTGATACATGAAAAGAAACTTTTATCTCCTGGAGTAGAGGAGACACTTTCACTCACATGCCTCCTTATTCTTGCTAGGATTATATATAAAAACCCCTCGATCTAAAACCAGTCAGAAAATAGCCAAGTTTCTTTCTGAAGCTACGGTAAGGTTTTTCTCTCTGTCCTGGTGGAACCATATGATATAGTTGTCCATATGATAAAAGCGACCAAATACAATGGCCCACATTATTCCTTCTGAGTCCCACCTACAGTACTGTGCACCTCAGTTTGTCAGAGGTGCTTACACACTAGAGGGAATTTGCAAAATGGTAATTGAAAGGCATTTCAGGCAAAGTAAATAATTAAGGAAGCTCTTGCTGTTGAAAGCTGGAACAGAATAGCATTTTTTCTGTTTTTTTTTCAGGTAAGCTGTGAAATGTGCCAAGTTACTAAGACTGAAAGAATTTTATAACCAAGACATCAGAGAAAAAAAGTAATTTTTAGTCTATGTAGCATGAAAAGCAAAATGGAGCTCTTATTGAGGCATCCCACAGCTTTCTCTAGAGGGTTGAGTTAAATGGATAGGATCTCCATCTAGAGGCACAGATAAGCAGCTACCACATAAAACAGTCATTTCCAGAAAATTTAGGTACCTACTTATCTCCTAGGTGGAGCAGCCACACATTTTATTGCAATTTACATTTTATTGTAATTAATGAGCAGAGTCATAATTTCATGAAAATATTACAGTTAATTATCCTTATAGCAAGAAGCCTGAAGATGTACAGTTAGACTGGGGCAGCCACTGTACAGAAACACACCTTAGGACTGAACTTATTCACTGCAACCACCATTATTTAGTCCTCATTTTGGGCATGATCCAACTCAAAGTGTTGTTTCAGAGTAGGTCATAAATGGGTCAGAGGAGTGGCTAATGTCATCAAAAGATAAAAATCTAGAGACTAGTTCATGCCATGCACTCATTTCATCACACCTATACTAATTTCCACTTGCAGAGCTTATAGGATAACTAGAAAAGGGAGATTAAAGCAATAGGTTTCAAGTAAGTCACTTCTCTTTTCCTCCTTGTGCTTCACCACTGTTGCTGGAAGTTGGCTGAAGCTCCCTCACCCAAGTCGACCCAAACAAGACAATTTTTATCTGACTATAACTATCTTCTTCATGCATTTCAGATAAAATTCACATACTAGAACTCAGACTAAAATGATAGCCATGAAAAAGGTTGCCTCAGTAGACGAGTTACTGGAGTTTCTGTTAAGATTGATTTGAAGATCATTAGATTCAAGGATATATTGTCTGCAGGAAGAGTGTGGTGAGAGTTAAGTACTCCCTCTGCAGTCCAGCACTGGAGTGCACAGTATATCATTATCCTTGTATCAGCTATCATGCCTGTGCTCTTAAAAAGAAAAACCTTATGAGAGCTACTCAAAGTCCCTGAGTGACAAGTGCTGAAGCTAGTGAAAGAGAAGAGGGATCAGAAGGCTGACTGAAACCAACTGAGAATTTATTCTTACATGAAAATAATGCATAAGAGTATCTCTTATTTAAAACATGTACAGGTAGATAGAAAAAAAAATCCCCCCCAAAACAAAAGCAAACAAACAAGCAAGTAAAGCACCAAAAAGCAAAACAAAATAACAAGAAATCCTCAAACAATCGAAAACCAAACCCACACTCTTCCTGTTTTTTCCTGTTTTTAATTACTGTTTTCCTACAAGAGCCTAAAGGAATATTGGTCATGAAAAAAACCTCAGAGAACTAAAGTACAGTACAGGGAGGGTCTCTCAAAGCACCACTAATTAACTCCCTCGATCCTGCCAGTGAGTGCAGAAAAGGTGTTGTGATACTTCAGTGAAACTCTGCAAATCCCTCCGAGTCATGGAGGTCCTTTTGGGACCCTGAATAAACCCGTGGAGACTCTTACTGTTCTTCAGAGATTTTGCAGCTTTCAGTAGGGCCTCTGACAGGAATATTAACATACTGAGGGCTCAAAGAGACTCTTACTGAAGTTAAAGAAAATCTTTCCCTTTCTCTTGGTTGTAAATGGTGTTACTATGTTGCTTTACCAGGGATTTTATTATTCACTCACTTATGATCACTTACAATCAGATTCACTGGTGGTGTGCCTAGATGATCCTTGAACCTGTTTTGGAAAGTACCCAGTTTCTTTACTCAGCAAATGCTTTTAAAATTCTTTTAAGCTCCATCATTGTCAGACTTACATGAAGTTCTCAAGAGCTTGAAAATTTAGGCCGTTTTTTTTCCATCTTACTTAACATCTTACCTAAGATGTAGATTAGAAGCACGGAAAAGAATGTCAACTCAAATTCTTTGCAAGCATTTAGGCATATATCGAACACATATTGAACAGAAGTTCAAACTTGTTTCTGAGAGGGCAGCTAAATCATTTTTATACCTGTATTACTGTAGACTGCATTTGATGCAGTGATAGTGAAATACTAAAAGAATTTCACTATGAGTAACATCTAAATTCCCAGATCAGAGTCTGTATTGCCAAGCTCATTCTGTGGTCTGAGAAAAGTTTGTGAAAGGTGGAAAGATGGTAGCAGTAGCTAACAAAATATTTATAAAAACATTTAAAAATCTCATATGAAGTGTTTGCTAGAGCAGTTTATAAATATGTTGATCACAGCTATGAATGTTTACTGTGGATCTGCATGATCATCTCTCCTTTTGTGAACAGAGAACCTCAAAGATTAGACTTTACTTGCCAAAGAAAGGAAATATTTATTTATCACTTTTTCATAGGTACTACATTATTATAGGTTCTCTAAGTCTCTGAATGTGCCATGTTTCACTAAATGACTGGTATCTACTTTAATTACATAGACTATAGCTGCAGACTAACTGTGTTTTGACTCCATTACAGGTTTAAGAAATCTGTGTCTAAATCTGGCTCTGATGTATGGGTCCAGACATTGGTCTCAACACTGCAGCTACACTTAAAAAGGAAAAATACCTTAGCTTTGCATATGAATAATTCATCATGCCATTAAGAGAAGCCCTATCATATGTTAAAATATAATGTAATGTTTAACTAGGTTAACTTAATAACAAGAAATAGGGGGTCTTTTATATGACTATGTAACTTCTGTAAAAATAATATTCACCTTTACTGGGACAGGAAGACTAAAATGCATAAGTTCTCTGCTCATTTTGAATTTTAAGGGTTGCTCACATCAAACTCTGACCTCTCTTGAATAATTGCAAAAATGTAATAATGGGAACATTTGAAATGCAAGGTTTCAAAAGGGCCAAATTGAATTATTTGAAGCCCAAACTATTAAAATCCTGAGGGGCGTTAACTACCACAGGATAGAGAAGAGCAGGCCATTATTGTATCCACAGATCCATACTTTACAAAATGATCTTGTCACTTTAGCAATGAAGTTTATGTGATACAAAACTTCCACAAGAGTGATGGTGATGAATATACTTGATGTTCCTTGCACATTTCATTGTCAGTCAAAGATGATTTTTTAATTAAAAGAGACAAACAGGTTAATTTTGAAATTCAGAGACTATGACATTATATTTCACTGCATGGGACCCTCTTTCAAGTCATGGAGAAGCACTATGTCAGATTCAGCATGACTGTTTCTAGAATGACTTGACTTGCATGATGTCAGTTCCTCTCTCATTTCTGTTGTTGAAGGTCTCAAACTCTTTTTATTAATGTCTTGAAATTCCACAATTATGCTGTACTTTACTCTCTCCCTTCCTTTGGCAGGCTTATCTGTCATTATCTGCAAGCTGTTCCTGCTTCTACATCTCAGACCACCCTTCCACAGGAAACATGTCTAAGGAGAAAAAGACTACTAACTAATATATTTTCTTTTGTGAAGTTTCACTTTGCTTCATTCTTCTGCAGTGTCACCCACATGGTCCACTCCTCTGAATTTGAATCTAAATCCATCTTTACATAACAACTCTTTAAATTAGGACTTCATGGTAAAGCAAACATATGGAAAGTAAAATTAAATCTAGGTAGCAATACTATCTAGTAATGTAGCTAGGGAACAATCTCCTCCATCAATCTTCTAAGTCCCTGAAGTGTCATGTCTGAGATTAAATCCCTGCCACTGTGTCATGCAACAGCAGCAGAATCACTCAGCAATGATTGCTGCATTGCAACGTGCCTCCTTGCAGCAAAAGCTCATTTGATGAGCACAAGTACATGCCTAAAGAAAGGCATATAAGAATGTATGGGGCAAGAGAAAAGAGAAAATAATAAATAAGGTGAAAATAAAAGGGAGGAAATGGGGACAAGACTGTATCGTAAATGAAAAAAAGTTAATGAGAAGAAAACAAGAAAGAATGACTGCAAGACAAACCTTTCTGCAAGATCATTCACCTGGGCTCCTCGAATTGTCGCCTCTTAATGCCTGTTTTCAGTAGAAAATTCTCACTGACCCCTAGTTTCAGTACCTGTCTGTATTATTCCATGACAGCCCACAGAAAAATCAGCTAGCATTCCTTTATGCATTGGACATTGAACAGTATTGTGGAAACACTGAAGTGTCACCAAAGAGACTTGAAGTTCTGAAATTTCATCTCCAATAGTCATTCAAGGATTAAATTTCTTAAATCCATTGTCATTCAGTGAGATTTGGCCTCCATAACCTCTTTAAAGAAGAAGATAGAAATTATTTTTTCAGGAAGTTTTTTTGTGTCTGTAATTGGGAATTCCAGTATTTAATATTTGTATGAAGATGATTTTTCCACAGTATATTGGTTTTGTTATTTTTTGTGTTATTATATATTTGTGGACATGAACTTATTTCCTCCTTTTCCTATTATTCTTTTCTTGCTCAGTTCTGCAGCAAAGCCATGACCTTGTGTCTGGGACCATTAAAAATCAATTCCATGAAGGGTGTGCCCCCAAAAGATATGAGATTCTGATAATCAAGTGGGATTCAGATTTTTATCTCTAGGTAAAACTGGCATTTATCATAGGGTTTCTATATTTCTGCCTGTCATTCCTGGGGTGATTAAATCTTCAAAAACAATGGAAAGAAATCACATAACATAAATAGCAAAGGGAAACTGTGACTGAACTTGGGGAACCCCTGGAATGTGGTGTCCAGCACACCACATCCCTGCTGTCTCAGCTGAACTGGCAGAGGCACAGCTCAGCTCTGTGAAACAGCCACGGGTCTCCATGAGGTCTCTTTGCAGTGATTTGAGTTGTCTTGGTATCTCTTTTTCCCTTTCTCTTGGTTGTATTACTAAGTGCTGCCTCAGAATCTCCTCAACAGTGACACTTTTCCCTCAGATATCTGCAGCAGCTTTGCTTTAGGACCTGATCTGTAACCTATAGGCTTGGGACAGACATATCTTACTCTTCTCATGCATTCACTTTCCTTTTCTTTTTTCCTTGCTGCCTAGTGCAACAGCTGTTGCCCTTCAGCCTCTCTGGTCTTTCTCCTATTGTTCATCAGCTGTCTGCCGATCAGACCAATCTTCTGGCTATCATTTTTCCTTAGGTTACTTTTCTCATCTTCTGGTCTAACAGTTATTCCCTCTGCTGGCAGTGCTCAGCTGTCATTTCTCTGAGCACTCTAAATTGCAGGAAGACAAAAAAGATTCCCTCAGCCTCAAAAAAACCTCAGGGGTGTAGCAGGAAGTGATGCTGTAATGGCACATTATGGTGCTGCTCTCCCCCTAGAGATGAATATTGGGTGAGTCTGATCACTGGACTTACAAGACAACATACAGAAATAGTCCTAACCTGCAACAGCTTTTCTCTGAAGTTTGTAAGAAACCGATACATCATTCCTGACTATTCCAAAATCACAACAGATAATTTTGCTACCTATTTGAGAATAATCAGTGGGGCAGAGTATCTTTTATACAATATCCTTCATGTAAGAGAATCCATCTGGGCAGGATTGTTTTAGAAAGTATGAAGAGTGATGTCTTGTGAGGGTAGTTTGAAGGGACAACCTTACAGCAGCAGAGCAGTAGCAGTATATTTTTAACACTGAGAAAGTATCCAGTAGTAACAGAGCCATATCTGGACTAAGTAGAACAGAGGACGGTACCATCATTTAGTTTATACACATATAATAAACAATTATGTCCAGAATGTATGTGTATGTTCAATTAATTCTTCACAAGCTAGTTATACCAACACAGTCACTGCCTACAGTGGAAGTGAGATAACTCAAGTAAGAAGGTAGAATCAGGATGGGAAGTGATTTTCCCCTATGAAGTTTACAGTTCTCCACAGCTCTCAGAGTTTGAGGCTGAACAAAGCCTCAATAACACCACATTAATTTGCAGATGTTGTGTACTCCAGTCATATATGTCTTGTGATACTCTTTGAGAAATCTATGGCTCAAAGGTGCATTTCACAGCTCCTTGCCCTCAGTCTATAAGCCTGTGACTTCAAAGGGACATCTGAGAGGAAATGTTTGGAGGGAAAAAAATAAAAAAAGAAGAAGAAGAAAAAGATTGTCTGCTTGTCCTTTTTTTTTTTTTTTACTGTTCATGATATAACAGGCTTAAGAGGCTTTGGCATAACTGCTTCTCAGTGGGTTATTTTTCCCTTCTTACTTTACAAAAACCACAAAAAGAAACTGGCAGTGAGGAAGAAAACAGCTGTGTGATCCCAATCCAGATGCTTTCATCTTAGAGTAGGCTTGTCAAAGAGCAGGCAAGTGACTTTACATCTCTAAGCAGGCTCCTTGAGTCGAGTTGGAATGATGTCCAAGATAGTGACTCTCAGAGATTTTCATATTAGAACTTTCAGCAGTAACACATGCTAAAGCATATGCTGCTCTCTGCTGCAAATCCAGCCATACAGTAAACAAGAAAAATCTCTGAGGATTGGTGATGCCCTTTCAGGCTGTAGGCAAATCACTAAGATGACATTTTCTCTTGTTTCTCTATGTAAATGAGGTGAAGATCTAAATTCAATACTTTTTAAGACTTTAAACATGTTATCCATAAGATCAATGTCCTTCTCACATATGACGTCCCTAATGTCTATTGTTTAGTTTCTGAAGTGTTATTTGGTTTGTGGGTTTGCCTTTTTTTTTTTTTGGTTTGTTTATTTGTTTTTGTTTGGGTTTTTTTTGTGTGGGTACATGTGTATAAAGCTAAATAAAAATAGGATTAGGGTCCTTTTTACATTTTTAATTAGTTTGGATCCTTTTGTTTCAGTCTGTATTATGCAATGCAATCACATTGAATATTTGAAGCACTAAACAACACTGCACAATTAAAATGTGGACACTCTTGTTTGTAGAAAGACATAGTGGAGGGATTAACAGTCAGGTTAATGTTTAACCTCTTAATCTTTCTAATGTTATGGTTGGAAAATGCCCTTTAAATTTAATTATCTGCTTCTGTACATTTACTACTTTGCAAATGAGCATTTAAAAATGTCATTTCTCTTTACAGAGGTCTGTAATAATTTTATATCCACTTAAAATGATGCTGGTCATCCTAAGCAAATGCTACCCAACCCACCATGCTGCTGACAGCAGCATTTTTTCCTCTTCCTAATTATATAAGGTTTTCATATCTCAGACCATGTAATTTTAGGGATAGTGTGATTTCTCCTTTACCCCTCCATATATTAGTAGCATTTCAAATCTTAATAGAGTATGGTTTTGCATCTAAATGAAGAGCCTTTTAGTAACCCAAGTAGTAAAAATCTCAATAACTAACTGGGGATGGGTGTCATTGTCCTCAGAAGAGGCTTATTCCAGAAAACGGTCTAAATTATTAATATTTTGATAAATAAAAATAAATCTCAGAAGGAAACTTGTTATGGATTATACATAATATGCAGGTCTATCAGTACATCACCTATACTTTCATATCAATTTCTCAAATGTTTGGAAGAGCAGGCAAAGATTTTTAATTTTCTTTTAATGGAAGATACTGTGAGAGTCTGCTGTTTTTGAAAACTCTTGCCACCGTGATTGTGTACAGTGAAACAGAAAGTTGAAAACCATATTAGTTCAACTGCATGGTAAGGATGGGCCCTCTAGGAATAGATGTCAAGGAAATATTTATCAACACAGTGTCCCAACGATATCCAACTGACTCATAATATCAGCTAACACTATCCAGGCTGACCAATATCATCAGCTGGGCGGTCAATGGAGAATGACAGCACAATTAGGTCAAAAAACCCTAGATATCTTCCCACTTCTCATACTCCTGCATACCGCAAGAAAATGGTATATGGGGACTCTATGGAGGGACAAGAGTAAAGTGAAGAGTGGCAACATTGCTATTGCTGTTTCCCTTCCATCAGTAGTCTTAGGCTTTTAAAACCTGATACAAGGGATGTCTCAATTATCCACACAGCCTGGAAACCTGCAAGGGTCAAAAGAATGTAACAGCTGTGGAAAAATACAGGACAATTCCTTACTCGTATCTTACACAGAAGTGTATTAATTCTTTCTTCTGTTATTTCCAAGGTAGGTATTGCAAAGGCAAAACCAATTTAGACCAAAGATAACAAATTTGCATTGCATCCCCTTTGCAAAGAAAATCAAACATCCAAAAGATAGCATTCACAAATAATACAATTGCATCTGATAAGAAGAAAAATACCTTTTCTAGATACTCCTGCTGGCTTTTGTGATTTACTAAATTCACACCTCATACTTCTGCAAAATCTGTTTATAGTTGAACATAGTAACACAGTTTATAGCTATTTTCAACTACAGGTGTGGCAGAGAGATTAAGAGAACTGAACTCTTACGCTTTTTCTGGGAGAATCTCTTCTTGCTGCCTTGTCTTCACAGGTGAAGGTGGTTTGTTACCTTACATCAATAGACTGGTTTAGTGCTCCAGATAGTGAGGATCTGATGCAATTTGCCTTGTACTAAGCAGAGTCAGTATGACTTAAACTCCCATGTAAATACACATAGACTTCAAACACAAACAGAAATTTGAGTTTCAGGCATTCTAGCAAATTTGCCATGAACCTACTGCACATGAGTTGTGATGCCTTCAGTTCTTTCAATACTGGGAAACATGGTGATGTTTGAGAATAAGTAAATTATAAGTAAATGGTGATGCAGCCTGTTTTGGTATTTGGCTGAAAATAGGAAAAAAAACTATTAGAAAGAAGAAAAGCACATAGGTTTCCTAGTTTCTCTTTTTAAGTCTTGTGATGCATATTGTACTTCTGTGGTCAGAAGGTGGTTCAGCTTATCATGTTTTTAGGGTCAATAAGAAAATAAAGTTTATGTAGTAAATTTGGATGAGTGACCCAGAAGTTTTGGGTTTGCAAGGCTTTATATAGGAAGTGAAAAGAGACATTTGATATTTTTCTCTTTCTGAAAATAAAGTTCATAAAGTTGTTTCGAGACTTACAAGCAAACTGACAAAGGTAGTAGTATTAATCATGGGGAATGCCAAGTAGTTTAGTTCTTCACTTTAGAAAAAAAAAATTGTTAGGATGCTCATATATGACTTTCTTAAGTATATGACTGAGTTTCATAGTTTTTTCTGGAGCAGCTGAATACTGCCCAGCACAGCAGGGTCCTTATCCTGTCTGAAGCCTTGTGCCACTACCAAATTACGGATTTGGGAATAATGGTGTTTAAAACAGGCAAATTATGAAATCATGACAAAGATATATAGAGAAATTTTCTGGTCACTGAAAGAGCTGCAAATTGTCTCAAATTAAGTTAAATATAGTTCTTAAAAGCATCAATTACGTCTCTATTTGACACTTTCAGCAGATTACATTTTTTGTACAGTTTCACTTAGGTTATTACTAATGTTGGACAACAGTTACTCTCCAAGATTTCCCTTACTTTCTGCTTTCACTGTGGCAAACATATTGTCTGCACAGAAGAGACAATTTAAAACAAATACTTGTGGGGGTCTTTCAGTATATAGCAGAGCCAGCTAAGCAGTGTGGTCCATCTCCTGCTACTTTGAGACTATTCAGAAGACACCAGTGTGCTTTTTCCTCTTGTGGAAAACAAGTAGGAAGTCTGTGGACAAAAAGCTAATGCATCCCAGTGTCAGATATCTCTGGAATCTGCTCTTTCACATAGTGGGAAAGTTCTCTTGTGCATAGTACATCTGAACCTACTCAGCTCAGCCGACATCATGTAATTCAATATTGTTTCCTCTGTTTTAAGGAATAGAGTTGAGTGTTTTCCTTCCTTCCTTCCTTCCTGCCCGCCTGCCTATCCTTTCCTATCCTTTTTGTTCTTTACTAATATATTTCTCAATACGGTTGATCTGCATTGAAGTTTTGCCTCTTTATCTGCCTTGTCATGGTGTACACAAGGGATTTGGACAGAACTGTGAATATTAGACAAAAGACAATAAATCCAATATAATCCAAATTATATGTGCTAATCAACAATAACCGGTGTTTGTCAGAAAGTGCACACCTGTTGAATGTACAGTGTCTTCCATGTCTCTTCCTCTATATTGTTTGGTTTTGAGATTCACAGAATTAATCTGAGCTCCTTTTGTAACTAACAGAGCTATCTATTCACGACAAAAATACACAGATAATATTTGCTTGTGTTAAATTCAATTTATCTGCTCTGCAAACATTCTACTTTTGTGCAGGTTTATATTCTTAAGAACTAAATAAATATCAGGCTTTTCATGAAAACTGAAATCACTGGGGGATATTACAGAGTGTTCATGAAGTGAGTTGTGAAATTCCACACAT
>WEIV01008137.1:0-15622 GCA_013390005.1 Calyptomena viridis
TCGGGTAGACCCAGTACACCTATGTAGTAACTTGGGCTAGGTGTCTGATATCTTTTATTAAGTACCTGATAAGAAGCTCTGATCTCTGTAGCTAAAACCAGTGGTCACAGTAACCCACGAGACAAAAGCTGCTGCCTTGCTCTACACTTACCAATGTATTTATTGTGTCCCTGTGACTTGTAATATAGTGTGAAAAGTAGGAAAGTACGAGTTATTAATAGATAATCAAAAGTCTAACAATGACATATTTGAGATCAAGAGGCTTTATCACATCCCTTTTCGACAAATTATTTTTCAATTGAAAATCATTTTCTGATGAATTACTACCACAGAATTAAACGTAATACCAAGCGTGAAACTGTCATCTCAGTAATTTAACTTTCTTAAAACATAGAGGAATTCCTTTAATATTTAGTGCAGTAGCTGTATATTTTGTGCTATATTGCAGACTTTTTTAATAAGATAAAAGGTAATTAAAATAATTGAGTCTTACGAAATAGAATTCTTCATATTAAACACTGTCAAAGGTAAGATTACTGATGTAGGTTGTCTTTTTATGATCCTTCCATGAGACCACCTCTTGTTCTGTTGGTCTGAAGCAGGAATGAGCATCTGATTACTAGTAATTTCAAAACAGATGTTATTTTAGGGCTAAGTAGGGGTTTGCATCAGCAGGCGCCCTTTTCAGTTAGTAATCCTAGAGATTTTTTGAAAAGGATTGTGAACAGAAATGTGATTTCAAACATGCATTATTTTTACTAGCTTTTTGACAGAACTTTAAGAAATTACTTCCCAGCAAACAATATTTTCAGCTAGGCTTGGCAAACTTGCACAGCCTGAAAAAGGAATTTTAAGAATGGAAACGTCTAAGTGGTAGTAATAAAGTTTTTGGTGCATGCTGCTGCTATCTTGAAATAAAGGCAATGTATAAACACTATTACACTTAGGACTGCCATAGCAAATAAATATACCGTTTTCTAATTCAACTCTACTTGAAATTTTACTCCCTGCGGCAAAATTAGTGGTCCATGTTGTTCACTCAGAGAAAATGATGTACTGATATTCTTCATGTAGAACAGAAGCTGAGGATCAATTACCCCAAATTCAATTGCACACCACCTAGTTTGTACTGGTAATGATCTAGTAATAATTACTTAAGATGGTTGCACAGTTTTTAATGCCTCAATTGACAGAAAGCATAAAGTCAAGCAAAACATGCATTCTCCCTAAAGCAGTCTAAGCAACCACCAAAAGAAAGAGGTTTTTATTTACCCTTCTTCGAAGTAAGGATTTGCTACTTTAATTCAGGAGGGGAATTGGCAATACTAAAAGACATTTTTTTGTAACTAAAGCCCTTTCTCTCTTTAATTATGAGGTGACCAGACTATGTTGCAGAAGGAAGAAAAATATTATAGCATGAAAATCTTAGTCTGCAAGAAGCCCTGGGTAGAGGAATTCAAGGGAAGGTTCAGCTCCAGAACTAATATCAATGTTGATGCCACCCCCATCCAAGAGATCTGAAAAGGGATCTCCTTTGCACTTTCCCTGTGAGAATACCTTGGTCTCTAAAAATGGCTTTCTAAGTGTTTTTTTGCCTTACACAGTTTCCTAAATAAATGTCAACTCTAACATAATGTAAGCCCAAAGAAAACAATCCTACTTGTGAACATGTAGACTGTCGCAGGTAGGCTGGCATTTCTGCATGGCCTTGAGAGAAAACGCAGCTGGGACGAGCACAGTGGCAAATGTTGTAACTGTAACCAATGGTAAAGCAGCAAGATAACTTTGCACCAATTATGTTAGAATATGCAAACCTTCTGATATGTATAACTGTCTATGCTGTAAACAATAAACCATTACATATCCGGGACCTCTGAACGGCATGCAGCAAGTGTGTAATCTATATCGCTCAGTCCGTACCCTGCTCATGATAGCAGACTAAATAGTGAAGGAAGTGAGGATGCTTGACATGTTAGTGCGAGGATGCTCTACACAGACTCTTATTTGTCTATAATAATTATTTATAATAGTTTTCTGTTTCCAGTTAAAAAATGCTTTTATTTGCATTCTTCTTCCTTTAGATTAAGCTCAATGTGTTTTAAAGTTATTCGGAAAAAACAAGATACTGCTCTCATAAAGGTGTGCTGAATTTAGAAGTCACTATCCTCAAATACAAAGTGAGAGGTGGCTCAAAAGGATTTGAGGGGAAAGCTTAATATTGGCTTCTATAGTAATGCTAAAAGCTTTGTGACATGCAGTGAAATACTGGGCTATATATTTGAACCTCAAAGTCAGAGGCAATATCACACTTATATAAGATACTTGATTAATAAAATTTTAAAAATGCCTACTAATTTACTAGTCACATGTCTAAATACTTTTACTTTTTATGAAGTATATGAATATAACATTTGAAGAGTGGACTACATCTTATAAGACAATCGGTACAATCCTATGTTATATTTTAATTTTCCTAAGTGGACCATTTTTATTCTTCCCAACGACCATCTCCTTTGTCCAGTGAACTCTAATACAATCACATCTAAAATGCATAAAAACGTAAGAGCTGCATGTCTGAACTGAACTTGGAGTTCATTTGCGCATGGCTGCCTTCAGAAGTGCTCAACAAAGGACAAAATAGGCTGTAATTGCAATAAGGTAGGACATGGTGAATGAAACCTGAATCATCAGGTATAACAGCTCTTCTAATCTACTTTGAATTACTAAGAGTACTTTGTCCTTTTTCAATATGTGTTCACTTTCTTGAAATTCTGTGACAATCATGGTTTGATTCTGCCATCCTTTGACAATATGCAATAAGGTGGTTGTACATGGTGCAGGAGAAAATAGAAAAAAGGAGCCACTTATTCTAAATTTGCCAGCCCTTACCCTTAGAGGACACAGAAATTCTTGTTCTACCAGAATTTTTACCATTGCTACACACAGTACTTATGCATCCATCCTATTTGCTGGTGGTTTGGGAAAAAAACCAAACCCAAAACACAATAAAAAAAACCAAACAAACTTTTGAAAACCCTATTACTAGTGGACTATCTCACAGTACTTTCTTTTTTAAATTTCACAGGAATATAGAATTTCTTTTAAATAGATGGACAATAGATTCCTTATAATTTTTTATTTTATTCATATACATATTCATATATTATTCATATTCATATACCATGCCCCTAGTAATGTTGACTGTCATCTGATGCCAGAATGAGCTTTATTTAGAAAGTCTGTTTAAATTAGGAGTAATGACTCAACCAATAAAGGACAACATTTTGTACATATACATGTACAAAAAGTTCATGTTGTTGCTAACAAAAAGCAAGAGTATTCATAATGATTAGACCTTTTCTGAGAAAATATGCCACCTCCACTGTGTAATTTAAATAGAAAGATCAAGTATTGAAAGGTTTATATCTCTCTTCAGCTCTCTGGGGTGGACTTGGCACTATGTCACAGCTACTCTTTTACGAGCTTTTACTGATCATAGGACCCATCACTATGAAAATGCAGAAATCAATGAGAATGTTGCTGATTGCAAATGCTGTACAGCTTGCACAGTGTGGTCAGTAGAATACCGCAATGTATTTTCATATGGAGATTTATTTTCTTCCTGACACCAGAGAACACTTTTGTTATCAAACTGCAAGAAGATGTGATTTTTGTAACAGAATTCTTAGTTAATTGCAGGACTAATATGAGCTAAGGTCAGATCATTTCTTGGGAGGCTGCTGGTGCCTGTGGATTAACATCATATGGTTGACAATTATTAAGATAGTTCTAATTTGAGATTTCATTTATGTTATTAATTATGTTCTGAAATTGTTAACCACCCCATATGGATTTAAAAACACTTTCAGTCATTCATGTCCTCTATTAGGTTATTAATCTTTAAGTCACTAGTTACTGCTTTATCAGACAAATTAAACGATCATTTGTTACTCTAGAGAAGACACTGACCACCCACCTCATTACACCCTTCTCTCAGTTTTAGAGAGTGATAAGGTGTCCCCCAAACCTCCTTTTCTCCAGGCTACTCAGTCCCAGGTCCCTTAGCCACTCATAGGATTTGTTCATCAGACCTTTCACCAGCTCTGTTGCCCTTCTCTGGGCTTGCTCCAGCCCCTCAATGTCCTTACTGTAGTGAGGGGCCCCAAACTGAACGCACAGTACTTGAGCTATGGTCTCACCAGTGCTGAGTCCAGAGGGATGATCACTGCTGGCCACACTATTTCTGATACAAGCCAGGATGTCACCATGCCATCCTTTTCCAGTGGGCAACTTTCCAGACACTTTTGTCTAAGCCTGCAGTGCTGCAAAGGGTTTTTGTGACACAAGTGCAGAACTCAGCACTTGGCCTGGGTCTATCCATCCAGATGATCCAGATCCCTCTGCAGAGCCTTCCTCTCCTCCACAAGATCAACACTCCTACTCAACTTGGTGTTGCCTCCAAACTGACTGAGAGCACATTCAGTTCCCTCATCCAGACTATTGTAAAGATAGTAAACAGGATTGGCCGCAGTACTAAGTGGGATCACCACTTGTGACCAGATGCTAGCTGGATGTAGCACCACTTACTACCACTCTTCGGGATCAGCTGTCCAGGTAGTTTTTTTACCCAGAAAACACTGCACCTGTCCAAGCCCTCAGTAGCCAATTTCTCCAGGAGAATGCTGTGGGAATCAGTGTAAAAGTCCAGGTAAACAACATCCACAGCCTCTTCCTCACCCACTAAGTGGCTTACTTTATCATAGGTGATCATGTCGATTAAGCAGGATCTGCCTTTCATAAACTCATGCTGTCTGGGCATGATCCGTTGGTTCTTCTGCATGTGCTGCATGATCTTCACTGACATCAAGATCAGACTGCCAGGCCTGTAGTTCCCTGGATCCTCCTTATGACTCTTCTTGTAGATGGATATCACTTTTGGTAACCTCCAGTCAATTGGGACCTCCGCAGTTAGCCAGCACTGCTGCTAAATGATGGAAAGTAGCTCAGTACTCTTGTGTAGATGCCATCACCCAGAAGTCTTCTGTTCACAAACAGGATCAGCAGGGCACCTTCCGTAGTTGTCTAACTCCCTGGCTGTGACAGGAATTTATCTTCCACACACTCCAGGAGCCTCCTAGACTGTTTCTTCTCTGCTGTGTGCTATTTTCCAGCAATCATCTGGTAAGTTGAAGTTCCTCACGAGTACAAGGTTTAGCAAAGGTGAGACTACCCCCAGCTATTTTTGGCATATTTTATTTATTTATTGATCCTAGCTGGTTTATAACCAACTCTTCACCAGGATCTATGCCTGTGGTGGTGCGCTCCTTCAATTTATTGTATTTATTATGATCTCTGTACAGTTCTGTTAACCCTGTTATATGTCCAATGGACTGCTCAGTCATCCCCTTTTCCTTCCCACACTGTACCTTCCTGGTTCTGTATCCTCCCCTAAATTACCCTATCTCCTCCCCTAGCTTAAAAACGTTCCATCCCCAAACCATATTTGTACCCTAGCCCTGCCTACCCTTCCAGAACTCTCCCAGCCACTCCTACTCACTTGGTAGCTGATAGGCTTGAGTAGTAGGCCACTGTCTTCCCCATGATGTAATCCTTTCCTAGTCCCTCCTTCCCTTTACACCCATTGGTCCTTTCCCACTCTCCTCCCCTCAGTTTTAAACACCTGCACAGAGCTAACCGGTGCTCTCCCTGGTTGGTTTCCTTAGAGGCTAGTCCTCTGAATAAACTGTTCCTGCTTTACCCAACCATCAAGAGTCTCTCTTAATCCTTTGCTCTCCAATAGCTGCACCCTAACACCAAAGGTGAAGAGGACTGTGAGTGGGTAGCTTTCCTCTGAACCTTAGCTGCCTCTGGGCTGGTCATCTCTTGGTAAGAGACCTTGAGCCCTAAGGTAGCCCACTTCTACCGGATGCCCCTCAGCTGGATGGCTGGAGCTAGCCTGGGGCTGAAGAGGAGCTCTGGTCACCATTGCTGAGGCAAGCCACCGTGGCATATGCCTTGTTGGAATTTCCCCTGATTCTTACCCATAAACACTTGACCATTTTATCACCACTGTTAAGTTCTAGACAGTCAAAGCTATGCATAACATACAGTTTTACCCCACTGCCTCTCCTTCTTTGCCCATCCTTTCTAAAGAGTTTATAGTAATCTTTTGCAGCCCTTCAGTTGTGAAAGTTGTCCCACCATGTTTCTATGATGGCAACTCGGTCAGTTCTCCAGCTGCAAGATGGAGAACTGTTTGTTGTCCATGCTGAGTGCAATGGTGTAAATGCACTTGTGGGGCCATTGATCTTGCCAGCTTTTGGGGTGTACCAGACCCAATTCCTACATGATCTTTCTTGGGCATTTTGATGGTTTCTAAAAGATCAATAACCTTTGTACATTTGCTGCTACATGAATCTCCATCTCTACCTCCACTGTGATGGCAGACCAAAGGATCTTGCTAGCATGTCACCCCTCGAATGTTGGTAGATTTATCTCTATCAAGACTGGTTTTATCCTTTTCCCCTTTCCAATCTAGCTTAAAGCTCTCTGTGAGCCCAGCTAACTCCTGTGCAAAATTTTTTTTCTGCTTTTGAGACAAGTGTACCCTGACTGTTGCCAGCAGGTGTGGTGTCATGTTAACTCAACTATGACCAAAACCCTCAAAATTCTGCTGGTGACACCGGAATCAGAGCCAGGGATTGATCTGCTGGCTCTTCCTGCTTCTTCCCTCGTAATTTCCCACATGTGGAAGGACAGCAAACACTGCTAGTTCTCCTGATTCCTTAATCAGTCAGCTCAAGGTCCTGAAATCTCTCTTTATTGCTTTTGGACTTCTTGTTGCAAGTCCACTGCTGCCTACTTGAAAAATCAATAGCAAATAATAATCCAAGGGCCTTACCAGGGTTGGACGTTTTCTTCATGTCTTTAACCTTAATCTCAGAGAGACAGCAGACTTCCTTAAAAAGTGGGTCTGGTCGATATATTTGGCCTTCTGTTCCTCTCAGGAGTGAGTCTCATGACAATGAACCAGCATTTTTATTTTATGGAAGCAGTTTTCATGCAAGGTGAAAGGTGATGTAGCCTTGACAACATCTCCAACTTCAATGGACCATCGTCCTTGTTTATTACAAAGCAAGGGAACCTGGGAAGATGTAGTATAGTGGGAACGTGCCTTCTGTGACTGGCATTACTTCTCATCCCTTAAGTTACTGTGTTCAGGCAGGTGAAGCAAGGATAGGGAGTCCTCCATATCATTCAGTCACTCTGAGGCCTGTCCCAAGAAAGTAGATTGCAGATCCAGATAAATCCACTTTCTCTTTCTTGAACTCCCGGACAATCCTGTACTTACCCAGCACGTCCCAGAGCTCTGTCACTAAGCAAGTGAGTTCCTCTACTTAAAAGACTATTTTGTCCTTCCCTCTAGAACTTGTCAGAAAGAAAAATTGGAGGGAGAGGTTCTCATGTTTTCAGTTAAGGTAGTAACATTCAAACAATAATAAGTACTAAAGTGGTTGTGCTGGTTTAAAAGTAAACTGGTGGGAGAAATAAACCAAATTTTAAGAGAGATTACAAGTCAGAATTACAATTTACTAAAAAGATTACAATACATACAATGATACAAAGAAAAACTGGTTTTAACCCACAGCAACAGAGTATAACCCAGCATCCTGGGACAAGAACAGCACGGTGCTCATTAGCTCCTGTGCTGAGCACCATGTGGTCCTCCTGGGTGCAAAGCAGAGGGGAAGGAAATCCGTTGGTCAGGATGATGGTCACAGTTCTATCAAAGTAATGATCAAAGTCTTCTCAAGAGTGGCAGTCACAGTCTTGTTGAAGTTCTGTTCCTCCTCTGGATCTGATGAGTGGTACCAGAAGCCCCAAAACCTGAAGATTATATATGCTCAGGTTCAGGCAGGAATGCCCAGTACCTCCTCCAGAGCAGGGAGTTTCACAATGGTGGTTTAACTCTGAGTCATTGGATATTTCTGGACTCTTTGATGATGTAAGTGGTTGCAACTGTCTGTTATGCCAGTGCAGTTGGGTCCATTATTGGCCCACAAGCAGAGAGACCCTTCCAGCTGGATGTGAGGTGCTAATGCCTCCCTGGAGAGGAGTTATCACAGTTGAGTCATTGGTGTGAAAAGAAACGCTTCCCTGTCTTGCAGTATTTGTCTCTTTCCTTCTCTCTTATGGCCTGAGTCGTCAGGTGTGCCCTGGGCAGCTGCTATAAACAATTCATTATTAACAGTCCATCAGAAATGACATAGAGGTTGTAGAATATACAGTTTTGGTTATACCCACAGAGGACAAACTGGTCCCAGCCCCTGTAATTAGGACAGTGGTAAATGCAGTGCACTTAAATTTGGCTTCAAATTACATTGGTTGATACAGTTAATGTATCTGTGTTTCCTTTGTTTTTTCATTGTCCTCCTCTTTCCATGAGAGTAGTGTGGAAGACTAGTCAGCAAAATATATTTCTGGTTTGACTAATTATGCCTTTACTTAACAGTGAGTGGCACAAATATCCCCAGTGTCTGCAACTTCTTTGAAGTGGACATGGGAGAGATAGATAACTCATTGGTTGGGAGACCCATGGATGTTCTGCACTTTACAACTTCTACTTTAGGCCCAGCTTGATTAATGATTTAAGTTCTTATACAGATGTCATGAGGAGGAAACACAACAGCCAGCATACTGGGCTTTCTTTTTTGACCAGGACTTGTAGGATGTTATGCTACTGCGTGTGATTAAAAGTTAGTACTCCTTTATCACTTAGCCACTTTTCTTCCCTGGAAGTCACAAAAGTTTTTGTGGATTTTTTAAAATAAGCTGTACAGTTCTCACCCATGTAAACTCATATTCCAGGAGTCTCTTGGAGAAGCATATATATATATATATGCAGTGACAGTTTTAGATTTTTTTTAATCATATTATTCAGTTAAAATTATCCTGAGAATGGTTGACGGAACAGATATAGATGGGTACAATCTCTATCCCATTTTTAAAAGTCAGGGAAACAGTAAATGGGTCCTTGTAATAAGTACTTCAATAATTGTAGTCTTCAGCACAGTCAGGTGTGGTTGGAAGTTAAGATAGAGGCTTCCAAAGAGTTATACAGCCAGAATTCACTGGTATAGTGTTTGAATGATTTGATGTCTGGAGCAGGTTTCAAAATCTGAGACTATAAGATCTTGACCGCACTACGACTCAGTAGGGTCAGGTAATTCTCTGTCATCAATATTGAGTGTTTACATGACTGTAGGTATTAGAAATTAAGATTTAAATAACCAAATTCTTAGCTAAGAACCACCTAAGAAAACTATGAAGATAAAACATGACTTAATATCATTTTAATGAAACATTTCCCCAGTGTCAGCCTTATCTTTGTTTCTAACTATTGTAGTATTATCAATTTCCATTTTTTAGTGATCAAAAATGACTTGGCTGCATAAATGACTTTCTTAATTGGCTAATTAAAGAGGTATGACTGGATGAAGTTTAAGTACTGAAATTTACAGCTTTTGAGGCATGAGGCAAATATTTTTATTTTTATTAGTGTGTTCAATAATACCTCATCAAGTAGGATCATTACTTAAGTTTAATTTCTGAAGTAAACAAGATCTCATCAAGACGCAACAAATTATACTGGAAACCTGATGCAGTGAAAGAAGTTATTCCCTGTTGAATTATAGAGTCAATGAAATATGAAATTGATGACATTTGATATCTTAAATGAAGGTCGCTTTAGGAAATGCTTCAGCACTTTAAACTGATATCTCATAATCTGATCGCACCTGGCTAATCCAATATCACATTATAGCTGCCAGTTTTTCAAGCTCTAAGTTTCTGGTACTGGTATCCAAACTAGAAAAAGGTGATAGTACAATATACAACAATAAATGTGATATTTACAGACATTTCTAATCAGGCCATTTTTATGAGCTGTAATATTTATGCAGCTTAAAAGCAATTCATTTAAGTATATAGTAAAATGAATACTTCCGTTAGAGACATTAACCTAATTGCATGACTTTTACGTTTCTCTGGTACTGATGAAATATAAAAAAGGTGAGATCCTCAGGCTTCAGTATCCAAATAAACTGTTTTTCTCTAGGAATTATAAGGTGGAGATTTTGGGAGGATTGCTAAACCCAGAGGAAAAATTTCGACAGAAATCAAAACTATGTTATAATTTAAAAACTTCATTCTATAATGCATCTAGACCTCTAAAAGGGCAGTACTTTTTTCTATGTAAAATATCCCATTCGTTACTTTGAAGATCAGATTAGTCTTGTTCTACCAACTGTTAAACCTGACATGTTTGGAAGGACTGGGTCCTGCTCTTGGGACACAACCACCCCCACACAGAACTACAGGCTTGGGGAAGAGTGACAGGAAAGCTGCTCAGTAGAAAAAGACCTGAAGTGAATAACAGCAGGCTGAACATGAGCTATCAGTGTGCCCAAATGGGCAAGAAGGCCAATGGTGTCCTGGCCTGTATCAGAAATAGTATAGGCAGCAGGACTAGAGAAGTGACCATCACCCTGTACTTAGCACTGGTGAGGCTGCACCCCAAGTTCAGTTTTGGGCCCCTCACTATAAGACAGACATTGAGGTGCAGGAACATGTCCAGGGAAGGGCCTGGTGCACAAGTCGTACGAGGAGTGGCTGAGGAAGCTGGAGTTGTTTAGCCTGGAGAAAAGGAGGCTCAGGGAGACCTTATCGCTCTCTACAACTACCTGAAAGGAGGCTGCAGCACGATAAGGGGGTAATCTCTTCTCTAGAGTAGTGAGTGACAGGACATGAGAAGAAATAGCTTCAAGTTATACTGGAGGAAGTTTGTACTACATATTGGGAAAAATTACTTCACTGAGATTGTTGTCAAGCCTTGGCACAGGCTGCTCAAGGAAATGTTGAAATTGCCATCCCTAGTGGAAGTGTTCAAAAAACATGTGGATATGACACCTGGGGACACAATTTAGTGGTGAAAATGTCAGTGTTAGGTTGATTGTTGTACTTGAGGATCTTAAGGTCTTTTCCAGCCTTAAGAATTCTATGGTTAAAATACTGCTAGCAGAAGAATCAGGATTTCGTAATCACTGTGAGTTACTTTAAATAAAGGGAAACTGTAGCACAGAATTGGTTCCTGGATGGTGAAGAAAAGCTAGAAAGCATTTCTTTGCTAGTCATGAAAGCAGAAACTAACCATCTTTCAGTGCTGCTTCTCCTCAGCTGTTTAACAGGATTTTTCTTTTTTCCTGCCTTGACTTCAAATCACAATAAACTGTATAGAAGGATCTAGTGGATGATGCTACTTTTTGGATATCAAAACTTTCTAAACTTCTATTTCTGCCTTATTTGAAGATTTCAGGCAAACAATTCAGTGCTTCTTCTTTGAAAAGTTACAATATGAAATGAAGCTAAATACAAATGTCTTCTATAGTTGATTGCTGGCATCATTTGAACATTTAACACTCCATGAAAAACTCTGCAGTCTTTCCTTATTTAGTAGTTCTCAGAAGAATTGACCTAGGTTAGTATATATGTCAAATGTAGAACATGTGTATACCCTGCTACAATTAGCAAATAGACAATTCTGGTAGGGGAAAGGAATATTTTATAACTTGCCCATGGATAGTTTCACCTAGAGCTGAGAACACGATCTAGATTTTTACTTGCATTCTAGTCTTCCTTCGGAGTGCTTCCATTCATGTTAGTGTTATGGTGATAGTCATTAAAACAATACATAGCTTGACATTCGATGTCATCAGGGGAGTATAATCTGATAGTATTTCATAACACTTCCTTTGCCTTGTCAGCCACATACAGATATTTAAGAACTTATTGACATAGTAAGTATATTAATAGATTTTTGTTTTAATTAACTTCTAATGGGTGAGAGAAGCGCATACAAAGCACAATCATAATTTAAGAGATGGCTGACATCTCATGACAGCAAAGCTAATCAATACAAAAGCAGCTGAGACAACATGGCTCTGTCACTGTAATAAACTCCATCCTTTGTGTACAGGTCTCCTGTAAACAGCTGGAAGCCAAATTTTCAGTTCTAATTAAAAGTAAACATTATGACCCAATCATATCCATCTCAAATATTGACCTTTCTCAAAAAACCCCACCTGTTTTGACACTTTCTTCTGTATGATTCTTCTTGCACAATTGTAAAGATCATTTAATTGTAAAAAAACCCCACACTAGTAATATATTCTATTTTGAGGTCTGTATATACATAATAATAAAACTTTTGGATTAAATACTTTTGCAGTCACAAAATGGGGAATTCCATAAGTTTTTAGTCTAATGCTAAAATTTGGAAAATAACAAACCCGATAAACTATAATTAAAATATGGCTTTTATGAAAATCATGACTTTATCTTTCAGTCTGCCCTCACCTTCTTATAACAATTATTCTATCTGCATATCTTTTCTTTCTCAAACTGTGTTTTTTGTTTGAAGTGGAGCTTTGGATATTTTTTGGTTGTTGTTACTTTCAACCATAAACACTTCAAGGTAGTTGTAGGAAATCTAAATGAAACTTTCAGGTACTTCCTTCTTGTATTGCAAATTTGCAGTGATATCTGTTTTCAGGAATGGGATAAAGGCTTGTTTTTAACAGCAGTTTGTCAACATTTATTGCTTCTGTTATAAATGACTGCTCAAATCTACGTGTGCTGCTGTGTCCAACATGGTTTGGATGCATCAGAGTGAACCTGGCCTGTGTGTTTAGACAGAACCAGAGGTCAGCACTTCAGGTACCTCAATTTATTTAAATGTTGTTTAGCAAAGCAAATGTTTTGCCTTCAGGACCAGCATAAACAAGGCTTGATCTATATGCTGGAGTGCTTCCTGATGTTTAGAAAGAGTTGTGGAGGTTAAACCTAGAGCATCATAACTTTGTTTCAAATATTCAGGGATAGAGATTACAAATAAGTTAAATACCTGATTTCCGTTTAATTTCAGTAGTGCTTGAACTCCAGAGTGCCATAATCAATGGAGTTTTGTAAAATCGTCTACACTTAAAGATGGGTCATGGAGGTGGTTGGGGTTTTCTCTAATGTATAGAATTGTTTAGATAAAATTTTGTGGATTGCAGTATCAGAAAAGGAATATCCTCTTTCATAAGAGAAAGATGAAGGAGAGAGAGGAAGGTAAGCTGTGGGAATACCTTTTTTGCTTGGATACAGTTAATGAAGGTGAACAAAATTAATAAAGATAAATATCCTTAAGCTTGAAAAGTTGATTTTGATGTCAGAGACTGTGGAGGTGTTCACTCATCAGTATTTATCAATTTAAATTCAGGAACCTAAAGAAAGATACCTATGCCCTTTCTGAAATGAATAGCTAGGAAAAAGCCTTTGAAATGGTTGAATGATTTGGAGAACAAATCTCAACAGGCAGGACACTTGTGTAATGCTATGAAGAACCTTAAATTTTTCTTGCCCTTATTTGAAGTGTTTAAAGCTGACTATGTGTATCCTTTCTTTCCAATGTATGTTACATTCTGATCTCATATTCTGTATGTTGGTCATATAGCTTGAGCTGTGGCTCTAATGAAATGATCCCTCACCTGGGGAAAACACAGAACCTTCACTACTCTGTAGACATTAATCTTTGCTGTGTTGCGCATGACCACACTTTCTTCAAAGTGCACTCTGTTAGTGTACATCATTCAAAGCACTGCAAGTAATTAATGGTCCTTTTAAGCAAAGCAGTTAATGCATACACTTCATTTTACAGCTAGAGTAGTCCAAAAGAACAAAAAAGATTAATTATAGGACTTTTACTTTCTTAAACCGAGAGTAGTAGGTACCTTGGGTACCTAGAAGTCACTTTAGAATTTTAAAATGTTTGTTTCTTTTTAAGATCATTGGAAGATTATTTGATGTAGGTTCTAAGTGAGCTGAGTATTTAAAGCATTAAATTATCTTAAGCATTACAGTTAAGATAACCTTATGACAGAATTAAAAGTCACAGGAAAGTGAATCATTTTAATTTTTATTGGTTTTACTACCTGTCTAAATATTGCATAGATCTGATACATTGCATGATAATAGTAATAATTAAAATAAACATGAAGTTTGCTGTGAATTAGTCTAGCTCCTCTGGGAAGATAATGTGGGAAAAAATATTTGGAAAAATTATTTTAATATCTGAACAAGATTTCATGTGGAAACAGATGTATTGAAGATTTTCTTCATTTGGAAATTTGATTTTGAAAAGCCAATGTCCTTTAAAACCTCATTTTGAACAAGAGTTCTTCACAATAAACAACAAAATAGGATAACAATATTTCAAGTAAAAAGTAAGATAACTTTTGTATAAAATGTGGGAGAAGATGTTATTTGACAAGGCAATGTATCCCCTCTCTTTCAAGTAGTTGCTTGAAAAAACCTGGGGTTCTGCTTTGGTGTTTTGAAAATTGTTTTTTTATTCTCACATGATTACATTGAAATATATCTTGAATAAATAACCTGACCTGCAAGTGCTGAAGTTTTTAGATGTGTTCAGGTAACCTAGTAATATTTTAAGAAATATTTGTCTCCAATCATTTGAATAAATGTGCATTTGAAAGTAAACAGCAAACTATATCCTATAACAAACTAATACCTTGAACTCTGCTTGTAGACATTACTGTGAATTTTATCCCCTTGCAAAGATGGACCTGTTTGCATTGCAAAATATCTAAAGAAATACTTTTTTTATTACACTTCAGAACTTGGGAGTACTGTTTTATAATAGTTTGTGTAGATAAAATCTATGAAATGTTCCCCAGTAGATATATAAAGAGAATGTAATGGTTTTAGTGTTATGGTCTTTTTTTTAATATCTGGGGGTTTTTTCCCCTCTCAAACTTACTAGACAATTAAGTAAAAGCTCTCTGTAGTTCATAAAATGATGATAACAGTAAAAGAGGTTTTGTTGGTTTGTTTGTTTTTNCAAAAAACTATGAGATCATCAAATCCAACCAGTGGCCTAATGCCATCGTGTCAACCAGATCTTGGCAGTAAGTGCCACGTCCAGTCTTTCCTNAGGTTATATAAAGATTCTGACCCAAGGATCAGTTTGGATCCTTGGAACAATGGAGTGAACAATCCATCTCTCACTCTCTTATCCTACCTGGCATTTGAGATAAGAGGATTCATTTACAGAAAACTAGATATCCTAAGTTGATTCATCCATTCCTGCAAACCTTTTTCTCAGCTTTGTGGAGCTCTGCTTATGAAAATACAATCTGTAGTCTTTATGTAGCTGTAAAATTTCCCTTCCTTGATTCCTAGTTTTAAATTTCTATTATCTGAATACCAAGCATTATCAACATATAGTAACAGTAGTGAGACTTCAGGATTATTAGCCCCAGGATCATGCTCTTTGCAATACAATTGCCCAAAGCCTTTCAGTGATGTTACTAGGCACTCTGCTACTTTGGAATAATGTGGCACTTAAGGATGGTAAAATGGAAAAGCATCCTTATGGATACCCCAGTACAAGTGGATTTATTTTATTGTCTTTTGACAATTTTATTGTAATTTTAACTTTTAGTTTGGCAATGGGGAAAAGATTATTGCTAAGTTTTAAATACCAGTAAAAGTAGCTTCTCTT
>WEIV01008141.1:0-14304 GCA_013390005.1 Calyptomena viridis
GCATTTGACCCCACTTAGAACAATGAGAGATTTTTGAAAACTTGAAATAATTTATAGAATGGAATGTCAGTTTTCCTCATACTTACAGATATATGCAATTTAGGCCCCTCACTGCAGTGAACTATCTGGTTTTATGGGGTCTGTCCAGATAGTCTAGATTCTTTGGTCTGAAACGGTAAATGTTTTTTCCCATGCTCAACTTTCCTATTGTGTGTGGTCCCACAAAAATCCATAGAACTCCTCACAGCAGTTAAACTAAACAGGAGTGTGAGTTTTCGCGTGTGAGTTTTCATGGCCTGATACTGCATTTTCCCGTGGAAAAGCAAGTGTTATCTGGGGAGAGGAAAGGTTCTCTGAATTACCTTACACATCTATTATTCTGTGTTAAAAATGCAAATAAAATTATGGTCTCACATTTTAAGATGAAACTGCTGATTTGGAGGCTTCCTTGTACGATGCCAGGAATCATAATAAGAATCTTAGAATGCACAATGAATGTTTCAAATTATTCCCTTATTTTCTCAAGCTGCCTGGACAAGGATATTTTATATGGCTCTTAATTTATTATCTTTCATAATAAGGAGTTTCTGCAGAAATATAACATTATGGAATATCGTTGAACATATTATTAAATCTAATCAGGGTAAATGGGTTTCCTTTCTAAAATTGTATGGTCCTGTTTATCTTTTTCCCAGATAGTTGGATAACTAGCAGTTTCATTCTTCAGATATTTCAAGCGCCATTATTTATGTTGTGAAAAGACCTAAACAAAATGGGTACTCTGGTGGGTTAGCACAGCTTTTCCTGACCAGGGGGTAACAAGTGCTGAGTCAGAGGGACCATGCAGAAATTCTACTTGATCCAGACCATTATGGTCATCTAAAATGAGACAGAAAGTCTACATTTTAAAGAATTATTAGTATCAAGAATATTGTTTCTTTTTACTAGTGTTTGGGTTTTAAATAGCAGCAATTTTTAAACAGTTCTTCTTTTTATTTTACCACTGGGGGGAAAAAAATTGCACAGAATCACACAAAATCAAGTTTAGTATGAAGTAATGACTGATTCCAAATCTTGCATTATACAGAGGAAAATAGTGTCGTCAAATAACAGCTGCCAGCTGTGATTTTGAGCCAGAACAACAGCTTTTCTCAGCAATGTGCTGGGAGACATCTCCAAAGTGTGTGGGATGGTTTACAGTGCTCAAGGGGAATGGGCTGTGTCACTTCTGTGAGGAGAAGAGCACAGTGAAGGAAGGCGGAAGCAGAAAGAGGAGGACAAAAATAAGTACCTGTGCCCTGGCTTGTCTCAGTGTAATCCAGAGAATGTAAATTATCTGCATTGCAGCCATTTTTAGGATTTTTACTTTCCTCCCACTGCTAGGCTGGAGCAGCAGCTTATACAAGAGTGTCTTGGGTCTGAAAGGAAAGAGGAGTGAGAGCAGGGGCAGCCATACAGGCTTCCAAAAGTCTCCATGAAATATTATCTCTCACAGGCAGCTGTTCAATACCTCATGATGTGTGTTAGGCACTGCTTTCCTGCCAGCCTACTAGACTGCACAGCACATTCACCTCAGCTTACTTTATTTTATTAGATTGTGAATTCAAAAGCACTATTCTTGTTGTTCCACAGACAGTTTCCCTCACCACTCTCATAACCCTCATGTACCCTCAGCACCACCCAGGCTGTCATTTGTCTTGGTATATCAAGCAGAGTCAAGTGCTTGGGAATGAAGTCTGATACACTACATGCAAGTAAACCAAAGTTTTGTTTTATGCACATATATGCACTAAACAGAGAGTAGATCACTTCTGGAGATGGCAAAGCTAAATTTGTGATGATTTTTGTGGAAATTTGTTTTGTTTACCTGTGTGGAAAGTTTCTGTTTGGTGACATTATGACTTGCAGGGATTAAAAGACAAATGAAAAAGAAATAGATACTGAATGCCCTTGCTCACTGAGAGCAAGTCCCTTGTACCCCACCACAGCCCCAGACTGCTCATGAGGTGGTACAAAAGCCCGTAACATGCTGAAGAGCACAAGTCCAGCAGGATCCAAGTGGCATTGACATTTGTTAATCTGCTGAGGCTTTAACAAAATCATGAAAGAGAAACAAATCTATGTGAGCAAGATAAATATTCCAACAAGTCCCATGAGGAACAATTCAAAGGAAGTTTTCAATAATTTTCTGCTGTTTCCATTAGTCAGTACTAATAAAAATATAATTATTAATGTTATTAAATTTGGTCTAGGTCTAAGGGACTGTTCCACAAGGCTCAATCTGCCATATAACTGGAGTTTAGGGTGTGACTTAAACAGATCTCAGAGAAAATTTTATTGCCCACTCCCTAGTACTGTAAACTCTTCTGTGAGTAGCCTCTTCTTTTACCGACAGAAATGCAGATTGTTTTCTCTCAGAGTACTGAAAATAGAAGGCAATAATTCCCTGGCAAGGCAAGCTGAAACTCTCCAAATTATTAAACAGTCATTTAGCCAAGGTCCAAGACCACCTGTGAGTCTAGCAGAAGCTTACACATAACATAGAGGAAGGATGTAGTATTGGAGAACTGTGACTGCCTCCAATTTTTTGGTGTAATAGTTACATTTACTGGTAATGGGAAAAAATTAGTGTCCTGAAAAAACACAGACAGCAGCAGCTTCTCTTGCCTGAGTTGCAGCTGCTCACTACCTCAAGGGGTCAGAAAGAAGTCCTTATTTCTGCCACAGCCACAATGAATATGGGGACACATACCAGTCTCACCACACAAGCCAAAGCATTAACCAAAAGATGACTATAATGAATGTCAGAAAGATCAAATTAGGGTCAAGATAGCTTGTTGTCCTGCCTGCTTGCCACTTACTCAGAAATAATTTCCTCTTTATGTGAGTTATTTGCTCAAATGAGGTTTGTAAGAGCACTTATCTGGCTCAGCCTCCAGGCAATGATGTTTGCCGTGCTCGGTCAAATCATGCACCCACTGAAAGCAAGGGGAACATTCCTTGTGATTTCAAATGAAGGGGCAAATTCTGAGTTACCATACATTGTAGTACATATTTCCTTATACAGTTATTATGAACTACATACTCCCCACAAATGAAAAAACCTGCCCATTAGTAAAAATTAAAATCAACTAAAACTATATCAGTTGCAACAACTATCTGTGAAATTATCTTTTTTTCTCCTGAGTAGAAGCCTACTCATAAAACTAACTTCATCTATCCTAAGTCAAAAGTCACTGTTAAGATCGAGGACAAATATTGCACTAGCTCCTAAGAAAAATATTAAGCAGATTGATTCAGGTTTCCAAAGAGTTTCTGCTCAGTTTCCAAGCCCTTTTAGGCTTGCATTTACCTATGGATTCATGGCTTTCCTGGCTGAGTTTCAAGCCTCTTGCATAAAGAGAGAAGGAATTCTGTATTTAACAGGATACATGGCATATAAATTTGCTTCCATTTATAGCTGAATCTCATAGTGCCTCACTTTTCCATCATCCTCAATGTCTTTCAGATTAATTCATTTATATGCATCTTCCTTTTTTTGAAAAACAGTCTGCTTTTCTTTTTCTATTCCCTTACTTTTTGAGTTCTCCATTAGCCTTCAGGTAGTGTCTTATCTAATTTTATGAGACTATGGAATAAGCATCATATGAACTTTTGATTTCATGCTGTTCCCTTCCTCCATCTTTGCAATCCATATTTTGCTATTTCATCTTTTAAAAGTGCCTTGTTTTTACAGCAAGATGGAATCCTTCCCTGCAAGGGATTGTAACTGCTGGACCGTTGACAGCACAACAACAAAAGGAAAGCTGGAAGTGCTGCTGCTGGAAAGCTATGTACAAAGTGCAACATAAATAAGAATTCTCCTTTTCTGGCAGAGTTTGCATTTCTGCCAATGCAAAGATAGTAGTCCCAGCCCAGTTTGGTGATCTAACCAAATTGCTGTGCCTGGTTTGATGCAGTCTAATGCATATCCAAATACATCTATATATTTATACTTCCTTAGTAGCTGTTTCTTTACCCAGAGACATACATACTTATCACCTATTAGAACCTAAGTTCCTAACATATTATTATGGAACAGATACCATAGAAATCTGCTTTTGGTGGGGGGGGGGATGTTGAAGTTTTTTTCACTCAATGATTAGCCATCACTGTAGGAAAACACCAATTTCTGTTAGCCTCAGAATTTAATTCTTTATTCACTGTGTGTTCCTCAATAAACCTGTTCATTTGAAGTGCCAGTTTTATCCAGCTAATACCCAACTGCTGTTGAATTAATCAAAGAGAAAGGAGGCAAAGACAGAGAACAGACCTGCCACTTACATGCTTACATCACTTACATCCCCCAGTGATGGGCAGGCACCCAGCCCTGCCTCAGATAAACAGCTCAAAAATTAGATCCTTATCCAGACTATGTTTCTGTACCTCTGTCTCGGAAANCACTGCTGACATGTGACACAAGCTCCTGTGCACAGAAAAAAAAAAAAAAAAAAAAAGGACTGAAAAACCTTCAATAATGAGACTTTAAAGCAACATTTTGCAAATATATTAAAAAAAAAGGAGAAAACAAACCTATCCCTCCCCAATCAAGGATGCAGAGATGCAAGACACACATTTTTATAAGATTCTGCTTTGCCTCTCCTCACCATCCATTCATTTCTACCCAAGTTCCAAGTGATTTTGTTAGAGGTAGAACAAGAGGAAATGAATTTTCCATAGAAATGGAATTTTTTAGAGAAGTGATTACTCACTGACCTGAAACATGTTACAGAAGGACTTCTCTGTCCATGAAGTTCAGTCTGACTATAAGCACACTTCTGGAAGACTTGAGGCTTCCCAGGACTCTGCTGAGACTTGCATGTTACATTATTCAAACAACTCTATTCAAACTCAAGACAGAACTTTTGCATTCCCTGGCCATCTGATTGACCATCCTGCTCTGATTCTAGCACTCTACAGAGGAGAAAGTAAAAGGGCAACATTAAATTCAACAATTGCTGCAATCAGATTCAACTTAAAGAGTCAACTTCAAACAATGTTGGTGTCACTGTTGTTGAAAGTGCTTTCTTCATAAGAATCCTATTTCTAATTATCTTCCAAATAAGTCTTGAATAAGATCTCCAAACACTGAAGTTTCCCCTGAAGCACAAATTCTAACTTTTAGTCATCTCTGAGTAAGGCTAATTCACAGTCAAGTGCAAAATCCATCAGTTCTAATTAGGTGACAGGGTTTGACTCTCCCTGTTTCTCACCTTTTTATATTCAGTCCTATGCAAGATGGAATAGAAAACTTAACTCTAGATGTTGGAGACCAGCAAACTGAATAGCTGTTAAGGAAATCAAGCAGGCCTCTTTAAGCAAGTGATTTCATTTCCATCAGACAAAATCCTATGCAATGGAGACCTGTTAAATGGAGACCTGAGGAAGCTGGTCTGTAGTGCATCCAGCACAATGGATAAAACACTGTTAAATTTATCTGTTTCCAGCAAATCAATCCAAAATACATTTCATATAATGTGATAGACTACTTAAACAAGTATCAATCACTCAAGAGAACTGCTAAAGTATTTTTGTGCAATGTGGATATATATTTAACAGATTTATACATCAGATGTAATAATCTTTTAAGGTTTACCATGTTTATGGCTTCTAAATCAGGACTTAAGACTACTGACTACTAATAGAGACTTTATTGATGTCTTTTCCAGTGCAGAAGAAAAACTGTGTAGCACACTGACTTTCATAGCTCTGACTATTCTTTTGACATGTTTCTTCTTGTTCTGAGGAGATTTCTGACTGCATTGTACTTCTTATGCACAGCCAGTAGAACTTTCACCAAAGGGACTTTGGGTAGTGAAAAGGTAATCTGAAAAGGAAACTAAAACTCTATTAAAAAAAAAAATTTCCTCTTTTTGCTTTCTGAATTAAATTGCTTGGAATAAAATCATGATTCTAGTGTGAATGAGACCTCTGGAACATCACTGAGTTAACTAATTTTATAAAATTTGCAGATTACGAGTTCCCTAAGCTCCCCTGGGATGTCCAAAATACTTTATATCAGTCAGTAATCAATATCTCAGCTAAAATTCCTTCCTCTATACAAATTATGTGCGTATCTTCTCTGAAGAAAGTTCTTGAAAATAGAGATTCCCTGAACAGGAGCAAGTTCAGACTTTCAGGAGGACAAAACTCAGATTCTTTCCTGGAAACCCTCCATTTCAATCATTTGTAAATCAACTTACTCAAATGATATAATGTCAAGTCAGCTGACCTCTACTGTCAAAAAGGAATGAAAAAAGAAACTCAGTGTTTTAAATAGGAAGGCTCCAAATGATATATAAATTCATAAATTGGTGAAAATCACTCTTAAGGTGATAGAAAACCAGATGCACAATCAGTGAATTAACGTAACTCGCTTCTTTCAGCTGCCACTTGTCGATTTCTCCCATGGTCCCAGAGGCATAATGACGAAAAGGTTGACCCCATGAAGTTTTATCAGAGGTTTTATTTATCTATTAGAGTGCTAATTTCTATGCAGAGAAAGCTTAAGCATCTAAGCATTGCAAAGGCTATAATACCTACCAAGCAGCCCCTGCATCCATGGTTCCCCAGGCAGTCTGCCTGGAAAACCCTGGATACATGTCTCTGCCTAATCAAGAGATGACCAGGCAGAAGGTCTGCTTTTTAAGAAGTCAGAAAATGTCTGCCCTCTAAGAAGTCTGCAACGTCTGCTGCTTCTTCTTGCGCAGTTTCAAAATATATATCAGCCTATATTGTTTACATCAGCTGTCCAATGACCTGGGGATCAAGTTCTCCTTGTCCAACCAAGGGGGACAAGGTCATAGCCAGTCAGAGCATGACTTTTACTCATGCTCAGGAGAAATGTGGCCTGTAGGACAGGGCTACAGCCACTCTTCAACAATTTCTGTTGTACATTTTGCCCCAACATTGATATGAAGCATATTTCATGATGCAGTTTGGAAATCCCAGGGGTATGGATAACTGTAGCATCATTAGAGATTGCAAATGCCTTTTGCATTCACATAATCATTCTTTCTCCTAACCTTAGTACAATTAAAGGATACAGCAGTCTTCAAAAGGTACATCTCTCTCACATAAGTCTTCATATTCTGAAAAAAAATACAAACCTGATTTAGAGTGGAATTAGAATTTAAAACATTTTCTCACAAAGGAATTTCCTGAAAAATGAACTGAGGAACAAATGTACCTCTGCTTCCTGTTTAATAAACATTTTACACAACAAATGAAAATGGCAAAGCCTGTTCATATGGGATGTCAGAGACTTCTGACATAATTTTTTCCTCTGAAAAAATATTAATTTTGAAAATAGAATTCTCTTTCAGATAGTCACTGCCACAGAAAATTCCTGCTCAGCCCATAAGCACAAGAAGTTATCCAGATTCTCTAAAAAGTTGACATATATGATATGAAAAGGCACCATGAAGTATTTTGTCTATTTCATTGTAACACAAAATGCGTTAGTATCTCTGTGTAGTGGATAGCAGTACCTTCTTGTCTTAGAGGAAAAATGCAGTGGAAAAGAGAATTCCCAGTATAACAACTTCAGGAATTACTGATATCATGAGGCAATGTTTCCTAGATGTACTGACATAAAATATAGTGGAAGTCTGAAACTTCCACTTTCAGCAATGTCAGGACTTTTTCTCTCACAAAATGTTGACATTTCAGCAAAACACATATGATTTTGCAGTGTGTTTGCATTTCACTTGAAAAATAAAATGGTTAGGATGAGTGTTTCCAGACAAGTTCTGTTAAGGAGTGAAAATCCTTGGCAGAAGTTCAATTCTAAGACCATTGCTTGTTGCTTTGGGACACACATCTACCACTACAGAAGCAGACACTCTCCAGATCTGATCTGAGAAAGCAGTAAAAGCTCATCACAGTGAAAATAGTCTGACTTTGCTCCTAAAGAGAGAAAACAGAGATTCACCAAGCTATATACCACCTGGATTGACTTTACAAGTCAAACTTCAAATATATTCTATGAGAGAAGAGTTTATTTTCTTCTTGCTTACATGAAGCTCCTTACTAAAACAAGCTCAGTTTGTGGGATTTACCGCACCTATAACCATTGACAGAGTCTACACCAAGCTACTTGTGCGCGTAAGACTGTTAGATATGCTCTTAGATGAAGGTAGGAAGAAGACATCACCTGTGCAATAGATTTCTTCACCTAGATGATGGCATTTCACTTTTCCTCGTCTGGAGACAGAACGAATACACCAAGGGTCTTAGGAAACTCCATGAGATAAGATATAAGGGAACTTTTGCCGGCTTAAGCCAATACAAGGTGCAGTGAGATTTTGCAGCTGGAATTTGCTTTTTCTGCCTCTTACATGTGCACTCATAGCCAATGTGTGAATTTGTCATCAGGCCCTAACAAACTGCTGTTTGTTTTGCAGACTGCCTATGTCATCCCCAGCAGGAGCAAGCAGAGTGCAAAGCAAGAGACATTGCAGCTGGTGCAGCAGCCCCCAGTGACAGACATGAGCCAACTGCTGGGATTTAACATTCCCCGGCTCCCCACACAGGCTGATCCTGCAGCACAAACTTGCAATCTGGTCTCTTCATACTGTTTTGCCAAGTATGTGTTTTGTAACCCCAGCTGCAGCAGAGATTCCCTGTTTGTGGCCACAATTGCTCAGTCCTAGCAAAGGTTCAGGCATCGTACCCAGAGGTGACTCAAGACTGCCAAAAACCTCTCAGGTAAAATTATCCTGACATCATGTTACAGAACTGTGCTCCTGTCCCCACACACACGTAATCAAACCAATTATTCATTCCTTGATAAGGCAGTATTAAGAGATTGTGTTACACATGTCACAAGGACATTGTCATTCTTTCAATTTCTCCATCTACAATGGGCATAATCTCCATGGAGCAGCAAATGATGATAGATGAGTAACCTAAACCAGGAAACCTCTATGTTATTTCAAGAAAATCACTGGGAGGGCTTTCCCTAGCTCCAAGAGAATAGTTGTTGGGTGTTTTTTCTCTTTCTCAAAAAATATATATTTATCTGTCACTTGTACATTTCAGGAGCATCACCACAAAGAGGAACTCTTTCTGCCTTCTGCTTATCATTCATCTGGCAGTAGTCAGCAGTCCCATATGGTGTAAACATCACTAGATAATATCTGACACACCAAGAATGAAGAATGTTATGCTTTACCATCTCTTTCCCCACCAGAACTGCAAAACAAGCGCTTATATGACAAGGCCATAGGTGGAAACACTCTGAAGACATCCTTCTTAAAAAAAAATAAATAAAAAAATAAAAAATGTTCTTTTTTTCTAATGCTAAGCTCACTGGGAAAAAAAATTCTGCAATGTGAGTTTCCTGGTGCTCAGTACATGCTGAAATTAGAGGATGGCCCCATAAGCACAAATATACCTTTACCAACTCTGACTATGAATGAAAAAGTAGGGGAAGAAATAATTTTCTCCTGCAAAATAAAATGTCCCATAAATTACCTTTGACATTAACTTTTTACCAAACACAATTATGTAGCAGACTGTTGCAGTGATTTCCATAGTGATCATGAAAGCTCTGTAAAATTAAATTGAAATCTTTCATAAATCCCTGAAAACATCTCTCCTTCTCTTTAGGTGCCTATCTACCTTCTTTCCCTAACCCACAGGACAGAGAGAAAGCCTCACCTCGGGTTTGTGTCACCAGGCAATGAAGATCTACAGCAGAGATGGGAATTCTGAATCTCAGCTCTCTATTAACTTTCTGCAAAATGCATCTGTAGACAAACTCAACAACATGAAAATTCTTCATGGAAGTCTTTGTTCTGAAAGATTTCCAGGCAGACACAAGAAGAAGTGAAGAAATCTTATCTGAGACACTAAAATTACTTCAAGAAAATATAGATACATAAGTACTTGTCTTCCAGCTGTGCACAGGGACCTGTGACTCCCTTGGAGTTGTCATTCATTGCTGGAGACCTGAGCAGCAACTGAACCCAGCTGGGTCACTGCTCTGTGTAGGAACAGCCTGCATTGTATGATCGAAGAGTGGACAGAAAATGATGTGTAGCCTGTCCACTCCTCGGTGAATTCAGACTGTAGCCACCAGCTTTACTCTCTAGAAGAGATTCTGCTCCAGAGGAAGTGAGAAGGAAAATATCAGGCTGCCAGGTAAATATTTCCTGTTACTCCTGAGAAGAGATTAACTCCTGAAACTCACAGAGGTGTAACCGAGTTCTGTCATTTGCCTTTAATGTGGCTATATTTTTCTCTTAATCTTCATCTCTTGGTTGGGTTTGTTGGGGGTTTTTTCTATCATTGCAATGTCTTGGGACATAATCTATTCCAAGTCTCTGGGTTCTGGGGGATAAGAAGCAGTAGAGAGGCAGAATTTAGGTCACTGGCTACAGTTGATTAAATCTTCCCACTAAAAACCAGAGGGACTTTGCCTGGACATAGGACTGAAGGTGAGGGGGAATAAAAAGTAAATCTGAATCTACACTATGTGGGTTAAGAGGTAGGATTAACCTCACATGAGAGTTTGCACATGGACCAGCTGCCCTGGTAGCCAAAGGACACTGCTGCAGTCAGTCCAAGTGTGAACCCCTTGCATGCAGAAAAGAGAGGAGGGCTTCAAATTCATTTCCTTGAAAGACAGGGCAGCCTTTTACCTTGATCAGGTGAAAGACAGCAAGAATCTGAATACTCTTCCTTACTCATTAGATTTTTTCCGTCTTTCATTTTACAGATGCTCCAAGTGAAGGAGAAAGATTTCTGCCTTAAGGCTGCTTTCTTAGTTATACAAAATTAATCATGATTTTATGCAAGAAAAAGACAGAAAAAAAAAAGAAACAGGGAATATCAGAGACTCAGAAAATGCAACATATGGACTTCATGAACCATAAAATAAAATAAAATAAAATAAAATAAAATAAAATAAAATAAAATAAAATAAAATAAAATATAAAATCCAGACAGAACATTGTGTCCTGGGTCATTTAAGATCAGTGTCATTTTTGTCCTTGGCTGTGTATCCTGCCCTGAATTCACAACTGTTATGACTCTACTCTTACATCTCTGTGAAGCATTGCAAAAACAGAACTTCTTCACCCTCACTGCCTTCAGGTTTATTCTCCTCCCCCCACTATTACTTCTCTCTTTTTTTTAATCCACTCCTCTTTGCCATCTCTTTCAGCTCCCCACTCCTCCCCACTCACTTTCAGCCCTGTCCACTGGTCTGCATTCCTCTCAGCTCTTCATACTTACATCACTTCTTTCCTCTTTCCTGTCTTCTCTGTTCTGCTTCATGAGTTTTACCTGTGCATTCTTGCTCCACCACAGCAGTTTTGCCTGCTGCATTTGAGCATTAGCTAACACTGAATTATAGTTCACATTAAGAGTAGCACAATGTTGTACCTCACAGAAACCTCAGCACCTCTGCTACACATACAGGTTTGAACTGTTCATGCATACTTTTGTTCTAGTGTACTGCACATGGAAAATAAGTTAATAAGTTAATGTGCTCATTGAATTCAGATGTTTTTCCACTGGCTACCACAGGAACTGGATTGGACCCTAAAAGAAAGTAATTTGTGGTAATGATAGTACTGCTCGTTGGGCAATTTTGCAGAGAAACTGCTTATCCAAATAATGGTCATTCAATCAGAATCTTTCTGCAGCAACACTGAATATTCAAAATACTGGAAAGGGTTATTTCTAAGAGGAAAAAGAGAAAGATCTTCATAGGTTGTTGGTTAAGACAAGGGCCCTCTCATTTTCTTCATACAGATTCAGCTCTTGTCTGGCTGCTTACAATGACTTATTTTCATCCTCATACTTACCATATCAGGAGGAGCTTGAACCTTCATTTCCTACCTCCATTTCTCACATTCAGGTATGCCCAGGTAAAGGTCTTTATACCACCCTGCTTCTAAAGCTTGAAAGAACATCAGCTTCAGGTGGCTGCAGGAAAGGTGAACAAAGAAAAAGGGGTAGCTAATTTATGGTTGTATTTGGGAAGATTTCAGGGATAAATACAGCAGAAACACCTTTTGAACTGGTATATTCTTAACTGTCAGTGCAGCTAAAGTTGCACAGTATTCACCACTTGCTCAAATTTTGAGCTGTTCCTGTTTCAAACAGGAACATTCAAACATGCTTATATGGTCACATCTTTGTCATGAGAGCAAATACTCTCAAAATGTGTGTTTCTTCCATTCTCTGATTTGTCTTGGCAGAAATACTAAAACCACCTCTTTACAAATATTTTGCTTATTATTTTCCATTGAAAGCATATCTTTGGAGTTTTCTCTGTCACAGGAATGAGTACATGCAAGCTAAGAGCATTTCTTGTTGGCTAGAAGAACATGCCAAAACAAAATAACCTTTTCTAATGACTGAACTACCTGGCTTTGTGACTGTAGCACTGCCAAGAGCATGACTGGTTTTTAGAGATACTTTTGATGCTATAGCAGAGGCCAGAAGGAATAACCCAAAGGAGGAAGCACTTTGTTTACTTATCATCATGAAGGTACAGGGGATCCAGGCTTCCCCACAGTATTTTATAACCCTGCCCTTAGAATATCACCTCTAGATAAAGGGGATCAGTTCAGTCTCTCTGCACATTGTTAACTCCATGACCTCTCTGCTGAGAAAATACTTTGGATGTACTTACTCTAGTAACACACAAACACGGATCAAACTGCTCCTCCATTTCTCCAGTTTCAGATGAACCGTAGCCAGTAAGTTGTTGTTCCTCAATGGTGAGATAAAATGCCAACAGTAAAAGATTTAAGGCTCTTTCACTGAAAACGTTCTGGTGCTGTGAGTACCGCCTGTGAAGGGTTGCACCACTGAAGTGCTCCCTGACCTCGGTAAGAAAGGACTGTATTGCTGATCAGTGGAGTCAGGTTTGAAAATCAAAGGTGTCTGTTGGAGCTGAGGGCACACAGGGTACTTACTTCTGCAGCCTGTTTGTAGCATTAGGCTCCATCTCAAGGTTTGATAATGTCATGAAATCCTTCCTAAGAAGACCCACTAGTTAAAATTTACACATTTTTAAATTACAAATATTCTCTCAATTCCTATTCAGACAAGATTTTAGTTGTTCTTTTGCTGTCCCTGACTGAGTAGTGTGCTGGTTTTGGTTGGGGTAAAGTAAATTTTCTTGTCAGTGGCTAGCATGGGGCTATGTTTTGGATGTATTGTGGAGTTTGGAAGGTGTGTTGTGGAGTCCTAAGTTCAGCAAAAACAAACACATGACCAGAAAATGATGTAATTTCCCACCCTCATAATAAAAATCTGCGAATGACATTCTGTACATTAGCTGGGAAAGGCTATGCTTATTTTTTTTATAACTGACATTTGACCAATATCTTCATTCTGCCAATCCCACTTCTCTTTGTTCAGCAATAAAATACACTCGGCATTTTCTCTTAGCAGGAATACATTCTGAAAAATTCTTGTGAAATTTTATAAAATAATTATCCAAAAGTGCCATATGTTTCCTCTATTTCTTTCCAGAAAATCACTGAGAAATTATGACATTTCCTTTGCCATTTTCCTTGATTCATGTAGTATAGTTCAAATTTTGCACACCTATACATAAATGCTATCGTGCTAACTTCATTTTATACTAGCAAAGATTTTGGCCAAACACATAAGAAATTCTTATAATTCTGATCAGACCTTCTGCAGCTATTTGATAAAAGGTGGATGCCAACATGATGGTGCCAGACTCTTTTCAGTGGTGCTCTGTGACAGGATGAGGAACAATGGCCATAAACTAAAAGAGAAGAAGTTCCACCTCAGCATGAGGAAGAACTTCTTTACGCTGGGGGTGGCAGAGCATTGAACAGGCTGCTCAGGAAGGTTGTGGACTCTCCCTCTCTGGAGACATTTAAAACCCACCTGGGATGTGTTCCTGTGTAACCTGCTCTAGATGACCCTGCCCTGACAGAGAGGTTTGACTGGATGATCTCCAGAGATGCCTTCCAACCCTAACAAATCTTTGATTCTGTGAAATATATTTTTCTGAATAGGGACATGTATTATGCTGTGCAAAAATAGCCTTGCTTATTATTCAGTACAGAAGGAGTTAAACGGGGACAAAAATGTACTCTCTGAACCTGAGAAGTATTTTTGGAGACACTACTTTGGAAAGGGGAAAGCTTGCTTGGTTTTTGTTTAAACTAAAACCAGTATTGCACTGACATGTCTGGATTGGGTTTTCAATGCATCTTCCAACCTGTTGGACACCCTCCACAAATTAAAAAGACACCACTGACAGAA
>WEIV01008141.1:25446-52234 GCA_013390005.1 Calyptomena viridis
CATTTCTTTCTGCGATTTTTTGTGAGTTATTTTCCCTGTTTTTCTATGGAGCTATTTTTAAATAGCTTGCAAATCACATTGTTCCACGTGTGGAAATACCATGTCAACTGAGTGTTTTCCCAGATGGTAGATAATGTTGCTCTTGGTTACTCATGCACATGTGTTACAACAAGTTTTGTCTGAGGCCAAGGACTGTTGACCTGTTTGTTCTTCACAGTATAAAGCCAAAGTTCTTCCATGAATGATCTTATAACAGGATTTCAAGGGCTAATGATTGTGAGGAGACAGTCATTGGTGTGAGAAGAATTAGACTATCCTTCATCTACACATGCANAAAATAAATAATTCCCAAACTTTGTTACAAAATCCATAGTTAAAAATACAGGTGTTGATAAAATTTCATAAATTTGGGTAGATAAAAGAGGACTGCCTTTATTGATCTGCTTTTATGCACTCCTAGAAGCTAGCATGAATAAAGTTTCCCATCTCAGGGGTTGTTTTTCCATTATTATTGCGCTTTACAACTTTAGATAGTCTGCACTCTACAACTTTGAACAGCCTGCTTGTAATATCCATCCTACCCTCCATAGTCTAAGAGGTATTAGATTAAAAAAACAAAGGTGGACTGCCTCAGCACCAGAGAATCGTGTTCCTTTAGGTTTCACCCTTTTTAGGCATCTGAAAGTTCACTATTCAGTCTGAAGCTACTCAATAGCAACAGAAGCATCTCTGGAGTGAGATTCACCCATCTGAAGTAAGGGATCCAAAGCAGGTCATCTGAATTACCCTCCATTCATTATAGAGGAGTCTAAATAATACATTGTGAACTTTTGGAGAGCAAACTTAAGATGAAATTAATTGCTTCTCTTATTGTGCAATGTTTGTCTTCAGCAACAGAAAAATAAGCATAAGGTTGAAGAAGTAAAATCCCTTTATTTTCTACAGATGTTTAGAGTTCCTGAGTTAAAAAGTGCTGCCAAAAATTACAGAAGTATTTATCAGTGATGCTCAGGGACTTTTTTATATATACAGTCAGTGTCAATGACCAGGTTTCTAGGCCACAAGCATAAATTAAACTATTCCCTTTGTTATTATACTGGATTCTTAAACTATAAAGTTTTTTTCTACAGCTCCAAGAATTCAAAAAGTAACACTGTCTTGTCAGAAACATCAAACAGTTTTTCTGTTCTTACAAATTTTCAGTGACAGGATCTGTGTGCTACATCTTATGGTAAACAAACACAAAAATATAGTCTTTTACTAATCCCCCTTAAAAACATAAATATTTCTGTGGTGCTTCATTTTAGAGGCTGAGTGTTCATAGTCCTACTTACATCAACCATCCTGTTTGAGTTCCATATTACGTCCCTGTCTTTCTCGACTTAAAAAAAGCGGCTGTGTTCATTCAGTTATTAAACTTCCATCCAGATCTGCCTTCTATACTTACAACATTATTGTATAATTGGAAAATGATTTAGCAACAGTCTCTGAGTAGAAAGATCAATAGACCTTGATAATGAGATCTGTCCTACGTGTTTCTAATCAATTATTAAAAAAAAAAAAAAAGAAAGTATATTAAAGGAGGTACTTCATACGTTACTAATCTTGCAAGCCATGTTTTGTATTCCTATTTTACTAAAAAGGTCTTGTGAGGAAGGGTGAACTCTGTTTAAACTATCATTCATCTTCATTTCATATTCTGCCAAGTCCCTAAGCAAGGCCAGAAGGGCACGAAGCTTTAGTGAAATAATAAACTATTCCTTACTCAGAATGTTGATGATATTATCTCCACTGATAGAGCATCTGTTTGCTACCTCATTAATCACAAATATTAAAATGCTATAAACCCTGTTTTTGAATCTTAAAGAACCAATATTTAGCTTATTTTGGTCTTATCTTTTTGACAAGCTCTGCTCTGCCTACTGTAATAGCAGAATTGTTTTCTCTTCGTGTCCTAATAATTCAGCATATCTATGTATAATTCAGTAAGCTATACAAAGTAATGTTTTGTTCTTCTTTTGATCAGACTGAGAAAAAAAAATTCACTGAAATGCAATTAGAGAGCTGCTCTGTGATAGTAATTTTCTTATTATGTTTGTTTGTTAAGTCTTTTAATACCCAAGCAGAACACCTGGGGTAGCAATATGCCATTTAGACCTTGACTTGTGCCAAGCGCATTATAACTGCACTGCCTCAAGAGACCAATAGTAGAAGGAAATTCTGAAGCCTAAACCTGAAAGTTATATTTGGCTCCCCTTTACTCTGGTGTCACCAGGAACAAAGTTAAAGTGATTATTAATTTCTGCATTCCACAAGACAATTCATCTTCCTCTCACAAAATAATAGACCGAAATTTACAAGAATATAGTCAGGAATCAAGGTGATTACTATGAATATAAAGAGAAGAGATTTTTCTAACAATTCAGCACTTTTTTCTCTCCATTTCTCTCTATTAAAACATTTTTAGCCACCTTTCAACCATACGAGAACTTTCAGGTATGAGAAGTCAGACCTGAATAAGAAGTAACAGAAAGCATGGCAGGATTCTGAATAGACAATAGTGTTTATTCAGATGCATAATAGATTTACATAGTTTTTAGTATGCTTAATTTGAAGCTATTATTCTTCACCAGCACAATGATACATATTTTTAAAGTTTCCTTAGAAGGTCATTGGTAAGGGTTTTTAAATACCTTGAAATGCCTATTAATCTAAGTTACAATCCAATGTCTAGAAGTATTTGATTATTTAACTGAAAGCTATATCTACTGTAAGTCACATTGTCAGTGATCACTTCATAATTCCATGAGGCCTTTGTCTTTTATAAGGGAAGGAAAATGATTTATGGTAAAGGTGAACAGCCGGAGAATGAAACTGTGCCTTTTTTTGTTGTTTCTTTAACCATATTTCTTCACATTTGTTTTGATGTGAATGATTTGGATGTAAAGTACACTAAGAAAGGCATAAAAGGTACAGAATTATTTGCAATTAATGGCAGCCATAGCAAATGCCATGAAAGAGGATGCAAGGTCAGCCTTGAGAACCAGAGAGACTTAAAATAAAACAAACTAACAAAAGTCTAAGATTGTAGCTGATCAAACAGCTGCAAAATCACACTATTAATATTGAATGTTTTGGGATGGTTTAATGTCATTTGCATTGTATTTTCATTCTGGATTCTCAATTATCCATGATTTGGATATGGATGAGCCTTTCAAAATTTCTCTACAAGAAAAGGGCTAGAAACTATCTTTGGTAACAACACTTGCAATTCAGCATCTGCCACAGAGGTTTATAAAACACACTGAGTACTGAGGAAACCAGCAAGTAAAACCAAATGAGTTGGAAATCCCAGCTAAAAAAAGCTGTTCTACCAGTGACCAAATTTGCTACTTCAACAAAAAGAAAGATTGAGTTCAGGACTATCTTTTTTACAGTCATTCTCACATACTCAAATTTTTACAACTACCTCTTATTTCATTTGAATCAAGCCTGTTCTTGTCATTTTGACTCAAAAGAATAGCTGACATCATTATCTTTATGATCGTCAGTGCACATATCACAACTTGTCACGTTTACAGCAGTGCTCATGTCAATAATTACGGTTGATTAAAAACTTAGAGGTCATCTTCCTTGTGCTCTTATCTTTCATTTTGATGAGGTAATTAGGATTTTTGTGTAGTCAGTGATAGAATTAGCCAGTGCTGAGTTCCTAAAGCAATTAAAGAGGTCCAGTAGAAGCTATGTAATATTTTTGATATATACAATTATGTTTCTGAAAGTCAATCCAACCTTAGGAGTTGAGTCAGAGAGACAATTCAGGCAGAGTTAAATATGCATTTGTCTGACCATCTAATGTCTTAGACACGAGCACAGTAATATATATGGCAAACTGCATCAAATATGAGTTCAAAATAATTCTCATACAACCCAGTGATAAGCAAGACTTGTTGCTGTAGCACAGATATAAACAGAGCCCAATGTGCCATTGATCCTAAAGAGAATTTTGTTCCAGATCGGATCTTTTCTGGTGCCCAGCACTCAGCTTTATAAGAATCATTTATGCTGAGATCAGTTGTTGCAGTATAGCTTCTCATGCTGCTGAGTTTGTGCATGGGCAGACCAAGCAGGCTTTTATTCAGCACTGATAGCAACCCCAACTTGTTTCAGCAGAGAGCATATAGGTGCCCTAGTGATGCACTAAGGTGAGCAGCCTAAACTTAGGCGAGCTAGCTGAGGCAGCTATCACACTATTGTGTCATAATATGCAGTCAAATGAGTTACCTCATAATGAGGGAAAAGAGGACTCCTTTTCTTGCCTGTGTGGAAAGCAAACAAAAAGGTATTGCTTTACCTCAAGTCAGAGTTCACTCACGCTGTTGGACCCCACAAGTCCCTTGACCATGTCATAAATTAACAAAATCAAGAAAACAGTTGACTTCAACTTCAGAATCTTTAAGAAAAGCACCACATGTCTTATCTTTGGTCTTTCTCTCTGTTTATGTTTCTATTGTTAAAGTTTGGCATCTTAACCTCACAGTGACATCTCTGCTTTGAGGGGGGCCACAGTAACACGTCTGTCCACAAGCTGGGAAATCCTGCTTTGGTGGATGTTTACCACCCTATTTTTGCTCTCTCATCCCAGAGGTACACCCAAGAAGAATTACCACATGAACAACTGCAGGAATCTTGAACACATTTTGATTTACTACACACATGCTAATTGGGCCCAGGAGCTCACAGCTGAGATAACACTTTTAAAATTGCTGAGTGATCTAACCTTGTCCTGTGATACAGAGAAGATGATGGAAATAACTTCTGCTGATAAGTTAGATTGTTAAGGACAGGAATAAATTGCTACATAGAGAAACCATTTTTCAATTAATTGTAAAGTCATACAGAACGATTAATAGAGTTGATGTAAATATTTGACTGAGGCCATTCAGAAAGACCCAAGATATCTCTGAAACTAATAGCTAAATATCACAAAATCAAAAGTGCAGAGTGCAAATGATTTGGTTTTGGAACTATTCCCAGCCCTGACTTGAAAAAAAAAATAGGTGTAGGTGTAGTTAATCGCACTGTTTTACACAGTGTTTTATAGTTTAGGATTGCAAAGTAATAATGAGATGGCAGTTCCAATATCCCAGAAAACTGAGCAGTCATTAGGCATGTAAGTACTGAGAGGTTGAGAGGATTGCCTCAAACCCTCTGAAAGATATGGAAGAAAGAACTTGAAAAAAGTCTCATTTATGACACTCAAGCATGGAACTGTAATATAAAGTTATCCTTTTCCCCCACTAAATATAAATAAACACTCCTTTTAAAACTGTGGTATAGTCTAAAAATCTTCCTATTCCTTTAAATCTTTTGTTAGTCAGCATTTGAAAATGTGTCTAAAAGCCCTGGTTTTGACCATAAACTGCAGGAACAGCAAGACAGGACTATGTATCTAACACTGCCCTAGAGCTACAGGGCCATGTTAGTCCACCATTGCACTGGAGTAAACCTCTCCCATCTCACACAGCTTTGATGAAGTTGTTTGCAGACATGCTGCCAGCAGCTCACAGTGGAGGAGTGCAGACCTGCTCTGACCCAAACACTGTCCAGACACACTGGTGTGTTCAAGCCAATCTACACATCCCCACAGCACTGCCTGATCAGTAGGCACAGCTCTGTGCAAACCTGGCCATGGACTTTCCAGCTCAGTGCTGCCCTGTGTCCTGAGCTGCCTGAGCAGGGGTCTACACAGAAGCGTGGTACCTCTGCTTTGGAAGGTCACAGGAGATGGTGCTGACCACAGCAACAGTGCTTTCCATATCATAATTTGCATCTTCGTACCCAGAGTTTTCTCCTTTAATTAATGCTTCCTGCACCTAAAACCTTTTCTTCTCTCATTTGCTAAACCAAGGTTCCATTAATGAACTAAGACCCAGGACCAGAATCCTCAGACTCATAATGTCTGTTATATTCTTCATTAAGTAGTGCTGAACACAGCTACAAATGCAGGCTCATGAAAAGAGAAGCTCTAGCTGCACTACGTAGTTCAAGATTTCTGCAAAGCTATCATAATCTCACAGAATATTTCACATTGCAACAAGTATTTCTGGTTCATAGGAGTTCCTGGAACAAGAAAGAACATGTAGGTGTTGTGAAAGTCTCTCAGTGTTTTGTTCAAATGACAAAGAAATGTATCGTCTTACTGAAATCTCTGTCCCATAGCTGGACAAACAGTGCTTGAACTCCAAACATTGCAACAGTTGAAATCCCACAGTATTCTTGTCACCACCAGCCCCACAAACCAAAATCAAAGCAAAAACGAGTCTGCTCCTGGCTGAACTGGTTGGAGTTATGCTAAGCTATTCTCAATACAGAACTGACAATCAGTAGTTCCCAAATGCTGATAATAACAGCAATAAAGAGTGACAGTAGTAATAATAATTATTATCATAATAATGATATAGCTACATCCCTCAAGCTGCATTTAAAATCACTTAAACAGAACAAAACTGATAAAACCAGATTCAGCATGTCACAGTCTGATGCATCCGCCCAGGAAATTCAGAAACACTTAGCTCACCACAAAGCAAAGAGAAAACAATGAAAACACTTGCAACAGTTTCTTGTTAATGGGACATTTATGGGCCAGTGCTTAAAGTTGAGAAAATAGCCAGATGTGCTGACTGTTCTTTCAAAGTTAAAATATTGCTTTTCAGTGTTCCAAAATTAATTATAACACTGAAAATTTTAGTGAAAGGTATAGTCCAGTAATGGTCACAGAAATGGGACATGAAAATAAATCCTCCAAGCTGAGGGAAAGCCACAGACAGTGTGAATCAGCAAAGTTACTGACATCAATGGAATTATACCAAATTACACCTACTGAGCTTCTGGTAAAAAGAGAAAGAAGGAGAGAGATGTGAATGTGTATATACAGTTGCTTTAAAGCTAAAGGAAGACATTTTAAAATACTGGATAGGGCACATAAAGCCAGACAATTCATAATTATTTGAAACTGGAGGAGGAAAACATTATAGGATAAAAATTATGACAACAGATACCTAGGACTGCTAGATAGAATTCAGGTTCTCACACTGGCTATTGAAGTGTGGAAAATATCTTCTACTAGATGCAAGACATCTAGTCCTTTCATTCAAATAAAGAAAGATTTTCACCGAAATAAATCAGTGGAACTATTTTTTATTATTCTGAATGCAAGTTTCTAGTCCCCAGGAATCCTGGGATCCACTCTTGTAGAAAACATAATCAAATGTTTGGCAGAATTAAAAATACTAGAGGAATAAACCATTTCATTAAGCTACTTATGCAAATACTATCAAGACATAGTATCTCTTAACTTTGAAAGAAAGCTTCCTTCTTCTGAATGTTTTTTTAAACAATCTTTTTCAAAACATTGCATGTTCACTTAATTTTCACTAATTACAAGATTTTCATCCGGGTGAGATTCATGTCACATGACTTTCCATGTCTGTAATGTCTACATTCAGTTTGCAGAGTGTCCCAATCAGTTTGACATGGTCACTCCAGAAGAGTAAGGTTCTTCTAGAAATGCTTCGCAATATCAACCAGCCTCATATGGATGTCTCAGATACTCTACAGCATCTGGAACAGCACCTAACATTTATGTTTAGCAAACTAAACTGCATTCCTCTGGTCGGATTCAACTTGCGGATTCAGACCCTTACCTTTAGGTGTGGGTGGGTGGGCTAAGCCATCATGACAGACTGAGGAGAGGTGGGTATTCTCAGGTGAGATTTGATACTTAAAGATAAGGACCTAATAATTTTTGAGATGGTATAGACATCTCTTAAGATTTCCATAGAGGCATGGCAGATTTGACAAAGATGTCAGGTACAATAGCTTCATTTTTTAAGTACCTGGAAGCTAGCTAAAACGTCCTTTTTTTTGTTTTGTTTTTTTGTTTGTATGTTCCCTGAGACGTTAATCTTTCATGTCTGAACACCAGCTCAAGTCTAAGCAGTCAGTAGAGACCTGAGGATGGCTCAGCTGCTGGCATATAGGACTCTGTCTTGTGGTGAGATCAACCATGTGCTTCAGATTAAAATTCCATTGTCTGTTACAGAAGTTTATAAACCTATTTTACAGGTGAAAACACACACAAAGCTCCTAAATTTAGGTAACTGAGTCTGCAAGGTCATTCCTTCCTGCACGCCATAGCTGATGGGAAAAACAGGCACTATTCTACAGCAGCTATCTGATCTCCATTAGACTGTAAAGCAGCTTTAAGGTGAACCATTATTTAAGAATAAACATTTTAATAGCAAATTCTAGTCAATTAAAAAATGTTATTTTTTTAATATTCTGAATGGAGCCAAATTTCTAATTTGCAAGTCCTTTCCCAAAAGGAACCTTCTACCTCAAACGTTCAGTGCATTCATTTTCAATGTGCTTTTACTCGTTCAAATGATATGCTTAAATGTTCCATAAAATATTTGATAGGTTTTCTTTTGTCTTCAATTTCCTTTTCGTAAGGAGACATGTACCTCCAGGAATGTTAGAAATGGCTTCCATTTCTGTGCACATATGTCTTTCAATTCTCTCAGTTTCTATAAGAAAGAAAGAACATATTTTCACTGGTAATGGGCTGGTACTGTGAGGGGCAACTTGCTGAGGAAAACTGCAGTGCATAAGCACTATGGCTCACAAAAATTTGTTTCCATTTAGATGTGATTGAATAACCCATTTTTCAGCTCTTTTTCTCCTGAAATATCAAATTCCTTACTCATCTGAATGCTTTGGATCACAATTAACATTAAAAATACAGGATATCCACAGCTGTATTTTCTTTTGCACCTTTCTCTGGATTCTGTTCCCTCATCCTCCTTTTTCATTTTTCCCAAATCATATCCTACCTAATGGAGCCTCATTTTTTTCAGACTCTACCTGCAGAAATATGGTTCACATAGAAGGGAAACAGCAGCCAAGTGTAGGTATCTTCCTGCTTTATACAAGCAATGGTATAAAGACAAAACTCAAGTGTTTTACAGTGAATGTACATCTCACAGCTCTAGCCTGACAAGCTAGAGCTCCTCATTCCCTTGAGCTTGCACCACCATTTGAATGACACAAAACTGTTTATAATCTTTCAGGCTGCAGATGACTGGTGCCTGAGTGTTGTTTTATTTTCTCTTGATCACTGTGACACAAGCTCACCCTGCCTCTGGCAGTCATGGCACTGGGTTCTGGTTTTACGACACCAATCCTCCTGGACAATTTTGCCCGATTTCCTCTATACCAACACTCCTCCATGCAGAGGTCCTTACACCTCCCCGAGTCAAAATGCCAAGGTGAGCTGAATTGATTCCTGTTGTTGTGGTTACACACTTAAACAGAAAATTACAAGACTTTCCTGTAAATATACTTGTATTTCCTTCTTTCAGTCAAGGTTGTAACCCAGAAAAACAGAGATGTATGAGAAAATGGAAAAAATGTCATGTTTAGGGATAAGGAAGTATTATTTTTCTATATTTTATAACAGCAATCTTTATTCTCACATTTTACTTTCTTTTCAAAATGTCATCGATTTATTTACTGGGATTTATCTTGCTTTTCTCTCAGGACTTCACACAGATCTTTGGAGTACTACAGTACTTAGAAGCCACAATCCCGAACCAGTATCCATTTGTTCTGGTGATGTAGAAACACTTTCAACACGCCTCATCCCAAGAGCTAAGGAGTGGTGTAGCCAGCTCTATTTCAACTGCTGTTTTAGCCACTCCATAAAGCAGCACAGTAAAACTCTTTAAAAGTAATTGCCAAATTTTAATAATTTTAATAGCTATTAAGGAGACCTAGGGTGACAAATGAATTGCCAGTCTGTGTTGCAAAGGTGAACATCCATGTGCAGAGCCATTCCTGTTTCATGGCACAGACTATGCACTATACCAGGTGGCATTAACACATAGACATTGATAGAAAGCCAGACAGACTAAATTCAACTATTGCTTTTCTGATTTACCCCAAGAAAATTAAAAATAATCTTTGATAGGAGTTCTTTTTTCAATTTGACTGTCTGGTAATCTGTCTAAAAGAAGGACAACCACAGCATTTATCAGCATTTAACCTCAGAGTTGAAAAGAATGCAAAGAGAGCAGAGTAGAAGACAGAGTAGACAATCTGGACATCCTTTTGTGCTGGATACATTTGTGCCAATGATCAGAGAATCTTCTTGACTTCGTGTTAACCCAAGGAGAGGAAAACAGACTCGGCTCTATTGAAGAGTCATCTAACAAGACACAACATCCTGGAAAAAGAAGTGCTGCCAAACAATCTGTAATTTATAGCAATTTTGTTTACCATTTTTGATCCAATGGTCTGTGTCATCACTCCTAAAGCTTCTACTACTGGAGCATTTCCTACTAATTTAATTGTCTTCTTACTAATGAGAACTTTAATCACATTTTCAGTCACATTGTTTTCCTTTTAGGGACCAGCCTTAAAGAAAGTATTTCACCTTGGTCTCAGGAGATCAAGTTTGGGCAGATTCATTAATTTAATATCTTGTAGCAGAAACAACTTTTTTGCAATTTTTGTAATGTCTTCTTTTCTCATTAGCAGCTTCTGTGTTCCTGCATATTTCCTATGGTGCTCACACCTTCTTCTACTGCGTAAATCCTTCTTTAAAATTCCTTACTCTAGAATTTTTATATAAAAAATACAGTAGAGCCCACTAGATATTTCATTTTCCTGTAAGAGTCTGCTCTTTTTGCTAAACAGATGTTGAATGAGGGCAGAAGAAGGCATGAAGTGCTTAAACGTAGTCCCAAATAATACATTACGAAACTCAATATGGGACTTAACACTGGAGAAGGTTTCATTACTACATGACAGATCTCGTTATCCCTCCAGAAATTCAGTGGCGTTTGTCACAGTAGGAAGAAAAAGATGCACAGAAATTAACAGGACCAATCAAAGGACCAACACAACAAATACAGAGAAAAAATATTTTTTCATCTAAAATTGAGATGAGAGCCTTACCTTGTCAAAGGACTGTACCATTTGAGAAACACAGGTCTCAAGGACGCAAAGCAGTTAATTAAAGAGGTAACTCAAAACATATGACCCTTTAAAAAATGTTCACAAATATTAGATTTGAAGCCTAGAACTGTTGTCACTATCAAATCTGGCACTTGCATATCAAGGGAATAGATCTTCTCCCCGTAATTTCTGCAGTGACTCCACAGTGTCTGTCTGAATAAAGCATTTATTATTAAGACACATATTCTTAATATAAAAATAATTCTAGTGATAATCTGTCACCATTTACACAATCTGTGTTTACCTACTTTCACTGTCAATATTTGCAGTTTGTTTCTAGTTTATTCATCAGTCTTTTAATTTTAGGGAAGTTTCTTACATTTAACTTTCTTCACATCCTGTGATCAGATCAGGCCATTTTTTACCATTGAATTTCACCTTCCATGAATATACTGGTTGATGCAATGAAATCATCTCTTTCCCTTCTTTCACACAATTAGATTTCATGGACCTTACAAGACAGAGGATCATCATTGTAGCTCTTCCAATTCCACCATTCTTGTTAATCCCCTTTATGAGGTATAGATGCACTAATGGGACTCAGTGTTATGGCAGGGATGTTACTGTATTTATAGAATACCATTCCCTGTTCCTGTCCAACTTTCTCTAGTCTGATTTTTTTTTCTTGCAGTATGATGGTAAAATCATATTCATCCAGGTCTTTACCCAAGTCTTGAAGATCTTTCTTACCATCCAGAGCATTGCCTGACATACTGTAAAGTTAACCTGTGGTTTTCCTTTCTAAATGTGTGATGTTTTTTTTGGCAGTATCAAAAGCAATATTTTCAGTGTTCCTCAGCCAAATAATTCACATTGATCTATGCTATTCATTTATCCTATTAATAACTTCTCTAGTAGTCTTTGTAATATATTTGTCCTACCAGAATTAATTTTATACTTCCTTTCATATTGTTGACAGGAGTATTAAATAATAATTGGCCTAGAAATGTACTACAGGATGATTAATTCCCATGCATAACACTTGGAGATCTATCAGTAAACCAGTTTTCTATTTCATTTAGGATACTATATTATGCTAATCATTCTTTTCTTCATTATGCTAATCATTCTTTTCTTCTTGACAGTTTCATACTTCTGTGTATTGTCTACATCATTTTTTCCTTCTTTTGTGGCTGGACAAACCTATAAATAACTTCTGTTTGAAAGTCATGAGTCTAAAAATAGAGTGGAATGGAGTTGAATACTCTAGGACACAATGCACATTATTTTGCTAAATGAGTTGGGATATGGAGCATATGTCTAACATGTATTTGAATGTTTTCTCAAAACATTCTGATTTAAAAGAGAAAGCTCTGAGGGACTTGTGAAATATCTAGATGTCCAACCTACTTAGCATAATATTCCAGTTTTTGTCTAGTAACCACTACTTCTACAGTGTGTTCATAGTTATTTTAGCAAAAGTGCCTATGAAGGAGGGGACATCCTGTCTAAGTCAGAAGTTAGATTTCTCTCTTGAGACTGGATATCTAGACTACAAGAGTTGTCCAGGGTCCNACAAATACAGAGAAAAAATATTTTTTCATCTAAAATGGAGATGAGAGCCTTACCTTGTCAAAGGACTGTACCATTTGAGAAACACAGGTCTCAAGGACGCAAAGCAGTTAATTAAAGAGGTAACTCAAAACATATGACCCTTTAAAAAATGTTCACAAATATTAGATTTGAAGCCTAGAACTGTTGTCACTATCAAATCTGGCACTTGCATATCAAGGGAATAGATCTTCTCCCCGTAATTTCTGCAGTGACTCCACAGTGTCTGTCTGAATAAAGCATTTATTACTAAGACACATATTCTTAACATAAAAATAATATAATCTGATAATAATATATGATTATATATGATTATATATGATAATATAATGTGATAATCTGTCACCATTTAGACAACCTGTGTTTACTTACTTTCACTGTCAATATTTGCAGTTTGTTTCTAGTTTATTCATCAGTCTTTTAATTTTAGGGAAGNCAGCCAAATAATTCACATTGATCTATGCTATTCATTTATCCTATTAATAACTTCTCTAGTAGTCTTTGTAATATATTTGTCCTACCAGAATTAATTTTATACTTCCTTTCATATTGTTGACAGGAGTATTAAATAATAATTGGCCTAGAAATGTACTACAGGATGATTAATTCCCATGCATAACACTTGGAGATCTATCAGTAAACCAGTTTTCTATTTCATTTAGGATACTATATTATGCTAATCATTCTTTTCTTCATTATGCTAATCATTCTTTTCTTCTTGACAGTTTCATACTTCTGTGTATTGTCTACATCATTTTTTCCTTCTTTTGTGGCTGGACAAACCTATAAATAACTTCTGTTTGAAAGTCATGAGTCTAAAAATAGAGTGGAATGGAGTTGAATACTCTAGGACACAATGCACATTATTTTGCTAAATGAGTTGGGATATGGAGCATATGTCTAACATGTATTTGAATGTTTTCTCAAAACATTCTGATTTAAAAGAGAAAGCTCTGAGGGACTTGTGAAATATCTAGATGTCCAACCTACTTAGCATAATATTCCAGTTTTTGTCTAGTAACCACTACTTCTACAGTGTGTTCATAGTTATTTTAGCAAAAGTGCCTATGAAGGAGGGGACATCCTGTCTAAGTCAGAAGTTAGATTTCTCTCTTGAGACTGGATATCTAGACTACAAGAGTTGTCCAGGGTCCCCAAGCAAGGAGAGATGTGCACCTTCAGACCATATTAGGAAAAAAATAATTCAGATAACAATTTTAGAATGGGGTGGTCTTCTGAAGGAAACTAACTCTCTGTAGAAGCCTAGATAATTAGCTTGCATTAAAAAGCTAATTGTTTATAGAACTTGAGATGAATACAGATGTAGGTGTTTACACTCTGACAGATAACAATTCCTGCTACAGCCTTACAAAGGACACCACCTCTGTTGTACAGAGAAGATCAATAGGTGTTCTCCATCTTCCACCCGCATTTCTCTAAAATTCACACACAAGTGAGACACCTGCATTAGACACATTACTTTTATCAGGTATTGTTACAGTCTGATTATATAAATTTCAAATTTAACATGTCCTATTTTCCATAAAATCTTACCAATTGCATGATTTTTACTATCACTTATTATTTTGCAGATTAGCCTTACTCCACTTTTGACAAAGAATGGTGATTTCTCTCATTACCAATCCATACCAGCATGTTTTACTGATTTCTGAAGGATTGTTGAAGTTCCTCAGTGCTGCAAGATTTGCAAGTACTCAAGGGTGCCAGTCTTGTTGATTTAAAAAAAATATTTAACTTTCACTGTTTATGTTTATGGTCCTCTCTATCTGCTGGCTCAATGGAAAGTATTTCCTTAGTACTTTATCATAGGAATACATCATTCTGCTTTTCTTCAGGAACAGATCAAAAAAATATTTGTTGAACACTTCCTTTTCAATGTTGTGATTACTACCCTTATCTCAAGTCGTACTGATACAGTTGTTGAACTATTGTTTGTTCCTGACACATTTAAGAAATTCTTCTCTGAATTTTCCTGATTGGTTTCCTGTTTTTCCAGTGTTAGGTATTAATATTTATTAATATCAGCTTAAACGTCTTAGCATAACTTGTCCTCAAAACCAGAATATTAGGATCTGTGTGATCCAAATATTTTAACACTTTTTTTTCTTTTGGCCATGGCTGCAACATATGAGAGCATTGCCTTTCTATTCACACTACTGAATAGAGGTTTGTAAAGCTCCTACTGTTTGTTTCTCCTAAAGCAGTTTTTGCTGTAAAAACAAGCTGGTGCAAAGCTGAGAAGCACAGCCAGTCAGCAGCCTGTGAATCAGTTTTTTCCACACAGCTTTGTCACAGCTGCTCACATGTCAGTCAAAACCACTTGTTATGAATAGATTTGATGCTTGTAGGGATGAGCAAATTGAGACCCCCCCCGATGCAATCCTAAGACCCAACTGGAAAAATATAACATATGGAAGCCAGGTTTTGGTGAGCTCTTCCTGCTCCATCCAGATATTTGTGGGGCCGCAGATATGTCAAACTCCTCCATATCTTAGTGTATCACATTGTCAGATAAATCAAAACACTATGAGAAAGTCTAGTCCCATATGCCTATAACCTTTCTGAACACAGGTAAAGCCAAGAATACACAGATTTACACCCTATTTTCTAGTTCAAATATAAAAGATTCTGCCATACTTTTTACTCTGTAGGACTACATGAGTCTGATTTCCATATCCCAAAGGGAAAAGAAATGTACATGTATTCTTATAAGATTAATTTCTAAACAACTTCTAAGCCCCACCTAAAAAGCTGCTTGTCCTGCTAACACCTTTCCTCCTGTGTAAAAATCATATGACTTTTTGGAAACTTTCTTAGGTAATCAAAGGAGAGCAAGGAATACAGTGTAAGTACATTACTGTAAAGGAGAATTAGATTTTTCACAGCACTAAAACTTTTTTTTTAAAGTCCAATACTTTTCTAGTCACCATGAATTTTAGAGTTTAAATGATACTAAGAATAAAACAGATTATTCTGCATCCATGTCTGATGTGAGCAGCTCACACTTCTTTCAGTTAACAGAGACAGAGGAGCACCTCTAGAAGGGTGATTCTATTTATTCTAAAAGGGAGGTCAAAAATCATATATGCCTCCAGTATGTACAGAAAGAGAGTTCAAGATAAGTCAGAAAGACACATCTGTTTACAGACAGCATTACCTGAGATGAATCTTACCTTATTTTTTCAACTCTCTGTGACTTTTATTCTTTCTTTCCCTCTTTTTCTTCTGTATTATTGGCTACCCTCTGAATAACCCACATCTCAAACCAGTGCCATATAGCTGACCTTCAGTCTCCCCTCCATATGGTTCTCTACTGTTCCACAGCTTCCCCCAAGGTCTTGTAGCGTTCAGATCACCCTCCTCCAAAGCAGGAGTCAGTTTCACCAAGCAAAGGTCATGGAGAGGAGAAGGATATTACAGAGAGTCACTCTATTAGCAGTGTTCCTGTTGCCCGGATACACTTCTTCCCATCTACATTGCAACTGTGGTGTGAATTATAAACTACTGTACAAGCAATGTATTCTAGCCATTGCACCCTTTTAAATTACAGAGAAGTAGAGAGAGAATTTCTCCATCCAGTTAGAAAAACTTTGCATTCATTATGGCCTCAAAAACATGAAAAACTGATACCTCACTCAAATATTAGATCAAGTGCTGTTTAGGCTGCACACAGGAACAAACTCTCAAGGACAGTGCCTCAGGTGCTATCACTACTTATTAATCATTACTTTGATTAATAAGATTATTTTTAACTTTTAATTTTGCTGGTTTATTTGATTATAAAAGTATCTGAAGGTGAGCTGCACTAATCTTTGCTAAAATTGCCCCAGTTCCTCTTATAAAAATCCTCTATTACTGCTTATGACTTTCCTGACTTTTATCACACCAGCCAATATTTTCTGTACTAAGAGTATCCATTCAGTTACTTGTGGAATGGAGGAAGAGCAAGAAGGGTTAAATGAAGGTGAAAGCAAAGAAGTCTTTGCCAGAACTATATATCAATTTCCTTGAATAACAGTAAGAGAAAAAATAAGTTGTTTTTCCCAGATCAATATGCTCATACAATTGATTCCTTGATACAGGCATTTTGTTCTGTACTTTGAAGCAGAATCTGGAAGTTTGCAAGAAGAGGAGAGGTCACAATGTCAAGTATAGAAATCTGGCATCCTTATAAGAATATGTCAATGTTGAGCCTTTCTAAAATATCAATTGTCATACAATTTAAAAAAAAAAAAAGGAAGAAAAATACTGTAAGGTTCTACTGTAGTCTATGTATGTTACACATGGTCTAGAGCTTCAGGTAAAAGTAGGGAAGGTCCTGGAAACAATATTGTTCTGCTGATGCTGATGTGAGCTTCTGCAGGGAAGCAAGTTTTATGTAAATTCCTGCCTTTCACCCATCACACCCATGTTGAAAACCCAGGCAATGTGGAGCTGGAGATGAAAAAGTGTTGTTAGTCAAGCAACAATGGAGTGATAGGAGAGACAAGGGGTGGTGAGTTAGGATTGGCCGGAGATTTGTCAAAAGAGATAAATGTTGCTTCCCACCCAAGATTAAACCAAAAATATTGGGTTTGGCAGTAACCACATGGAAGCCTTCTGATAAAGGCACATCTTACCTCCATTGCTTCCAGTGAGACTTTTTTGCAGTGCCTGTAAGAAGGGAGCTTATAAGAAAGACGGAGACTTTTTACCACAGCCCGTAGTGACAGGACAAGGAACAACGATGGTAAACTGAAAGAGAATAGATATAGACTGGATAAAGTGAAGGAATTTTTTAGTATAAGGGTGATGAGACATTGGAACAGGTTGCCCTGAGAACTTGTGGATGCCTCATCATTGGAAATATTCAAGATCAGTTTGGATGGGGCTTTGAGCAATCTGATCTAACTGAAGATGCTGCTGCCCAAGGTGGTGGGGTCGGACTAGGTGATCTTTAAAGGTTCCTTCCAATCCAAGCCATTTTATGGTTCTGTAATCTTATGTCTCTTTATCTATCTAAATGATAAGAAAGCCACCCTGGTAGACCTGTTGGTAATTGTAAGTTTACTATCTTGACCGATGTTCACCAATTGTATGTCTCAGACCTTCCAGTGATCAACAGAGCAGTTATGGGATTTCTATTTCAGGTTGCCTATTCCATCTCAATTAGCTGCTCTGAATATATATCTGTTGACAGGGTCTTGAAATTACATGATTTCATAACTTATTTTCCATTCAGTGGGTGAATTAGCACTATAAATGAGGCAATATTTTCTTTTTCCTCTCAGCATTCATGATGCAGTTTTAAGCCCATTTACTGGGAATCATCCAAACCTCACACAGAAGATAGAGTCACTTATTATCTTATGAATGTTTCTATTGGCCTGCCTTCACCATACAATGAAGGGTGGTGTTAAGACTCTGGAGAGAGCTGTCTGGGCCAGCTCTTGAACCAGAAGCTGTGTTGCCACATCAGCAGGGTGCTGCAACTGAACTAATAACCTTGGTTGGAACTCCCTAGTATGGGTGCAGTATTGTATCGACATAGCTATTTTACTTTTGATATCTGCATGGCTATCCATGGTACAGACCTTTTGGCAATATCAGGGCTAGCTGGACCAGCTTTGCAGCGTACCCTGTTGTGGTGTAAATATGCCCAATGATACTCATCACCACAACATCAAGATTTAAACATGCACCGTGTTGCACTTTCAAGCCTGCATTGTGCCACTTCGCCATTCTTTAACCTCATTTTTAGAAACACTGGCTAATTCTTTGCATTGTTTTCTTCCCACAAATGAACCTAAAAGCACTTCTCTTCAGAAAAAAAATGAAATTAATTTAGAAAGTCTATTACAAGCCATTTTGAAGACCAAAGAGCAAGTTAAAAGCATTTTCAGATTTTTTCAAGCAAAATTTCAAGTCATTATGCTTTCACTAAAAAAAATATTTTCTGGGGGGTTTTTTACTGTAGGTGAGGTTGGTTTAGCTTTCAAAAATTTTACTGATATTATGTCCTTTCTTAAAGAAGTTGAGGTTCTGAGTACTGTGGTGATTGATTCTAACTTTAGGTATCACTACTCTATAAGGAACCCGTATAGGCAAACATATGAAGACATCAATCACTACAGAGAATGTCTGTACTGCAATTTATATTTGTATGGCAGATAAAGTGTGAATGATAGACTGTGCCCATTCCATATACTCCCAAAAACCGAAAAAATTTAGAGCTTTTCTATAAGAGACACAAATTAGTCATGAGCCAGCAGGTTTGAGAAACATAAAGAGGTAAATTACAAAGCAATGTGCAGGGATTTAGCTGCATGACTCCCATTAACATCAATGGGATTTAACTGTGTGACTCCCTGTGCACCACTTTGCAAATTTACCCTAAATTGACTAGCGTGGTAATTCCTAGACAGCATGCAGTGGGGAAGTGACTGTTTCTGTAAACACAAGGGACTGTTGATTCTCAAACGTCTCCATGCTGCACTCAACAAAGAACAAGCATTCAAAGAAACGTTTTATTCCCTACATCACAGGAGAACAGGAAATAAAGACACAAGCTCAGAACTCATGCTCCACAGGGGACTTTGGTTCCAGAAATGCCATTTATGGAAAAAAAAAACTCTCTTACTGTTCCCTGATACTGTCAGATTTCTAATCTTCTGAGCCTAAAAAATCTGATCCTTTGGTACCACATAGGAATTGAAGCAGCAAATGAGAGTAATACCTTAGTTCCTGTCCTAAAATGGGCTGAGAAAACATAAAAAACATAGACTCATAAAATGGTTTGAATTGGAGGAGACCTTAAAGATCATCTAGCTAATTCAAGTACTCTTTTGATATTGTTTCTTTTGAAAAACTATTCTGTATTTGATCACAAAGAGTTTTATTTGTTTTCTGCTAAAAAAGGTGTATTCATTTCCCCCTGCTCTCACAAACAGTAGTAGTAGTAGTAGTAGTAGTAGGTATCTACCTCAGCTTGTATTATCACAGAATTACAGAATCAGAGAATCAATTAGATTGTAAAAGATCTCTGAGATCGAGTCCAATCTTTGACCAACACCACCTTGTCAACTAGACCATGCCATATCCAGGCTCTTCTTAAATATGTCCAGGGACAGTGACCCCACCACCTCCACGGGCAGCCCATTCCAGTGCCCAATCACTTTCTTTGTAAAGGCCTTCTTCCTGATGTCCAACCTAAACTTTCCTTGGTGCAGTTTAAGACTGCGTCCTCATGTTTTACTGCTGGTTGCCTGGGAGAAGGGACAAACCCCCACTTGGCTACAACCTCCTTTCAGGGAGTTGTAGAGAGTGATAAGGTCCGCCCCGATCCTCCTCTTCCCTAGGCTAAACACCCCCAGCCTCCTCAGCCTCTCCTTGTAGCACTTGTGCTCCAGTCACTTCCTCTTCCTCGTTGCCCTTCTTCGGACACACTCCAGCACCTCAACATCCTTCCTAAATTGAGGGGCCCAGAAGTGGACACAGCACTCAAGGTGTGGCCTCAGCAGTGCCGAGTACAGAGGAAGAAGCACTTCCCTGGTCCGACTGGCCACACTATTCCTGATAACGGCCAGGATGTTATTGGCCTTCTTGGCCACAAATTGTATCTTTGCATACTAGCTGGAACAGTTGCATTCCTGTCTGAATAAGAGTACAGACCTCACTTGCATTGTGTATTTCCCAAAGCAGAGAACACAATTTAAATAAAGGCAAGAAACACAGTATCTGAGACAGCAGAATATTAGCATGCAGGTGCTGTTCATCTGTAGTTTGAGGGGGATACAGTAGATGGAAGATTTCGGAAAAATATTAGCAAGTCGTGTTATAAATAAAAATAATGTAATTTTCTCTAACTGAGCCACTATTTTTAGATTTTCAGAGCTACCTAAAGTAGCTAGTTTTCTGTTCTATAAAACCAAAACCCTGCTCCTCAATAGGCATCAATCTGATAAAAGTCAATTTGGAGATGGTACTGTTCTTGGATAGGCAGTACAGTAAACCTGTTGTATAAGTGCAACAGCAAAGGAAAACCAGGAGCAGCAAAGCTAAACTCTAAAGCATTATTCTTTCTCATAAGTTATTGTTATGTTGCTGTTTATATTATGCCAGTTTCCAATAGTCCCAGTAAGAATCTGGCCCATCTCTTGGTTGCAACATTAAGACAGATGAAGTCTAAAACCTCAAAAGAAGGGGCTGGAATGGTGTGATAAAACATACAGATGTGAAGCTGCAGACACTCAGTATCTAAGCATTCAGCATTACTAGCCAGTTGCACTCCATTGTACAATGCAGCCCAATAAATATTTCATCAGAAAGCCCCAATTTCCCCTTATATGAGATTTACTAATTCTTCACTATTCTCAGAGCTAAAATAGAGAGTTCAGGTCCACTGAAATGAATGAAAAAAGTTGATAAAGGACAGTCCTGTATAGCATTGGCTTCCTTCCACACTCCTCATTCAGTTCTTTTTTTTTGAGCCTGGGGGAAGATCAGCAGGTATCTATTTCCACCCTGTATTATCTAAGGGTTCTCATTTTCATCTTCCCATTTGAGGTGTAAGTAATACTTCTGTATCACTTAGCTCCTCTATTAGCACTGAATCTCCTGAGCCCCTTTAAAGTGGATGCTCAGATTAAAATCAGTTATCCTCACAGTCTCTTCATTCAAAATGCACTGAAAAGCACTGAGAGGGAACTGTATGTTGGATAATTATCCTGATATCTCAGCACAGTGAGAGGACACACACATCCCTTTCATGTTTGTGTCATTTAAGGGGTTAGCAGTTCAAATTTGCTCACTCTGATTCAGATACTAAAAGTGAACCTATCCCTGACCTGCTATTTTTCAAAATTACTAAAAAAAATTCTTTATTTTTATTAATATGGCATCACTGGGAAAAAAGCCTGAAGAAGCAAAAACAATTCACCCCCTCTCAAAGTACTGCTCTTGTTAAAAGTACATTCCTTATTATCCATATTCCTTCTCCAGTGAAAACATTCAAGCTGTTGCTGGAATGACCAGAAAAAACATCTGCAGTCACTTCTGCTGGTGTGCATAAGTGGTAGGGATGTGTGCATATGTGCATACTCAGGCACTTTGATGTCACTTGCAATTCTGAACTTTATGGTGCAAGGATGAATATTTTGGATATTTAGTCACTCCCAAGGTTTTCTATCTCAGCAAACCTTTCTACTACCCTTCATCTGGTCCATAGTCTATAACCAACTGTATTCATTTTAATGGTAAACTTCATTTTGATCATCTTTTACTTAGAGTCTTATTCCTGGATTCATGTAGTCACAAAAGACATTCTGGTTTATTTCTTCATCTTTGCTGTCTGTCTCTAGCCTTCATACAAAGAACAATTAGCAGGAAAAATCTGAAAATGTGATTCCATAAGACTGAAAAGCATATATATAAAAATTATCTACTTAATTGAAAGTAGTTTTTGAAATATGGAATTAGTTGCTATACCTAAACAATTAGTTTGTTATATCTAAAGAGTGATTCTTCAACCATTCTATGATCTCTTGAGAACTTGGTCTCTGACTTCTGAACACTTAGGGCTACAGAGTATGTAGAAAACCCTATGAGTTACATCAATCAGAACATCTTAACTGTCTGCAACCAAGAAGACTCCTCAATTTCAGATGTGCTCAGCTGTCTAACTGATGAACAATGTCTATACTCACTTCTTGTCTATACTTCATGTCTATACTTCACTTCTTTCTTGGGACTACACCTTTCATGTTTATGAAATACCCCCACCTAAACCTGGCCACAAAAGAATGTCAAACACAGAACTCAGTTTACTGTACCATCAGACTGATGTTTTGTTTCCTGTGGTAGAGGACTCATGTTGCTTGCCCTAGAACTGGGTGACAGCTAATATTTTCTCACTACCTGATCACCAACAGGTACAAGAGAAACTGGCTCCCTACCAGCTTCTTCCTCTTTCTTTCCTCCTTCCTTCCCCGTTCCCTTCTGGGGAAGAGCTTGAGCTCCCAGGGACACACTGGTTTGCAACCCCACTGCAGCAGGAGACGCTGGGGACCTTACCTGAATCAGTAGCAGACAGCTCAGCCATTTGACCCCTGGTTTTCAATATAGTGATACAAGTCTTCTGACTTACAGAAATATAAACTGAATATGTATTTAACTCTTTTACGGGCTGGGATTAACAATAAATATATACTGAGATACATTCCAAAACATCACTGTTCCTGGATCTTGAGACCAAAGACTTATTTCTCAGTCAAAGCCACTGGTACCAAGAAATTACATACATTTTTTAAAGGTAATTTAGGAAAGCAGCACTGAATGTCTACATTCAGCCACAAAATAGGTATAGTATGGCATAAACCCATCCTTGAGCTCTTTATCCTTTAAATTTGTTGAGTTCTTCACATGATACATCTGCTGTGAAGAGTTCCATCAGTTATAAAACTATAAATATATTTTATCTTTTCCCTACTAATACTACCACAAAGTATTGTACACCATGTGGCAATTGTTTTGAGACTTAGAGACTTCTTGAATATAAATTCAAGTAAAATATTTTAAAATTACTAATACATAAATTTCAGATAAGAACAAAAATTAAGGATAAAAACATGTGTCACTATCATCAATAGATTCAAATCTTCCACCAAGGTTCTACATATCCTTTTGTTATAGCTGTGCTGATCCCTCAGCAAGGACTTAGAAAATCTCTTTCTTTTCAGTTCCTGGAGGCTTTCAGTAGCACAATGAAAACACCAAAACAAGGGCTTCTGTATCTACTTTGTAAAAACTTATTTGGCAAGCATCTTTCAGTAGCAGGAAATAACTGTTAACTGATAGCAGATAATCAAAATGCCTAGTGTTCTGGTCACAGAAATTATTACGGTATTTATCAGGTAGGAGAAAAAGAACTCATTTGTGTTAGTAACTGTGCCAAAAAGAGTTGATACTGTAAAGTCTGATGGAGCACACACTGTATGCATAGCTTTTATTTTCCTGGAAAAGTTACAATCAGATAAAATATATTCATTGGCTTTAAATCTCACAGAAAGCTGTCCAAGACAGTCATTGTAAATCTATCATTCAGTGATGTCTGCTATATTTTACTTAGTCTTTGATTTTCATTTCTATATACAGCTTCAGGTGGAGACATTTTGGCTAGCATTAATGTGATAACTTTAATAGGCTTCTTGCACCATTTTTAACTGCCTAACAGAATAATTTATTACTTACCTTCAGGAAGTTACAACATGGAGAATACACTTGTAGGCTACAATCCATTAAAGCTTTGCACAGGCATTTGGATTTCTCAAGTCATGGGCTGACTATCCAAGCAAGGTAAAAGACAACAACCTAGCTGCTTGAAACAAGAGAACTATTATTGTTAGAATGAGACTGAAATTTCCAGCACTGACATCACAGACCTCTTCTCTCTTCATGCATTTGAATCCAAAAAAATAACAAAAAGGGCATGGTAGAAAGATAAACCAGAAAGGAACTTGTCTGACTGACACCCATGGTAATAAAATTATAAATAGCAATACTCTGAGCATGTTGACAGATACTTGTAATATTCAGTGCCCTGTATGCTACCTTCAGCATAAAAATAGGCCAAAAGCTATGAGATACAGTGTATTGGTAGCCAAGTATTTATATCCTGTGCTATTGATGGAACTTTTGAACTGCATCCACTGCTTGGAGACAAGCTTTGACAGATGCAAGCCACAGCTGTACACAGAAGTGCTTCTACTGAGCTTGGAATTTTTTCTAACACAGAGTCTGCCAGCTTCAAAAAACAAGGTTCATCTACGGAGAAAGCAAGCCACCTGTGCTGTTCACCATACTGGGACTGGTCTGCAAGTTTCCTTCCATCAGCTACCTCAGTACGCTACAAGTTATAAATTAGCCTCTAGAAAGACTAACTTCCTTGTCAGAATTACTCTGAGCTTTATAGCAGAGAATTGAGAACTGTCCTGTTTTGCAGTTGCTAATTTATGACCCTCCTGGGTACACTGTAGCAATTCTTCCATCTCGCATTTGCCTAATTTACCATTCCTGATTTAAGCAAATATTCGGTTCTACTCCCTGTAGGAGTTATGCCTGAGAAAAGAGGCCTGAATAGGTCCCAGCAGGAAAAAAGAAAACAAACAGCAAGTAATAAGGTAAATTCTTATTCTACTTTCCTATATTGGAAAGCCTATATCCCTTCCACACTAAAACTAAATGAGTTGAAAACTGCTGTAGTGTGCATTGCACTTGAGGGGGTTTCATGTATGAACTTGAAAAGCAGCCTGACAGTGGTCAGAAATATGTTTTGAGACATCAGCTACAACAAGTAACAGAATTATGTGAAATTGTGGCTGTAACTGTAAAGCAGATAAAAATGCCGTTGAACTTGGCTAACTTCTGAAATAGTTACTCATTCAAACAACCCCAGGTGGTTTTACTGCTCCAGAACTGTTGTAAAATGTATATTTTGAAAGGTCTTCAATTAGGGAGAAATTTGAATTAAACAATGGGCTTTTGCATTTCAAGAAGTTGTATCTTCTGGTGGTGCTTCAGGTCTCTCAAATGAAGAAATCCTCAACATATTTATGTCTGACAGAAGATAATCATAGAACTACCAAATTATAAGTTCATTTTCAGTCAACAGTTTTTAAAGCACATTTTTACTAGGACAAATTAAAAAAAATCAAAAGTAATGCAAGGAAAATTAATTGTATTTTAATTAACTTAGTTCTTCCTTTTCAAGACAGCTATAGGGTAGATAAAAGTTATGGATTTATTTTCTAATTATAAGATTGAAGACAGAATTTTGTCAATTCTGCAGAAATATTGAAAAGTTTAAGCAAATGGAATTTCAGTGAAATATTCACAATTAATTATACCCTTATATCTCAACAGGTTACAAGCAGACAACAAATACAGCCTCTGACAAAATAAAAGCCACAAAGTCATATTTCAAATCTAAGAATGTCCTTTTCAGGGAATGGTTCCTGTAATAGCCTTCAACATCAGGCTGTAACAATATGCAGTGGCTTATTTTACACAATTTTGGAAGGAAAGACAGCAATCTCTGACTCTGACTCCGAGTGATTACTCATGGGCTCAGGTTAAAGATATCTGGTCCTCAAATAACTACCAAGAGCTTACAAAAGGCTAGAAAATTATTTATTACAGCTTGTTCTACCATTAACTCTATCTCAGGATATGAGTAAGACAGTAATATTGAGACAAAATAAAAATAGGTAAGATGGATCATGTAAAAGAAAAAGCCCTAGAGAAACTAAAACAATCAACATTTAAGCTAAAGTTTAAATTTTGTTGCCATTTAAATCGCCTCCTCTAAGCAAAAGTTTCACTAGGACGTTGATATAAAGTAGAAGCAAGTTCAGAACAAGCTCACAGTATATTCCAGTGTTAGTCCTTTGTACGCTTAGAGATTAAATAAGGAAAACTTCGAAGTCCCCCTTAAAAAAAGAAATATGGAGGACATATAAAGCCCCTGATTTCCACACATATAGTCAGAGCTGGTTGAAGTGTTGTAGGTGAGAGAAAGAAAGGTTTGGTTTGCATGTTGTTGGATTGTGAGTCTTTTTCCCAAACGATTTTTTTTTCCCCCCTAACTGGATAACTTTTAAAAAGAAACCCTTTGAAAGAGCATATATTGGTTACAATTAACTCTTGGTGAGTCCAGAAGGAAACTCCAGTGAAGAGTAGGTAACTGCAAGACTGGCTAGTACATGAGAAGCGTGGGGTTTTTCCAAATACTCTGTGCTTTTATGCCCTTGCTTTTCCTGTATATTTACCAAGAAGCCTTTCGCAGCAGCCTTTTTCTTCTTACAAATCCTGATGAAAAAGACAGATGCTCATTCAAGCTTTCTCCAAGACCTCACTTTCATCTCTTTTCCTTGTCTTCCTGAATTTAAAATATGTATTTATCATGAGAAAACTTAAAGAATGTGTGTCACAGCTCATGCAACAAGTTTGAACTTCATGGCAAATGCTTTTTATCACAGCTCTAAAGGCAGTTGCTACAGGTTAAGTAATTTATGTCTCTGTTGGATCCCTGTAACAGAGATCCCTCAAAAAATCGGAAGGCAGGTGACCACCACTCCAGCTGTTTATGACAGATCCTAAATAT
>WEIV01008141.1:52658-69008 GCA_013390005.1 Calyptomena viridis
CTTTCCATTCTTCTTAAAAAGCTGACGGGAATAAAGCCCCACCTACATCTACCTTTGTGCATGCTTATCTTTTCTAAGGAAGAGGTTTAAAGAAAACTTTCCACTTTAACAAGGTTTCAATTCTGCCAATCTTTATGAGGATGGACATTGCAATAGGAGGGTAGAGAATGAGTTGGTTGCAAGCCCACCCTGTCTGGGTGGGGAGAAGCAGAAATGCTAAGCAAACATATGACCTGCAGTGATGAACAGTTCAGATATAAAGATAAGCTCAGTCAGTTAAGTACACAGACACTTGTTCACCTAAGGTCAGAATCCTGTCTTTGTTTGAAAGTACCCAAATGTCAAACCACTGAGAACAGACTAATATTGAGCACCAGAGAGTGATCTGTTTGTCTCAGAAGACAAAAGTACAGAATTTCTTGTAGAAATGGACAACAGTCATTTAATAAAACAGAACTGCTGTGATTACCTGTCAAATCATACAGAACTTTCCTTTCTTAAGGGACCTAACACCTTTCCACACATACAGAAAGATCAATTTTAAATAATGCTTCCAGTAACTGTTGGAGATCCACCGTACCAGGTATTGATTCACCTGTCCTCTGGCATTACAAAGCATCAGTAGAGCTTGCATGCACTACTTTTTATCCCAAACTAGCCATACTATTGTGGCTCCTTATAATTCCCCTCTATTAATAGCATGGAAGTGAAGACATAAAGTATCCAAACAGCAAGACCATAAAGGGCATATTTATACAGTGATTCTATCTGCTCTGCTATGACTGACCCTATGTGCACTTTTGAAACAGAATAAATAATGAAGTTTACCATAGGTCCCAGCATGTTATGCTCAGCTAAATCACCTGACATATGCTGAAACTTTTGGCTATGCGGAGTGTTTAGCCAGCAATAGCCTCAACTGATGTATTAGAGTTAGTTAAGCCATGTTAACTTCAGTATAAACCTTAAAAACCTCGGGTGTGGATCATGTTGTAAAGAAAGCTTCTCTCTTACAGTATTTAACACTCTATTCACAAAGGTTCTGTACTGACACATTTAACAAAGACGATTGGCTTTCTTATCCCCCAAAATTCATTAAGGCAAACCACTGAGCAACATACTGCAGGTAGAAAAGTGTAGCAGAATCTAGCTCACTTTAATAGATAAACTGACTAAATAGAGATTTATTGAAAGTCTGCTCCAAAGCCATCTTAAAGAGAGATACATTTGCTGTGGTATGGCAGGTGATAGTTTTTACACTGATGAACATGAGCCACTGCTATTTCTGTGATACTGTCTCTCACCAGAAGCTGCAGAGATCACTGCCAAACCATGCTGTTAGCTGATAATCATCAAGCAGCAGACTGACCTTTTGTGCCTTTTGCCTCCTCCAGGGAGCATCCTGCGCCCCCACACAAAGAAACATAGGAACCCAAAGGACACAAATAACAAAACATGCTTATTGACTACAGAAGAGCAGACATCACCTCATACAGTGATCATCTCAGTCTGATCAGAGCTTCGTGCACCACTTACAGATGCCTAAAGAGAGTGTGTCTCTGACCCCCATATCTCTTCACAGTTACTCAGCAGCACACAGTTCTATCCTGCAATGGTCAAGAGGACAACACATGTTTGCCCACTTTCCCTGGCTTGGGCTTTTGCCTCTATTGATTATGATCAGCTGTAAAGCCTGTGAATTCTGGGTGCTCCAGGGGTTTTCTTGACAGCTAACTAAGCCTGAGGCAAACACAGACTCATACAGCTCCAAACAATCCTACCTGGGTTTCTTCCTCCCTCCCTTCACCATGCACTGCATTTAATGGTAATTGTTTATGATAAGGAGATTGTAATTAGGAACATGCACTGGCATAAGTGTCCAGTATTTCATATGCCAAGCATGCGCCACCAGCACAGTCAAAATACCTCCAAAGATTATTTTAAATTTTTATAATTTTCCTACAGCAGATAAAGAATTCCTCCCCCACTATGCACACATACATTTATGCAGCTGCAGCTGAACTCTGCTTTCCTGTGACAGCTGATTCAAATACAGACCAAGTTACTAACACTGCACAAATAAAATTGTTAGTTATTTCCCAGTAAGTAGGAGACAAATGTCACAGCAACTAGCACAGTGAACTTTTAAAATGGCAGTCAAGCAGAGAGATGTAGGGCTAAGCATATGGACAAACAACTAGCCAATTCCTCATTCTCAGTCCAATGTTCATCTATGAGTGAGAGGCTTTGTTTGTAATTGCTGGTTGTGCTGCATAGATTATTAAAGAATTTCAGAATATATATAATGTAAGACTATTAGGAGAAGGTAAGTAGATTACAGAAGTTAAACAGTAGATTACACACACAACTCCACACATGCAGAGAAGACAACACTCCTATGAGAAGGAGAGTTTCAGGTTTGTAAAAGACAGCAGTGGGAATGGTAATTTGAGTCTTATGTTAACACTTTTTCTTTAAAAGTTGCTTATTCATTCAAGCTATCAACATGTTGACTCATTTTTGTTTGGCTAGAGGTAATAGCTGTACTCTCCCATGCGTTCAAGTTTCAACCAAATTAGAGTGCAAGTTGGGATTCTTTGCTGCTGACTGACAGTCTTACACAGCTGTCAAGACAGCAGAAGGCTTTCTCCAGGTAAATGAAATCTGCATTGCCATGGCACAGTTCTTGCTAAATCCTTTTATCTGATGCTGCCATCAATGAGACCCACCAAGGAAGAAATACATGCCATGCCCACAATTATGCATACTCTGCTAATTGAGTTTCCTTGCAAAACAATGAGCTTCTAGGAAAAAAAAAAAAGCTTTATGCAACTGACAGAATTAATGCCTCAGCCTTTTGGATTTCACTGCAAATATAAAGAACAAAACCACTACAGTTGAATATTTTAAAGGATTTAGAGAAGAAAAAGTCCTTTTTCTGAGCTACAGGCACTTCTATAAGCATTTTTTAGATTTGGCTGAAAGATGGCTACTCCCCTTCATTAAACAGAGCTGCAGCCATCATTTGGAAGAAAACAGATTTCACAACAAATTATTAGGCAGTTATGACCTTAAAGTTTTATCATTCTACATAAGTAAATGAGCTTAGTAAACAGGTCTGTCTAAGAACCTCAAAGACAGATTATGCATTTCCCAGCCTTTATCCATCAACCTACTTCATGTCATATAGAGCAGCCTAATCAAGAGTCTGGGAAGGCAAAGAAGCCTTTTAAGATCAAGAGGTTTGTGATATTTCAAGTGGACAGTATAGAAAGAGCCCAGTAAGGTTTCTGGGCAGTAGTGCAGAGTCTTCATGGCAATGTCTGAAATAGCAGATGAGCACACTTCTACAGATTATCATCTTCCCAACTTTATCTCCAGCAAGAAGACATGACAGAAGAAAAGAATTTGCTGTTAAACTTCAAATGAGATTCTGTAGTAGCCAAGCAATTGGTTTTGAGATGACTTTTCATTGTGCGTGAGTTTGGAAAATGCTGAAGCAGAACAAATATATGAGGAATGTGTTTCTTAATTGCATGACAATTACCTTTTTCCTCTAGCAATGTTATTTAATTCATCAACTGGTTAGTGTGCTCCGGTGAAACGTTCATTTTCAGGATAGCAGAAAATGCATGCATCTGTTGAAGATTGTGAAAAGCACCATATTTTTGATTCACTTAGATACAACTCAAAACAGCACGAGAGGTGTCTGAAACTTAGATAGACATAGCAGCTGCTGTCATCAAAACAAAAGTTCTTCCCTATCTGCATATAGGGCATTTGCTTCAAGTATCTGAAATGGTTTGATCATCTTACAGTGCAGGGTCTGAGGACCAGATTTCATCTGTTGAAATACACTATTGTGGAGAAGATTGAAGTGCACTAGGCATGGATTCACTCCACTTAATTTCACACTCTTTAAACTATACATTAAATGGCGTAATAGCTTTTGTTTATTTGCCCACAACTTTTACTAAGCAAGGAAAATGCCAGAAAGGAATTTTGACCTTACATTAGCAGGCTTCATCTTCTAGAAGTACATGTGTCCTCCCCTAACAAGACCTCTAATTTAGGCATCTTATGTTTGGAAAAGGAATCTAGCATCTGTAAACAAGGAGAATGTAACCAGTCTACATTGAAATGTTAAAATAATAGAAAACTTCTCCTTCTAGCACCTCTTTTCTCCTGTGTAGATCAGTAAAGAATGATTTGCTGCATATCATACAACCTTCTGTCTCTGTGTTTCCCTCAGCTTTCAAGGCATTAGCAGTAGTTGTCCCTCAGTTCAGAGCAGAGCTGTGATTTCCCGCTTCTCTCTCAACTCAGGTAACAGCTCTACCAATCCAGCTCATACACCAGATTGTTTCTTCTAGTCAGCCAATACAGGCTTGCCTTCATTAGGAAAAAAAAATTCAATCGTAACTGTTATGAGAAGTAATGTCTAAGGCAAGATAAACTCCATTAAATAATAGAAGCAACCCTAATGTTTAGGTTGCTTTTCAGTTATGAAAGATTATGACCTTTCCCTGAGATACCTTCACAATAGAAGCCTTTGCTGCAGACCTTTGAAATTTAGCTGAGAAAGCCCTTGAGCTAAAGTAGTTATTTCCCCTTTGTCTTATGAAATTCCATTCAATTTTAGCTGCAATCTCAACTGTTAAAAAAATAAAAAAATTCACATTTCCTTTCTTTTCTTTGGACTCTCCAGAATATAAGAACAGCTGTATTAAGTCAGACTAAAGGTTCATCTAGCTGAGTTTTCTGCCTCTCTCACAGTGGCCAGTAGCAGATGTTTAGGAAGAACATGTAAAACATAGGGCATGCACACTATGGTATTCACTGGACAACCTCCCAGTTTCTGACAGTCAGCAGTTTAGGGACTTTCTGAGTCTAATATAAAGCCCACCATACTATATATATAATTAGATGGTATATTTCCCAAGTGCATTACTTTGCATCTATCAACATGAATTTTGTTTGCCCAGTCATTCAGTATTATCAGATGATCCTGAAACTCATTTGACTCCATTTTATTTTCTTGTGACTCTGAACAAAATTTTACCTTTGTCAGTGCTTGTCAAGTCACACTTCATCCCTTTCCACACAATGTAGTAATACCTTAAGTGGCAAAAGTTCTGGAACAAGTTTTTGCCACACTAAACCACTAATCCCATGCCATTCTAAAAAATTACCAGTTATGCTTATTCTTAACTTTCTCAATAATTTTCATCCCATGTAAGCTTTATTTCTTTAAGAAGCTTTGGTAAGAACACTGAAAGAGTTGGGATTTTTTAATCTCTAAAGAAAATATCAACCAGGACAATCCTATCCACATGACTCTTTACTGCTTCAAAGAACTCAAATGGATTTGTGGGGAAACACTTAATTTTTCAAAAGCTGTGGTGGCTCTTTCCCACTGAATCACCATGTGTACTCATTCTCAGCTTTATTATTGTTTACACCAGAATTCCTAGTACAAAGCCCAAACAATTACTCAAAACTTTCTGGAATTCATTTTAGACACTGCTGCCACTTTTGCATTCCTTATCTGATTTCCTACAGAGTTTGTGAATGAACAGCTATGACAACTTACTACCACTCTTTCTACCACTCTTTTCACTATCAGTGAAACATCTCCTGTCAATACATGATTTTCAGATATTTGGTAAAAGTCATCCTGCATAAAAGATCTCTCTTGTATATAATCAGTCTCCTGTTCTCCTCTAGCCCACAGTGAGCAAGGTCCTGCACTGCCCATATGCCTCACCTGAGGATTTCTTGAAGCAGAATAAAGCAGTGACTAGGATGTGCCCTGTGAACCTCTGTGATCTATCTCACTTCCAAAGTTACCACTGGGGACCAATTTAGGAACACTAAGCTCTGAAGGGTATTTGAAAGCTGTTTAATGTCATTCTGAAATACACACTCTGTGATTTTAAAGTCAATTGCAAATTAAACACAACTTTTTCAAATTCTGTCTAATTAGGGGATCAAAAACCAGGGATGTCAGTTCTCTAAGCTACAAATAATGACCCTAAACTAGCAGCTGCTATTTATACCCTTTTCACATTGAAAATGGCTCCAGCCATTTGATTCAAGAAATACCTGCACAAATGTTTTGTGTTTGAAAGCAGCTGGAGGGTGTGAATGCATCTTTGGTTTGAGTATGGCTGGCCTGTTTAATTCTGCTGCCTGATCAGCCTGTAAAGTACTATCAGTTCGAGCTTTTTCACTGATACAGCCTCTGGACACTCATAATAAGGCATATGCCAAACAAAAGGACTCCCTTTGGCATTTCTTGCAGGGGTCACAAGACTTGTTAGAAATAAAGGGGATATTTTATTCAGACTACTGAGTAGAGGCACTACCTACACTACTTCTTGGCTCTTTCATTTCTAGACCAAACAACTCAGTAACTAGTGAGCTGATGCTTAATTTTCACTTTGATGTGTTGGCTTTTCAAAACTGAATCCATCCACATGACCTTGCAACCAGCATAGAAAAATAAATTATTATTTAGAACCTCTTGTCAGTGAGCCCCATTAAAATTCTTAATCTATCATTTAATATTTTCAGCTTACTATATAGCCTCATATTGAAAAGTGTGTTTGTAGGCACAAATTGTCTGGTCAAAGCTGGTTGTTTCAGAAAGTCAGCAGGGATATGCAGCAGCTGAAACTCTTGATTTAAGGAGCATATGATTATTTTTGGCAACCAAAAAACAAATTAAGCTTTTTGGCAGAAATAAGGACAGCTGTGACAGGCTTTAAATTAAGAAGAGAAACACCCATATGTGCTACATCTCACATGTACAACACAATGCATAGCCCTGAGAAATCTATAAAATAAGTAACTATTGAATTTATATAGTCTAAAAGTTCAAAATAGGAATCAGGCACCTATTTACTAAAATGTCAGCAAGATGGATAACACAGTACTTCAGCACCTTCAATCTGCCAGCACTCTGAACACTGCATCAGTCCTTGCAGCATTAGACTCTGAGTATGCATAGTTTGCAACTAAGTCCTGGGTTTTGCTCAGCTAACATGTCTAACCCAGATCCTCAGTCTTTGATCACACCTATCAGATCTACACTTTGTACAGTAAACACAGAGGTAGTTATGAATTTTTATTCCACACCAGTGTTATTAGGGCATTCAGCAGAAAACCGTAACGTCAATCTGGTCCTCGTTCTAAATCAGATAAAACTTCAAAAACCTCTGTCCTTTTACAGGTGGAGGATGGTGGCAGTGCTTAGACATGGATGGGCAAGAGAAGAGACACTTTATTTTTTTGTTGTCACAAAGCAGTCCTTAAATTCACCAGAGGGATTCGGATAGATAAAATTGCAATCGGACAATGATGTCACAAAATTCTCCACAGATTCAGAAAAACACTTGGTGCTAATTAGCACGTTGTAAAAAATTATTATGATAATTATTATTGCTAGTTGGGAGATATATTGGTGTTTCATTTCATCATCTTTACCTGGCTATGAAAAAAAGTCTAAATCACATAATTCTACATCCATGATATCTGAGATAGCCAAGTGGCACGAATTATTTTTCCAGTCCAATCCCAGCTGTGTGCAAAGGAAGAAATGATGAGACAGCAAAAACTGCACCATTTCTGAACCTGGTTTGAGTGAGGCAGAAAGATAAGCTTTTGCACCTAAAAATATAAAACATTTGTTTTTTATCCCCAAAATATTATTCAATTACTAAATTAATAAATGCAATTACTTAGGTTAGGTGCTGAGGCTCCTAAACTTTTATCAGCATTTTAAACTTGAGTGGACAGTATAAAAATAACAGTCAGAAATGTTCTTACTCCAAATGATGATCTGCTCTGAAACTCTTATGTTTACATATTATAAGGTATAACTGTCAAAATACTGGATTGCTGTAAGTATTAACAAAAGTTTTGTAGACATTTAATTTATGTTACTATTCACCATGCTTAACTATTTGAGAGACAGATTCAGACAAAATCAGTGAGCAGTACACGAGCAGTTAGCCCCTGAAATATATCCTGCTCACTTCAGAAACATTTCATGGAGTTTGTGTAACAAACACACACCCAACCCACCATTCTTGTGTCAAACCTCTCCGTGCAACAGCGACCTGTTAATGGGCTGCATTCAGGTTACACTGCACAAGGGCTGGACGCCTCCGTGGCTGATGCCCAGTGAAGCCTGTGCTGACATCCATCATCCTGTCCTGAGCTCCTGGGCTCATCACTGTGTGACATCACTGCAGTTCCTGCTGCCTTCCAGCCCCACCAATATCAACCACACTGCATCAGGTAGAGGTTAGCTGAAATATAGATGCTATCCCTGTGCCCCTCTCTTTGGCATTTTCTAGATTCTACCTTAGGCAACTCACAGCTCCTTTAAGTCCCGCACTGAGTCACACATTCCCCCTTGGAGAGACATGGGTGTGTATATGGGAGATGGAGGTACCTAATTAGAAGCTGGAATTCATACAGCACAGCAACAGAAAAATTACTGGATGTCCAAGATTACAGATGTAGCTAGTGAAAAAATTTTAGAGTAATCTTATCAGGCTCTACATGTCATATCTCTTTGATATTAAATATACAATAATTGGATTATCTAGTAGCTCAAACAGGTGGCACTGCAGAGCTGCACAGTTCAAAATTGCTTTGGAGCCCCAAGGTTAGAACAGATTCCATTCAACTCAACTTACCTTTCAGTGAAAACAATTATGCAGCAAATTCAGAGGAGCTACAATATGTTGTTAATGTGTACTTAATGCACTGACCTTCCTTTAAACTTAGCCATTGAAAAATAAATATTAAATAATTATTTACGTTACATTTTTTTAAGATCGCACAAGAAAAAAACCTAAATATTCATACATTTCATCTCCATTTTCCATGGAATAATTCCAATCCTCATTTTCATTGCTTCTTTAATGTTGGCAAGGAGAAATTAATTGCATTAATTCCTTAATTCTTCAATGAAGGAATCTAACTTTGATTTTTAAGATATGGCAGTTTCCTAATTAATTTTATTTGAGAACTTTCTTCCCTGAAAACAAACTTCAGGCAAGGTTATATGTAACTTCATATTTTGCCTTTGTTTGGAATCCTTATTGCAATAATTTTTTCCTACCATTTTCAAAGTAATTCATGAAGTTGAAAAGTCTCTCGTGACATCCCATTTCAGCCATGCCAAAGCCTCCTGCTTTAATCTCCACCCCCTGACACTGGAGTAAGGAACTGATTCTTAGCTTACCTAAGTGAAATAAATTAGTGCAAGAAAAATTCAGTTCATGATGTACTTCATTCTGTAGCCTTACCCACTTTCATGAAACTTCATGCCAGTAGTGTACCTCCCCCAGGATAAATGTAACAATATTCTATATAACTGCATAAATGTTAAAATAAAGTCAGGCAGAAAAAAACCTGGCTTTTTGCCAATTTCAAAGAGCACAGTAATATGTTATTCTCATCCACTCCGGGTTTACAAATTTTGCTGTGAGCAAAACACATTTTTGCTGCATCCTTCCCTAAGTAATTTTCCCAGGGTAGAATATGATTCTTCCTTGAAGAATTTTGCTTTGCAAAAAGAAACTGCTAGAACTTCTTTTCTTGTTAAAAGCAGTTTTGTGGAGTACATTACAATGAAACACCCTCTCCTAACCACCTAATAAGCATCTCTAGAAATCAGAGACAGGTAGTGGCAAAGTAACAGTTCTAAATTCTTCCCTAAAGGTTTCTTTTCTCTGCACTTCCCCAGCCTGCTGGAGCGCATGCTAGCCAAGTTGCTCAGAGACATTCACCTGAGGATGCCAGAAGGTTCTTCATTTTGGACTAGAAGTGAGTGAACAAATGATCATTCTTTTTGATGAGACATAATAATTCTCAAACCATCTTTCTCAAGGAAAAGATATTTATTGCTGTTACACAGTCCAAATTGTTATATTATTCTTTAGCAACACTGAATTAAAATGAGCCTGGGAAAAGCTACATAAAAAACCCTTTATCTTTCAACTGCTAATTCACTGCAACAGGGGAACCTCCTGGAGAAGGCCAGTTGTATGCCATTCCCTATACAAAATAAGGAGCAGATGTTTTTTCCAATCCTAAGTGAATGACATGAGAAAAGATCCTTCATGCTACTGAGAGTCATCTATATTGCAGGTCGTGTAGTTATGCTCAAGCTCTAGTTAATACAGTTCCAGTAGCACAAGTGTAGTAGCACAGAGCTGATCATGGGCAACAAGAGGCTGTGAAATAGAAACACTGAGAAATAAAGTAAACATTCAATAATAAGTCCAGAGTTCTCGTCGTTACTATGGCCAAAGTGCTACTGAGCCTTAGGCTAAGTTGTTTAAAGCTGCTAAGGAATGTCTTAATTTATAGGCCGTGTCCTTAGCATTCCTCAAAAGTTCTTCTTCCTTTCTGTTCCACCCTGACTGGATGCAGATCCAACAAGACACTGCTGATTTATTTTTTGGATGAAGCTGGCAAAATCCTATATATCCAGTGTCTAGATTCATATATGTATATAGCTCTTTCATTCCATGCCAATGAGGAAGCTTTTTTATTCCACGACTGACATGCTGCAAGGTTTGGTTTCTTTGCTTTTTTTGTTTATACAAATTAAATGCAATCAGGTCTCATGCTTGTGGTCTAAATTGCTCCCCAATATGTCATATTTTGCTGAGTATAATGCACTTAATAAATGCAGAGAGAGTAGAGAATGGAAGAGGTCACCTTCCTCTGTTATAACTGCTATGGAAGCTGGACTTGGTAAATCAGTGACTTAAGCTATTATAATAAAAATGCTTTTCTATGCAGTCCTCAGTACACAGACTTAAAAACCTAACATGGGAGAAGTAAAAAAAGTAGTATACAAATAGTTCTCGGCAGAGCCAAGCTGCTAAGCCTGATGCATTAAAAAAAAATAAAATCAGTGACTTTTTCCCAAGTGGTCACTGAAAAATAGCTCATGTCAAAGCATTTCATAAGATGAATAAACATAAGGAAAGTGTGGTTAAAAGAAGACTTAAGGGCCAGGGCTCCAAGCTAACATTGATTTCTGGTTGTCACAAAAACAGTCAGTGCTGGTATAAGAGGATGGAACTGCTGGAACAGGACTGAAAGCTAAGCTATGTTTTCTGCTTGGGCACTAGTATCACAGCCTTTAGAGTGTGTGTTTTGGTTATTTTAGTGTCCTCTTCATGAGTTGTGAGCCTTCTAAGGGTTTTTTTACCTATTTTTATGTCTAACACATTATTTCAAATGCTTGATCCCAGGCCAACACAACTCAATGTGTCTGCGCACTCACAAATACGATGACTCTTTATCTTATGTTTAACCTGAGGCCACCAGAACAAGAGTCATGCATCTATACAGTTAGACTGGCAAAGTTATAAGGTAGAGACCACAATCAGCTTACACACTCTGAACAGGCAGAGTGGGATATTTAATCCATGCTTTTTGGTAGGTTACACAAGCCTCATTGACTTCAGCCTAACTCTGCACTTACATAGGAGGCCCTCCAAAAACATGCAATAATAACAGAACTAAAGTTGAAAACTCATGGTTGACAAAGACTTTTTTTTTTCTCTTATATGGTGGAAAACCAGACATGCTTTATATGCACATTTAATGCCAAAAGTAAATCCTTTAAGACACTGTGTTGCTGAAAATTTCATAGTTGAATATATTTTGGCAAACTAGAGACACATTCTACATGTACTCTATGAACTTTCCCCTGCTGAAAAAAAGAACTGTGCCTTCCAGCTATTCCAGAAATTAAAATACCCCACACAGGTTATATTAAAAAGTGTGAAAGTGTATAAAATATATACATAGTCAAATGCAAAGTCTAGAGTCAAATGTAGCGTTGAGGTTGCTCGATCAACCAGACAGATCAGGAAATTCCAAAAGTTAGTGGTCCATGGTCTTCTCTTATATAACTTCATTGAAACTATTTTGCATTATGAGAACACACTGACATTGAAACATATGGAGCATTTCCATTTGTGTTATTTTCCTAATGTTTGTATTACTTAATTCATGGTTGAGACTAGTAGAAGATTCTATCTGGACAAGTTAATACCATTATAGAACTGAGCTAATTTCAATCTGTGTGCATAATCTTTGCATGAGAAACCTGAAATCAAGATGAAGTGGTCCAAAAACCAATTACATACTTAACAGCTCAGGAGTTAAGTTAATTTCCTGGCTCTCCTACAGATTCCCAGGTGACCTTTCACCTAAATCACCTAAAGCTCCATGCAATATTAATTCATTCCAATATTAGTATATTTAATATGGAATAACTTAATTTCAGCTTGAGCTGCTTTATTTTCATCTGCAAGAACAATGAAATAAGCCAAGCTTGAAGCTGGCATCAGTCACATTTTTTTATTCATTTGAACATTTATTTTGAAATCATATCAAAAGGAGCATATCTTTCTCACACTGTCATAACACAAGTAGCCCCTATAATGCTTTATGAAAATTCAAAACAGACTCACTAGTCATAGAAAACATCAACTTGAAAGGATTTTCAGAGAGGCAAGACTGACTTAAATAGGATTAGAACCAAAGCTTGAACACATGAAGGAAATTTGGACAATTATCCCATTGACTTCTCTGTTGTCAGGATGTCACCTAGCACTTGTGTCATATTAGCTGTGACTGCTACATTGCATATAAGTTTCCTGAAAAATAATGAAAAATTGTATATTTCCATTGATTTCTTTTCAAGAAATAAGATATGAAGGAAGCCTTTCTCCTGCATTTTAGTTCCTACCATTTGGTTTTGTTAGTTTCCTACTACAGCAAATGTTAGGTGAGAAATGCCTAATGTTTTTAAATTTTTCTTGAAATTTAAAATATATTTTAAAGTAATAATATGTATAGTGTGTTTTTATGTATTTGGAAAATACTTTTTACTTTTCCCTTTACCTAGTTTTCTAGTGAAAAAAAGCTGATCAACTCTATTTAAACAAGTCATTGTCTGAACTACTAAAAGATACTCCTCTAAAGATGCAAATTCTTTAGTGTTTGCTTACAGAAATTAAGCTGAAACATATTGGCAACACTAAAACACTATAAGCACTATTGACTTGTATGACAAATTTTCCTAGCATTTTTATTATTATTTTGATGTGTCTTGTTGGTTAAACATTTCATAAACCTTCAAATATTTCTTTTCACTTCTTCTAGGAGGTAAAATACACATGGACTCCTTACTGTAGACCCCTTTTTTTCTAAAATGCATTATACCTTTCATGTGTACTTACTCACTGAGATGTGTAGCAATATTATGGATGTATTTTATACAGGGGGTGGTTTCACAAGTGTTTAAAAATCTGCCATGAGTGTCTCCTAAAACATGGCAAAACTTTGATATCATAATAACATTGTATACTCAGATAGCCCAAATATACATTGACATTCCTCTTCCTGAAGTAAATACGAAATCTAGTTATAGAGGCTCAGGTTTTCTTTTCATTCTAGTATAAACACAGAATTAAAAATTACGTAAAAGATATGGAAAAACACTCACTGATTTTTCTCAGCCTTGAAGTATGACTTTTTAGAAATGTCAAATGTCACATTCTGTGTGTACTCAGAGATATCTTTTTGTCTGTAGAATTGTGTGAAGAGCATTTGCAAGGCTATCTTGTAAAAAAAAAATATCTCGTTAAACTCTATTTTGCATGAAAATAACTGGTGAAAAACTCCATCTCCTGATATATCAATAAAATACAACTGGTTTGCCCAGAAGTTTCATGTATGTTCTGCAGTTCGGAAAGAAAAAGAATGGAGACTATTGCTTTGCAGATCCAAGTTGCCCCAAGAAAATGCCACAAATCCAAAGAATGCTCCTGAGAGCTACATTTTGTACAGTAATCTCTAATTTAGCAGATATGAAAAAAACCCACACGTAGCCAGGAGACTCCCTAATAACACTACAGGGGGATGGAAAAGAGCACACATATTACAACTAAAGCCAGTATCCATTTGTGCTCAAAATTAAAAACTACACTCCAGAAAATAAATTAAATAAATGCACATCATTAATTAAATAAACTTTGTAAGAGTTAAGCCTTTCCTCACATGTAAAAAATTAGCCATAAGTAATATTATCATGACCAAATGTTAGAATGATCTGATGTAAAAAACAATTTTAACTCATCCTTTTATTTTATATTTTTTGCTAGGAGGATGTGCTACACTGTGGGTTCACTAAAGATGCTCCCAGATTGCCCAGAGGTACTTAGAAGAACCTCTACTAACAGAAGTTTGCTGCTAATGCTTCTGCAAAGACTAGCAGCCAGGATGGAAGAGGACCTCTTGGTTCTCAAACCCACAGCTGTCCACTGGTTCCCCCCATGTGACTTGCAATGGGCTGAGAAAAGATTAAAAGACAAAGTAACTCACAGTGTTGAGAACAAGGAGCAGAAGTTCAGATTTCTTCTTTCCCAAGAAAGTGGCAGCCTGGGTGACTGACAGAGGTTGGCAGTCATTGCACACAAACCTCAACGCAATGCAGGGATGTAGGGTCTCTGGAAAATCCTTAAAACACAAGAATATAATTGCTCACATTACATATAAATCACAAATGAGGAAGCTCCAAATTGCCTGGAGATATGGAAAAGTGACAAGCATCAGGCCATTCCTGACAGATTCAGACATATCAGTGCTAGAGAAAATGTTTCAGCTGCCCAGATTTTCTCAACTAAAACTACAGTCAAAACAGAAATAAAAATGCATAGATACCAAGATGACAGTTGAGTTATTTAGTCCCCAAAATTGTCTTCCTTTGAATTAAAAATGCTTTCTGAGAAATAAAAAGTCCTAACATTTTAAACCACTTTTATTTTAAAAAATTCAGTATTCAAAACTTATGACATGCTTTTAGTCTGGCTGTCCATTTGCTAATTTTTTTGTTTCATTAATTGTGTGATACATGGCAGACTCTTAGTCTTTCTCTATAATATACCACCTCTTAGAAACATACACTTTAATCAGGTACATACTCTTTCTGGCTTGTACATGTCTAGTCAGCACCTAAAGCAGATGAATGCAGCATTTGTATACCACAGATTTGAATAAAAATATGAAAATTGTAGTGGAGGTATTTACACAGGTCATTTTTGGCCTCAGGGGCTAACTTCCTTATGCAATATCTCCTGCCTTGAAATACCTTGTGCTATAGCCTGTCTTGCTACTAAGCACAAGGAGAGTTTCAGACAAAAAAAGTGGGCTGAAATAGTCATTGCAAACACCCCACTTCTAAACATGTAGGATTTTTTCATAGAGATTAAGGTGCAGNGAGAAATTTAGGGAGTTTTATAACTATGAGCATCTTAAAATTGTGGGTGATAAATTCTGAAAGAAAGATTAATATTTAAGTTAGCAGACAACTCTCCAGAGTGAAAACAGCGTCATGTCAAATGAAGAGCGATAAATCTTACAAACACACAAAAGCAAAGGGAATTAATTTAGTTTAAGAGCCATTCAAAACAATACACAAAGTGCATTTTTGAGAAACAGGAATATCTGTGTGGTCATAAAGCACAATGCACTCTACCAGAAGCCTGACAACTAAGGATAGGAAGAAAAGACATATGCAAGAGTTCAGATCATGTTTATGAAGTTCTAAAATGTGAAAGTCATGAACAAAATTCCCTTATTTTTTTGTCATGTNATACCACCTCTTAGAAACATACACTTTAATCAGGTACATACTCTTTCTGGCTTGTACATGTCTAGTCAGCACCTAAAGCAGATGAATGCAGCATTTGTATACCACAGATTTGAATAAAAATATGAAAATTGTAGTGGAGGTATTTACACAGGTCATTTTTGGCCTCAGGGGCTAACTTCCTTATGCAATATCTCCTGCCTTGAAATACCTTCTGCTATAGCCTGTCTTGCTACTAAGCACAAGGAGAGTTTCAGACAAAAAAAGTGGGCTGAAATAGTCATTGCAAACACCCCACTTCTAAACATGTAGGATTTTTTCATAGAGATTAAGGTGCAGGTACACTGTAAATTTGTCATATGATGACAGACTGATGTCTTCATGCTGCCTCCAAATGCTTCTGCAGCTTGTGCTTCTCTCACTAAGATCTGTGCAAGTAGCAAAAAACCCATGTGTACCAATAAGTTCTAGCTGGATTCAAACCCCTGCAGCACATGGCTTTCTTGAAGCCTGTAGGATTAGCAAATACTACAAATCTGAAGTTAACAGTAGAAAATGTAATGCATAGTGTACAGATCCAATGAATGCTCCAGGAGATCACTCCCAGGTGTACGAGGTGGACAGACTCAGAACAGCTTCTCGTGATAATGATA
>WEIV01008144.1:6510-21404 GCA_013390005.1 Calyptomena viridis
CACAATCATTTGGATGCTCTTGAAGTGAGGCATTCTGGTCACATTTTTCAGTGACAAAAAGCACTTAAAAGCCTCACTTTGTAATGTGCAAGAGGTGTGAATGAGAGGAGTGGTTTATTACTGAAGATCCAAGACAGATTGCAAAAATCATTCTTTATTTGCTTGCTAACAGTTAATTGTCTATAAAAATATCAAAATCATTAAAAATATGCTGTATTTTAATAGCTGTGACTACATGGAATTGATATTGATATGCAAATGTACACTTCTCAGTTTTTAACACTGAGCCTAAACTACTCCTCTTCTAAAATATAAAATTATTACCAGAGTCAGAGAAATGCACATCCATAACAGTGAACAGCTTAAACTGACACTACCGAAGTAATTAAACCATTTCTGAAACTGTGTATAAGAATGGTTTTAGGAAATATGTGGTCTGTTCTTACTATTCCTGTCTCACTCTTGCTACTAAGTTGTTCTTGGACCTCATAGCTCAATCTTCCTATTTCATAAAAATGTATTTAACTGTATGAAGTGGTTTAAAGTTACTATAGGAAAAATATTGTAAAAGGACAAGGTAGACTATATTATAAAATCTTGTATTAGTAACAGCCTAGCCAAATGTCCTGAGAGTATGGTAATTGCTTATTATTACACAGGGATGTTGGAACAGAGTGAAGCATTTCTTAGCTTTGCTTATCTCAGCATTTCTGTTTCAATGCTACCTTGAAACAAAACAAAGGTGGCTGTGAGCCAGGGATAAACAAAGCCAGACACAGACAATGGACTGTAGGTCAAGTCATGTCAAAAAACAGATAATAAATGCAAGAGAGGAAGAAAAGAATTTAATCTGGCCTAAAATATCTCATAATACAACACTGGACATATACATGTTTTTCTCTTCAGTGTGAACCACTGATACCCGTGTTTATCCAAGGTTTCCTGTAAATGATTCATTTATAGAGATGGTTTCACAGAAATCAGAGCAAAGAAGAAAAAGGATGTGCCCTGTCCTTCCCCATCGGATAACCATTCCACTATCATTTTATGGAGGTACTGCCTCTCTGTTAATTCACTATTTTTTGTGTATAGAAGTCAAGGAACAGATTTTTGCAGACAATGTGCTGAATTAATCAAAAAGTGATGTTGTGTAATGCAGAGTCTGTATTTAAAACTGGAATCTCTAGCCTGTACATGAAGGACAAATATCTTGCATGTAGGTTTTGGAACAAAGGTGCATTTGCTCCACCTTTGTGTCCCAAGACTTCATTTGTCTTCAAAGTCATAAACAGTAACAGTCAAAAAGACCACAGACATTTTTTCAGTGGGATGAGAACTATTCAGGGAAATGCAATGAAATAATACAGTTCTGGTAAAAGACTGGAATATATTGTGCTGAAAAACATAGGAGAAGCCAGAAATGAGAGGAAAAAAAGAGCCTATCTTCTGCCCTCTTCAGTGTATCATGATAAAAAGAATAGAGACCAATATAGTTAATCTAAGATTATTTATCCTTAAGAAGAGATATCACTTACAAAAATAAGAGAGAATTGAAAATGTTTTGTACAAACAATACTAATTTTGATTATACTGAAACTAACAGCAAAACTCTTATTTTCTTCCATGGGCTTGCATTTCATCCAAAGCGTTCTTCCCAGTTTTCTAAGCACTCTTCTCCCCCTTCTAATTTGCAGGTCACTTGGGCATGTAAGCAATGCTAAATAAATAGCCTATCTTTTAGCATTACAAAACTTATAGTCTTGCTGAAAATAGAAGGCAGGTAAGATAAGAGGAGATGGGAAGTAAATTTCGAGGAGACACAAGTTAAAGGCAAGTAAGGAGAAGAAAAGGTAAGGTGGGAGAGAGATATTTAGTTATGATTTCTGACAATACCCTAAGTAGATAAGCAGATCTTGGTGATGGCAAAAAAAGGTGGCTGGCAGTACACAAAGTCCTCACTGGGAACAGAAATTTTAAGTGTGTATTCAAGTGAGCTATTAACGAAAGTGTTAGAAGTCAGCACCTATGATATCTGGTGGCCATGGTTTAAAACTAATATATCTACAGTGCTTCTTTCATTATATGAAAGTGGAAGAATGCCAATATGTCATTTTTCAGATGATCAAAGCAGAAACAAGCTTTGCCATACAAGCAGTTATCCAGACTCCACATTAGAAGGTGAGGAGAAGGGTGGAAATTTTTATGAGCCACATAAAAAATGGTGGCAAAACCCATCAGTTTTAGAAGTGGAGTAGTTTAGATTATCTCAGTTGGTTAAAACTTGGTGCTAATAACGCCAATGTCACAGGTCCAATCCCCTGTGCCATTCACTTCAGAGTGGGACTCAATGATCCTTCTGGGTCCCTTCCAGCTCAGAATATTCTGTGATTCTGTGATAATTGCATATTTGTGTCATCTCCAGACATCAAAATGCAACCAGAACTTCTCTGAACCCTTTATTTTCATATGTTTCTTTAACAACTCATAAATACTAACCTGTACATCTAGATATTCTGAAGAGGGAAGGCTTGGGAATGTTGAGGAGGAGTGAAATGAATGCACCTGATTCATTCACAATAATCGCTGGGATAAGACAACTGGCTGTAATGGAGATGCCATCGTTCTGAAACCAAGGAGAAATTCTGTCTCTCCTTGCCTCACAATCAGAGTCAAGCCCTATTTTGTTTAAAGCCACAGTGCTGGCATACTTTCCATAATTCTGTATTAAATTTTCCCAGGTAACTTCACTGATGTGACCAAGTTCCCAAAACACAAAGGCCATACATTAAACTACACTCTGAAAAGTTAAGATTGGGCAAAGGAAGGGAGAGTAAAGCTGAGACATTCCCATTTTATCCTAAATCTATTCAAGGGTGGCTTTTGTGGGAGAGAGGGTATTTAGTGTTTAGTTTTTTGTGGGTTTTGGGCGGACAGGAGGAGTTGTGGGGAGTTTTTGGTTGGTTTAGTTTGGAGTTGGGTTTAGTTGGGTTTTGGGGTGGGGACACAGAATGCAGTATTTAATCTGATCGGATAACAACAGCTACAACTCAAGTAAAATGACCCTAACTATAACAGCTGTTGGGATGCTAAGAACTTAGTCTTCCCTGAATTTTTCCCATCGTAGAATAATGCTTTGTGTTGGGAGGTACCTTAAAGACTGTCTTGCTCCAACCTCTCTGCTATGGGCAGGGGCACCTTTCACTAGACCAGGTTGCTCAAAGCCCAATCCAATCTGGCCTTGAACACTTTCAGGGATGGGGCATACACAGCTCCTTGGGGGATCCTGTTCCATTGTCTCACCGCCCTCACAGTAAAGAGTTCTTTCCTAATATCTAATCTAAATCTACCCTCCTTAGGCTTAAGTCCATTTCCTTTTTCTATCACTACATGCCCTTATACAAAAAATCATTATTACTGATGGTTCAGCTCCTCTGATAGGAACTCTGAAATAGATATAATGCCAGCTTACACTATATGCAACATTATCTAGGTACGCTCAGAGGAAAAAAGAAGTTGTTAAAGTTCCAGCCCCAGCTCATGCTGTATCTACACTAGCACTCTAATGGAAGCTCTGTGATAGGAAAGAGGAAAATTTATTGACATAAACCCCTCTTTGTTTACGCAAACCTTTGGAGAGTTCTGCAGTGATTTACTTGTTCAGGAGACAAAGTCAGTAATGTCATTCTGGAACCAGACCATATACCAATAGGCAATAAGTATCAGGACCTGGGCACTGGAGCTGGAGTTAGATATGCTTGTTTTGGAGAATAGGGTAGGGAAATAAAAATCTCAGCAGCCCCAGAAGTTAAACTCTAACAGTCTGAAAGTCTGAAGAAAAAAGATCCATAAAATGGTAGCAAAAGAGGCTAAAAGGGAATGAGATGGTGTTTGCTCCATTCCCTTGTCCAGTTGAAAATGACTCATGTCTAATTCTTGTCTACAGCTTGTACAATCTGCTCATTAAGACCCTATGCACCAGACTCTTCTGTAAACTTTCGCACTTCATGGTCCCTGCTAATGGAAAGGCTTTTGTGGTATCAAACTTGAATCTTTCTGGCTACAGTTCTAGTGCCTAATTTCTCTTCCTTACCTTTGTAGATCACAAAAACAGTCTCCCTTTGTTATTTTTTTAGTCTCACAGAACCTAAATGCACACAATTCCACCTTGCAGTCAATGTGCAATCTTATCACTTCAATTTAATGAGTTATGAGTAATTCCAAGCACATTGATACAGTATGCCAAGTTTTTTTCTTATGGTTTTACATTCGTATTTTCTCTATTAAAAATAATACAAAAATAACAAGGACTCTATCCTTGTAGTTTGGCAGACCCACACAAACAAAAGAGGCAACTGACTGATTATTCATCAAAAAGAAATAGAAGGGGGAAAAAAAGTTCAGCTGACTCATTATGTACTGTTGAGATGTTGAAATTGGGAAAACTCTTTAAAATCCTTTTACATCATTAAATTGCTTTAAGTGGGCTTCAAGTAGTGACTTCCCAGGTCTCTCATGCACAAGCCTGGACAGCTGTAGCCCTGCTGCCTCCAAGCCTGCCTGTGTTGCAATGGCAGCCTTGTCGCTGCCAGGCACAGCAAATGAAGGTGTCCTTTTATCTCCCTTTGACAGTTCAAGCTATGACGCCGTGCAGTTCAAACTCAATCCCCAAGGCAGCAGCATGACATGTCAAAATTTGCAGCTAAGCAGAGTCTCGGGGCCATGGGAAAAACATCCTTTCACTGTTGTGTTTAAACCATCTCATATGCTACTATGATACAGTATGAATTAAGAAAAATCTCCATTTCAGGCCTTTAAGAATCTATGTTTCAAAACCTGCTTTCTCCCTCAGTATCCAGATGCACAGCAGAGCAAGTAAGTTTGTGGCTTTTTATGCTATTTTGTAATTCTATTTCAAGTATCATTAGTTCTGGGTCTTTGCAGGCTTTTGCCAAGAATCTTCTGTTTTCTTTTAGAAACAAACATTGAACAACCCAGGCTGGAAGGAACCCCAAAAGGTTATCTGGTCCAATCTTTAAACGACATTTCCTATTCCTCCTATTACCCATTACCAGTATCTATTCACCATTTTGCAAGTTGTCAAATGATCATGCAAATCCTAAAAACTTGAAAAATGAATCTGATGCCTTTGTGACATTTCAAAATAGATGTTAACAGGTAATGGAAGTTTTGTAGTAACACAACAATTTACCATGATGCAAAAGACAATGGTAATTCCAACTCTACTGATTGCCACAGAAAGACTGGCCAAAAAGCCTTCAAGCCCTCCAGTTCCTGGTCTCATTAACCCAGTTGGCAGTCTGCTAACACGGAAGTCAGTTGAAGAGCAGCTTCTGGCAAGTGCCAGTGCCTTTGCTACAGTACTGTAAGTGTGCTTACCAGCTCTCAAAAATACTTGGCTCCATAAGCAACTGCTTCACTAAGTGCCTATAATTTCTCTATCTGTGTCTGAGCAGAAATGCACACAAACTGTGTCATCTGACATGACTAGTCAGAACCCTACATCATATAGAAGAGGGTTTCATTTGGAAAAAGTCTGTTCTGCTATATCATGTCCTGGCCAGGATCACCTTGTAATGTAGTGGTCAAGAGGAAGTTTCTCTGTTAATCTACCTCACTCCTATTCCCGTCTAAGCCAGACCTCCTGCAAGCAGCAAGTAAGTGCTATTGCTTGATTTCTTTTGTTAGACTGTTCAAATGAAGCACACAAACAAAGGTGACAATCTCTTTACTTGACACCTAAGGAAAAATGGTGTGAAAAGATATTATGTGTTAACGTAGGGTTTCCTGATCTGATATGCTGGTCAGGACTATATCTGAATATATCCTAAATTCAGGTTAAAGCCCAAACATAAGTCAATAGATGCACAAAAATTTACTTGGATTTAGTTGAACTTAGCTAACTGTCCACACAGACTTGCTACCAAGAGAAGGTACCTTTGATTTGTTTCTGATGCAGAGAAGGCCTGATTTAGGCTGCATAGAAATCAGGTTTAAACTCAAGCAGGAGAGGAAATCCACACACTGTGAGACCACATGGCACCAAAAGGCTCTGTTCCCTGACTGGGCTTACACGTTTTCAACAGCAAAATCCTATCTTCTGGAAAAATAACATGGGATTCATTTGAATACTACAAAAATAGAAAACATTCTACTTCCTTGGGTTTTACTAGATATGATCACTCTGTTTGTTAGGTCCATGTCCTCTGGAGTCATGACCTTGCTACACCATGTCACTGCCCAGACTCCTGGGGGCTCCTCCAACACTGCCTACAAACCAGGGCCTTGTGTCAGTCCCCAGGTCTGCCAGTCCCCACCCCAGCAACTCCACAGCAGGGCTGGTCCCCAGTTCCCCTGCTGAGCCAGGTCCACATCTTGTGCTGGCCTCAGTCTGTCCCCATCCCCAGGAAGGTGTCTCACCTTGAATATTGTAGCAGTTTTGGGCACCACAATATAAGAAAGATATTAAGCTATTTGAGAGTGTCCAAAGGAGGGCAACGAAGATGGTGAAGGGCCTAGATGGGAAACTGTGTGAGGAGCAACTGAGGTCACTTGGTCTGTTCAGTCTGGAGAAGAGGAGACTTAAGGGGGACCTCATCGCAGTCTACAGTTTCCTCGTGAGGGAAAGAGGAGGGACAGACATTGATCTCTTCTCTGTGGCGACCAGTGACAGGACCCAAGGGAAAGGCCTGAAGTTGTGTCAGGGGACATTTAGGTTGGATAATAAGAAAAGGTTTTTCACCTGGAGGGGTCATTGGAACAAAATTCCCAGGGAAGTNTGGTACTGCAATAGACTTCCCAGGGAAGTGGTCACAGCATCAAGCCTGACAGATTTGAAGAATTATTTGGAAAATACTCTCAAACATATGGTGTGACTCTTGGGGATAGTCCTGTGCAGTGCCAGGACTTGGACTCGATGATCCTTGTGGGTCCCTTCAAATTCAGCATATTCTGTGATATTCTGTGATATTGCACTGTGACTTTTCTCCTTCCATGGTAATTTTATGAGCATTCATCTCAAATTTTTTTACACCATCTCTGGTTCTGGAAAATCTTTTCAAATCTGTGAATACTCATGCGCAGCCCTACTTTCCCCCAAACTCTACTCATATCAGAAAAAGAGATAGTACTACTTCTCTGTTTGTCTTCAAAGGTAAGAAACTAAAGCTCCTTTAGGAAATGGCTTCAACCAGAGGCTTATATTTAACACCTGTTAGACAAGTGTACTAAAAGCCCATCCTGTGACATTTCTGTATGCTTTAGTGACATGGTTTGAAAACAATATTTTTGCTTTAAAAGGTGCATTTTGCTGTGGAGACAAGGTCCAGAACTCAACTTTCAAGTTCCTTTTGTTCTGGTGATGCCTTTACTACATTAATGGTGATGGCCTGAGGCTTCTAGACCTAGCAAACATGAACAGCTTTTCATCTTCATAAAAATAAGCTGAGATTGTTCACTGAGTTTTCCATTGTTTATCAGCCCTAGTAAATATTTGTGGCTATCCTTATTCATTGGCTGCTTCAGGTTTGCAAAGAAGCCTTTCCAAAATAAAAGAGAGGGGAAAATATGGGGGGAAATATTTGGAATGCCAGCAGTAGCAGCAGTCAGTGTAGTTGATGCCAACACAACTGTAACTTTCTCTGTGGTGGGTCAGTTGCATCTTCCTATTCCATTCACATTGTCTTTTCTGTATCCTGGACAACACTGCCAATTAAAACAAAGCCTTTACCTCACAAACTACTTGGAAACAGGGTTGACTGAGGTTTACTTCTGGAACAGTTCAAAGTAGCCGAGAAACAGATATCCAGCCCCAGTTGTAGTAGATACTGTTTAAAGGAAGGCTCAGAGTCATGTCCTTTCCATCATGTAAAGAGTTGAGCTGTTTCAAGAACACACTCTTGTTCTGTATAGAGTTTCCTGGGTATCCCATTCATAGCATTTCAGTCTCTGATAGAATTTGAAAGCACTGACACCGCCTTTACTGAGAAAGTATCCAAAGAGTTACAAGTGTTACAAGTGTTACAAGTGTTACACTGTAGGTGGAAAGAGACCCAAAAAAAGTGTTATTCAGAGTTTTTATATTCATTTTAGGCAAAAAAACATAATGAACCTGAATATTGTTTTTGGGGAAATGTCATCTCAATGTATTATTTTTCATATTCCATCTGCTTTCATTTTTGCTGGATAGATTAGGTATTCCAAAGCGTAAGTGGTACACTTCATACAAGGTCCATCCTTCATGCTGCAGCCCTCACGTTGGCCAGAAAAGATCAAGGTAGCTGATCCACAACATCTATGTAGGTAACAATTCCAGATCTAATCTTGAAGGATTTTTTTTTTACTAGAAAATTTTTTGTCCTTTGTAAACAGATGCTTTTGCTTTAATTGCTCCAGATCACCTTTTTTCTTTTCCTCAATTAATTCAAACAGACCATTTTCAGGTAGCCTCCATATTTAGCAAATAACATTATACTTAGTCTTATTCTTTTCTGACAAATACAACTAAACTTTGGGTAAATTTTTTCCAATTATTTCTTCTCTGTAAAAATTTATGTTTCATTTATCTTAATTTCTTTTTTTTAATTTTTTATTCTGTGTTCCTACTTATAATATGGTTCCAATGGAGGAGTCTCACAAGAAGTTATTAGGCTAGATTAATTGTTCTAGTTATCTTACATCTTGGATAGTTAAATTTCTATTACTAACATGTATTTTAATTCATTTTGATAAAAATTAATTCCACTCACAAAAAGAAAACTGCTAAAGCAAGGCAAAACAGAGTGATCTAGAGAGACATTTCAAGAGGCAAGAACAGAAATTATTATTACCTTTTATTCTTCTATCGCTTCACAAACACCCCAAGTGGTGCTGCTCACCCACAGCCAAACTCTCTCACTCCCCTCCCTGCAAACAGACAGAGGAGAGGAAAAAAAGCAGAGGGTTTCATGAACTTTGCGATAAGGACCATAAGAAGCTCCTTACCAATCATTTCACAGGCAAAACAGGCTCCATATGGGAATATTAAGAATTTATTATTATCAAAATCAGAGCTTAAGAGTGAGAAGTTNATGGGCTGCAGGGAGACAGCCTGGTCCACCATGGTCTTCACCATGGGCTGCAGGGGCCTCCTTCTCCGCTGACCTTGGTGTCTACATTGTTGTTAATCACCACTTCTCACCCTGCTCTTCTCTGGCTCCCATCTTCGTCTGCTCTGTACCTTTTTTTCCCCCTTCTTAAATATGTTATCACAGAGGCATTACTATGACTCCTGATTGGCCTGGCCTTGGCCAGCACTGGGTCCAGCCTGGAGCTGACTGACATTGGCTCTGCTGGAAATGGGGGAAGTTTCCAGAAGCATCTCAAAGAAGTCTCCCCGCTAGGTCCCCCTGCTACCAAAAACCTGGCCACAGAAACCCAATACATGTGCTCTCCACCACCAGTTCACACTGTAAGTATTAATGCACCACTGCTATCAACTTTAGTTCAATAGTTTATGCTATCAACCAGCATAAACTTCTGGTTTATGCCACAGATTGAAAGGTCTTACATTATTCCTTCCAATATTGTTCAAATTGGATTCATCTTTTTTTTCCAAGTGGGAGTGTTGTTTTCAGCTCATTTTTTTACTAACTAAAATGAAAAAGCAGGAGATCCATTTGAGAAAAAAAAAATATGCAAAGGATATTGTAAGTGTCAACCCAAGTGCGCTTAGAATTAATTACTGTCATGTCTTGACTATGGGACCAAAACATGTCCTTCTGTGCATACATGCACAATTACATAGCGGCACATACGTTACTTCTTGGAAGTCTGGTATTATCCACTGCACAAGCACAGGGCAGAGGGGAATTTATTAAAAATATACATGTAAATTGTATTTATTTCTTATTTTATATATATAATATATATTTATTATTTTATATATATGTATTTATTATTTATTTATTATTTACATTTTAAAGCATGGCTCTGGTACTCAGATGGATAGGGTTGTGTTTCTGGCGCTCCCACAAAAGTTCTGTTTAGCAAGGCTATAATAATGCCATTGTTTGAGGATGTCAAAGTAAGAGGTCACATACCAACCTCAACCACAGCATTTCCTTTTTTTTGCAATCTGTACATGATACCAATGCTTGGCATTTTTGAGGAAGGTAGGAAGGAGGAAGAAATTTTGGAAGATGGAATCTTGGCAATAGGTGTGCAAATTCAAATTGAGGAAGGTAAAAATGAGACGCACTGAGTCCCACTGCAGGTCAAAATGGAAATAAAACACATGCATCTTAGTCATCCTGTCCCTTTTCTATTTATGAAACAAATCTAAGTCTCACCTCTAGCTGCATACTCTGTCTACCTGGGAATATAAATTATTGTCACAGCTTATTTTGGCTTAATATATTTCGGTTGCTCACGATGAAAAGAGTCCTTTTATAAAAGACTAGGTTGTATTACTTTTGTTCATTATGTTCTCCTCCAACCTGTTTCCCAAGATGATAATATTTGTAATAGAACAGTTGTCATTCTGGGTTTTTCATTACTTCCCTTGAGATAGCAGTCAATGCAAACAGCCAAAATGTAGCAGAAACCGCATTGCTGTTCTCCAAGAGATCCCAAGTTACCAGCATGTGGTTCTCATTTAGAAGGACTGAGAAGGAGTAGTGTTCTCATAATAGCTCCAAACAAAAAACATTTACTTGAAATTGAAGAGTAGAGTGAGAGGTGATGTTCTTAGGAATAAATTTTTCTTTTTAAGCCAAAAGTGGTACAAAAAGGTGCATTCATTTGCCAGTCTCACTACCTGCCAAGATGTAGAGAAAGGTCACCTATATGACCCTAATTAACCGAAGAATCACAACTGAAAATGGGAGCATTTGCATTGGTGCATCATGGTGTCAGGTTCAACCTGTATCCCGATTGAAACGCAAGTTTATTTAAAGATTGATAAAAGCATTATGTAAGTTACATGTTTTCCAGGCTGCTGCTACATGCAGCAATATTAAAACAATTCTCATCTAATTGCCTTACCTACAGCCGTGAAACCACTTACAATCTCCCCTGTTGTCTAAACATGCCGAAAAATCATAATAAATTTTACCATTCCGATATAATGGATTATTTCTGTTTGACTGTTCTGATTATACATAAAACAAGAGGTGAAAAGAGGTGATCTCGCTAGACATGATACAATGATTTTCTGATAGCCAAAGACACGATCAGGGCAATATCTGCAAAGTAAAAGGAATGCTTTATACTACATGGCAAACAGTTGAGCACCTTATTGGAAAAAAGAAGCTTGTCCCAAGGTAAGTAGAAACAAGTCATTTTTTCAAAGAGACAAGTTTTCTGCTTTAAAAAAAATTGGAAACACATATACTTTTGTAAAGAACTTTTGTAAAGAAAATTCGTATTTCTGAGTAGATGTCTCTGTCTGCACTGAAATTAAGTTCAGCTTTAAGGAATTATTTAATTAAAAAAAATCTGCCTTGAATGGCAATAAATTTTTCCATTTTCAATACCCAGTGAAATTTCCCCTAGTTGGCTCAAGTAAGGCTAAGAGAGTTTGAAAAATTTCTAGTTTTTTTTTCCAATAAATGAAAATTATTTTCCATACCACCTAGCCTGTTCCATGTTTTTAGTTTAATTTGGGTACTTTTTAATTCTCTGATTATTCTGAAAAGTAAAGACTTTCAGCCTGCATGGAGATCAGAGTTTGAAGTGACCATGTTGATATTTTTGTTATCAGTATTGCTGATTATTCAACTGATTAATATCGCTTTTGGCACTAGTACAGATTATTTCCCAGGGCCATAGTTGAGGTGGGGATTCAGAGAAAATCATATGTGCTGTTTGACAGCTGGCAGGAAATCTGTTTTTCTTGTTTGGAGTTCCAAAAAGAGGGGACAAAACATAGTTCCCAAAAGTTTTCCTGAATACATTGAGGCAAGGTGAGATTCAAGGACATCTCACAGAACTGAGATTGTCTAGTCAACCACCCAAATCCCAACTTTCAAACATTTGATTTTAAAGGTTTATGAGGAGTTAGGCACAGATAAGGGAAATATGGCAGGTGGTGCAATTTAAAGCAGATCTGTAGGTACTCTGTCTACTTTGTGTTTGAATTAACTAGAACAAACTTCTAAACATGACAGAACAGTTGTGCAAAATATGATATATTTTAAACATAAGTCCAGTATTTCACCCTTTAGATGGATTTAGTACAGTATTTCTTGTTCATCCCATTAATTTTGCTTTTCAGGAATGTTATAAACTATGATGCATACTAATGTAGCATGTTTTTGTTGTTGATTTTTCTCCTGGTGTCTCAATGCAATGTACAGTCATGACTTCTGACCATCTATAAAACAGTATAAAGCAGTTATCTCAATGGTATACAAGGATGGGAACAGAAGGCACCTTCAGACTAGTAAACAAGTATTCAGAAAAGAAATTTGGGCAGAAAGAGAAAGTTCATATAACTGACTACAGTAATGATAAAAAAACAACCCTCCACATAGGTTCTAGGGGGAGGGAAAATCGGATGGGGTGGGAGTGGCAGAGGGGATTTCTGCCAGATGTGAAAAGCAGAGAGAGGACAATGCAGGCTCACGGCAGGATGCCTGTTTACCTCCTACCAGTTTTGAATGACTTCCAGAGAAAGAGTATACTCAAGAATATCTCTCCCTCGAGTGCCTGTGTTCCTGACAAGTATGAAATATAGCAAGGAGGACTTGGCTATATCTTCAAAATGTGAAGCAAAACTAGTCAAAAAACTAGAATGTAATCCTTCTGCTAGTAAAAGGGATTTTGTCCAACAGTTACCAAGAAAAATTGCCTAATTATATTTTTTGAGGTTTCCAGCAGAAAGACAAAATACCAAATTAAGTCACATGGACTCCAAAAGTAAAAGATGCTTTGGTTTGATGGGATGGACTTATTATTATTTACTTGCCCAGTAAAATGCTTGAGGGTTTTTTCTCCATCTTTTCTTTATTTTTTCCTTCATCGTGATTCCTACTTTCTTGTGTTCTAATAGTTAAAATGGCAAAAGGAAAATAATTCTTTCCCGTCAAAAGACTTTTTATATCACCTCCACTCCCAAAGAACTTCAGATTAGAAAATAATGCTCCATTTTATTATTTGCAACATTTCAAGCTGAGAAAAAAACAACACCCTAAGAAAGCAATGCTGTGACTAGAACAAGAGGAGACAGTTTGTCTGCTTCGTCCTAAAATGAAGAGAGCCCTTATGGGCTACCAGTGTTGTCGTACCACTGCCTTGCAAGAGGGACCAGGAAAGTGACAGAGCCTTTTCTCCCTCTCACACTCCTGCCACCCATGGTGCAGAGTTAAGTTAGGCATCTTCAAAGGGAAAAGGTTCAGACAGAGAGACCATAAATCTATCTGAAGTTGTTCCCATAGTGGTAGATAGCCTACTGGATTTGGCTTTGTTTAACAGCTTGGCATTCTACAAAAAAACAAATCAGGCCTTTAATTTAGATGCTAACTGTAAGCCTTCAAGTTTCGATATTGTCATCCAAGGCATTTGGAATGTACCCATTATTTTTGCAGATCACATAATCAGATAGTATTAATAACAATAATACCTAATTGGCTTTTATTTTGGCTGGTGCATATTTCTCTAGTGCTAATTATCATAATAAAATATAATATATGTTGATTGTTACACAAGAAAAGAATTAAAGAACCTTATTACAACAGTGGAGTTTTGTTTCTGCTTAAGTATGAAATTACTTATTCTGACACCAGTTTGTGGAGCTGGAGTTCAATGTTGTCCCAATTAAACTAAACCTGCCATAACTTCAGCAGAGCAGTGTTTCCAAGTGACAGGCTTTTCATCTTTGAGAGCCATCATGAAGTAATATTTCTCTCACTTAAAGTCTGTATTTGGCTCCATATAGATTTGGTTTTTGTGGTTATTGTATCAAACCCGAGTCTGACATGAGACCCAAGTAGTGAAAATTGTCAGCTTCTGTGCTAGATTTGAACTACAGGTCTCAGAACAGGCTGGATCTCTGTTCCCCATGCAAGTATATTGTATCCCCATAACAACATAACAATTCTTGGCAGATTAGTAACTAAAAAAAAACCACACTATGAATGAATACCTCTCTGAATGCATCCTGGAAGATGTGGTAGTTAAGAGCAAACATACAAAAGGAAAAGTTTACCATCACTATAAGATCAATGCAGGTGGCACAATCCCTTTGAGAAAATACTATGCTCTTCATGGAACAAATGAAAACAGACTCTTGAGCAGTTAATTCATTGCATTTCCAAAAGTTATCTTAGAAGATTCCTAAAAGAACAGGAACAGAAGAATTAGGGTAACTATTCAACACAAGGTAGGGAAAGGATGTATTAAGATCTTGGAAAGAATCCTTTTGTTCAACAACAGTCTGTCTCATCAGAAGAAGGCTAGCATGAAATTTCTTGAAGCTTGTTTTGTCTGGGAAAGAATAATTGTACTGTGTTCTCCATAGTCTGGTTATGGTTTCAAATTAATTTTCATATGTTTACTGCTCCCTAAGCAAATCTATTCACAGGAATTAAGCAAACCACATACAAAATCTATAAATTAGAATTGGTCCAAGAATAAAGGTGATGCTTTCTAGTTCCACTTAATTATTGAAACATAATAAATGTAATAAACATAATAAACATAGGCAGGAAAGGAGGAAGTCAAAGTGGACAAAAGAAAGTCAAGCTTCCATTTCATGGTGTTGAGCAAATTCCATGAATACTTATTCTTTGCTTCTGTGCAAAATGTAGCTGTGATTTTCACTGAATTCTGCTGAGGTATTGCAGAGTACACTTTGTTTCAAAATGCATTCAGATTTGCTTATGATGTTGCAGAATGGC
>WEIV01008144.1:21967-35521 GCA_013390005.1 Calyptomena viridis
TCCAAGAATAAAGGTGATGCTTTCTAGTTCCACTTAATTATTGAAACATAATAAATGTAATAAACATCATAAACATAGGCAGGAGAGGAGGAAGTCAAAGTGGACAAAAGAAAGTCAAGCTTCCATTTCATGGTGTTGGGCAAATTCCATGAATACTTATTCTTTGCTTCTGTGCAAAATGTAGCTGTGATTTTCACTGAATTCTGCTGAGGTATTGCAGAGTACACTTTGTTTCAAAATGCATTCAGATTTGCTTATGATGTTGCAGAATGGCATGTATTAAACTTGCTTTGGAAGTGCACATAAACGCATACCCTCATCTTACTTGTTCTCAATTGCCTTAAGACTGAGCAAAGACTGGAAGTGAGGTGGACTCACCCCTTGGCAGACTCTGGTTAACTTGTGCCAGTTAATGTCATGTCTGAATGTGGTCAGATATGCAGAGACCTTTGGTACACTTGGCTAATTATATTACAAAGTCATAAGAACAACAACTTGCCTGTAATGCAGAATACACCCACTCTTCCGTTATTATAAGATGCTGAGTCCTGCCATTAGTTGCTGAGACCTGGCCGGACACACCTAACACAGATAAACAGGTCTCACTATGAACTAAAACCTAATTTTCTCTTTCATCCGGGACAATCTTTTTGCTCTTCTCCTACAAACCTGGCAGCTTGTAGAATAAGTTTTCCTTAGTGTTCAGTAATGGAATGAAGCTTGGAAAAGGAGAGTCAAAAGCATGATTTATTTGTAGCAAGGAAGCCATTATTGGCCAAGTCAAGCACTAGAGTTGGTTTGTTCCAAATTGTTATAAAATACTCAGCTTTGGAACCCAAATTGATGCTTCCTTTTCCAGGTGATAAATCTCATCCCATGAATTGACTTGATTTCTAATTCTGTCTAGCCTCCTTTTCATCTCAAGCAACTACATTCTTACTGAAAGGACAAAGTGCAGCCATTGTCATTTAGAGGAAATGACTAATTGCTATGCAAAGGCTTCTCTTCACTGGAACAAGCATGTTGCTAGAGTGGATACTAGGCCTTAGCAGTCATGAAGGGTTGAGATTTTTCATTCACAAATTGAATAAGATAGGATCAGGCATTCCAATTAAACCTAAGCTAAGGCTTAGCTGAATAGTTCTTCTGTCTTCCAGAGAGTAGAAGACCAAGGACAGAAATTGAAGTGAAAAAGTTTTCAAGTGAAAAAGTTGCTCTTGTCACTGGCTCAGTACATTTAACCAAAACTATACTGGCATTGGGTGAATGTTTATTAGAACTTAACTGAGCAGATTCCCTTCGTTCTGGTTTGACAAACTTCTTGTAAACTACTAGGAAAGGTAACCATGGCAGTGATCTTCTGGAAATGCTGTTTTAGTCTAATTGCTCACTGTTTTTTTGGGCCTGTGAGAAGTTAAGAAAATAGTAATTTCTGCTACCTTAACAAGATGCAAAAAGAGATTTTTCTCTAGAACAGTTTACCGATTAATACACTAGATGTAAACATGGAAGCTACTTGTGAGGCGCTGTAGCTGAAGCGCAAAAATGCTACATTCAGCCAACTCCCTGATGAGTTCAGTTCATAATAAACACAAGCAGGATTAGAAACTAGATCTTACTCCTGCTGAAACCAGTGACCATTTGCTCCACTGAGTACAATGAATAGCACAAGATCATGCCACTTAGCACACAAGCTGAAACTCTGTTCTCTACTGGAACAGTTGAAAGTTGTGTTTAAGTTCCTCGTGGATTCTTATGAAATCAAAGTTGTTCATTTTTCTCCTGTCAGTCTTGAAATCCTTAAGTCTCAGTCAGAAAATAATTCTGACTCTCCTGGGTGTTGCACTGCATAAATTTGTAGATATGAACCGGACTTGGCTCCATGAAATTTAGGAAAGTTAAGCATCTTGTGCTCCTTGAATAATTATCTAGAGTATTCTTCACAGCTTTACAATAAAGTCCTGTGCCAGCACTCCACTGCTGCCATGGGAAGGGAATGGGATGTTCCATCAAATGTCTGGATATAACAATGTTCCTTCAGGTTATGTATATAGAACATACACATCTTGGACACACTCGTGTTTGGAGTCTTAACACTGAAGAAAGCCATACTAGTGAAAGTGGCTCTATTTTTAAGGGTAAAAAAGAGAAACATGAATGTTCCAAAATAACTGTAAAAAGTTTGCAGATGGTGCACCAAACAAAGCAGGAATGCATGTTTTACAAACTTAAACTCACTGTTGCATGTCAGAATGGGGAAGGAAAAAAGAACAGAAAAGAGACTGTTATTCTTTTGTATTTGTTTAAATTGTGTAATGTTACATTAATATTGGTTAGGAAAAATATATAGACACTTTAACAGTACATGATTGCTCATAGCATCATGGAACAACATATTTCTTCCACAAGAGTTGCTAAGTAATCCTAGAAACACCTCTGAAATTCTGATGTTTTACTCTAATAAGATTCTAAGCAATACGAACGCAGACTGAATTTTGAAGAACTGTTGTGTTACTGTCCCCCTACAACACTAACAGTAAGCTCATATATAATGCACAAGCTCATTTATTAGCCCTGTTTGAGAAATTGTCCTTAATATCAATAAACGAAACAATAATCTAAACCACAACAGACTTCTGGTTTCATTTTACACAATAAAAATCGTTTGTGAGCTAGCGATGGTGTATTTTATAGACACTGGCAGAGCAGCAGGGGGACAGATGCTTCATCTGGAGGAAAGCTTTGAAAAATGCTACTATCAGCATTCTCTGATGAGCTGAGCTTTGATATTTTGCCACAAAATCAATCAGTGAATGTGAGTTATGCTTTGGGACAAAAATTTCATATCTGTGGTACTAGGTACTGCAAGAGGAGATCTGATTTTTTCAAAGTGTACTCAACCATTTCTGTGCAAAGGGTTAGAGCATCAGAACATGGTTTTAGATAGGGTTTTTTAAGTGTCTAAGTCCGAAACTTTTTGTCCCTTCCTATGCATGGTTACCCAGGACTTCTAAGCAAGTATGGTTTGTTTATGCGTATTTCTAATAAATTTTGAACTCCCCAGACAATTTCAGAACAAATAAGTAAAGATCTTAAGATCTTGCTTCCACAAGTCTCTTTTATCTTATTAGATACCAGGAAATTCAATTGCACACGTCAAACCATCAGAAATCAATCCCTATCCAATGCTTATAGAAATATTAATTTTTTTAATAAGCCTGCTTCCAGTACTTACTTGGTTCTATGTCTATTTATACAATCATCTTCATGAAATTTGTTTAAAATCCTCTATAAAATGTCAGAACCTCTTTTCTTTCCTGGGAAATGCCTAAACAGGTTAATGTAAGATGTGGGGTGAGAGTCCCAGCTGGATACACATGGGTGAGTCCAGATGTAGGCTCCCAACTGTTTGAATCTGCACACCCTTCCCAAGAGTGTCTCACTTAGAAAGTGCTTCAATAAATTCCTGCTTGGTTTGCTGAGTTGCAGTGATGGGTAACTCTCTGTAGGGTCAAGGGGAAGTCTGACTGCTTATGGACAGGGAGCAAGGGGACAAGTAGTTTCTTTGGCCAACTCAGTTTCTGTGAGACAGTGAGTTCTAGGCAGTCTCTCAAAGTTTCATCCCAACACAGTTATATTTCATTAAGCAAAGGCAGAAGAAATGAGAAGCAAACCTAAGATTCACAGTATCAGTCCAAACAAGAATGGCTAATACCTTTTTTTCCCCACTTCTAGCTTTTAATTAACAAGAAGGAAAAGTGCCATTGGGCTTTGGTCACAACCACATGGCACAGAGCTGTGCAAACTTTTAATCTTTATTTACATTAAAGAGAGGATAGAAAAAATTTGAAATCTAAAGTAGCATTCCTGAAATTAAAACAAGCATTAGTAAAGTCTGGCAGATCCAAGTCCTACAAGTTAATCTCACCTGTAATTAAATGCTATGTTGAACAGTTCTTTTAAATGAGGGGCATTTAAGGTACCTTAACTTTCTTCCTCTGAATTGCACATCTATTTTTAAATTCACAAGCTGTGAAAAACAAGAAGAACCACATAATCCACAGTCTGATTTCCTTTCATAGGGATCTATCTACACAGATCCTTGCTCAGTCACTACTGCTCCAGGCTCAGAATTCTGTATGAGTCAGTGAATACCTTCAGGGATTCATCAACCATGATTTAAGAAGTGAAATTCTGTCCCCACAGAAGCACATGGAAAAGTCTTTCCTGCATCCTGCCTATATAATTACCACCTAAACATTAGCCTATGATAAACTTACAGCAAATATGAATAAAAATCACCAGAGGAACGTGGTGATACTTGCTTTGCACATCTCTGTGTTTGGGATCTGCAGTGACGTTATTTGATGAAGTGGTTGGTCTCCAGAGCTCTGAGGAATTCATTATTTCATTACATGTGACCAGAGATAGATTCAAAAAGACATACAAACACACTGTAATCTAGGCAATCAGCCACACTGCTACAGATACCAAAACACAAATCAGCGAATTTACTAGGTTGTAATATCAGTTAATTTGCAAACTGGGAGAAATCAGATTTTCCAATTGACCTCATGGCAGAACTGATTTTTTCCCAAGGAGCAAGAATAAGTATTAGCAGATGAAAACAAGTGGTAGTGGATTCATTTCAAGTATTATCCATACTATCAGTATTCTCTCTCTACAATGATAGTCTCAAACTGTAAACTTTATCTGCTGATGGTCCATGGACTGTTTTTAAGAAAACAAAAAAAAATTGTCAAGAAATATCTGCCGATAGTACCTTGTATTGACTCAACAAGAGAAAACAACTCCCTTGAAAAAACTGAGATTTACAAACTGAAAAAGGTTAGGAACTGCAATTATGGGAGTCTGTTATCCTGTTCCCTAAATTAGCAAATTGATAAAACAGTTGACCCCTGAATGAGAAGACAAGATGAGAAAAAAGAAAGTGATATAGATCTAAAAAAAAAATTTCAAAAATACTCACAGAAAAGGATATAAAAACCAGCATTTGTCCTAAGAATGTAACAACAAAATTAAATTTCATTCACTATTTTTTCCTGAAGAATTGTGCTGCCTGAATCCATATTTGAGTTACCAATCTGGTAAAATATATGGAATGACTATAAAGTCACGAGTATATAATGTTCTTTGACACCTGTTGGCATCAGGACATTAGACTCTATCTAGTGAATGTCTTGTGTAGTGTTGAAAGTGTTGGAGTTAATTATATCCCATGTTTGGTGGTCCTAGAGACCATGGTAGGTGGGAGTTTCTACATGTTTTGGAAATATAGACTATAGTCTTAAATTTAAAGGACAATAGATTAGCACTGAGGGTGTCAGTATGTTTCCCACAGCAATAGATTTGGCAGCTGTAACTTCTAAACCTGCAAAGGAAATGCATTTTCACTGCAATGCCTCTGCTTCGCTTCTTTTTTTACATGTGTTGACTACACTTATAATCTTGTTTGAAATAATTTCTCGTGTTTTGCACAACACCTCAGGTTTCACACCACTTCACAATCTGGAAAGTTACTGAGAATTTGCTGCTATACATCTTGTATTTCAGTTGTTACCAGAACACAAAAGGAAAATATAACCAAACATGAATAATTTATGTGATGTATGTGCTTGTCAGGCAAGCAAAAAAGAACTTGCTTCAAGTCAACTGATACTTAAGTTAGCCATGTATTTTTGTTTTCTGAAGATATTCTTTTCTGTCTTCTGATGGCCAACAAGCTTTGTTAAACTTGACCAGAACTTTTGCATAGAACTATTTATTACAAACTTCACCATCACTCTATTAAATCAAAAAGCTTTATGGTAGATTTCAGTCTCTCTACTTTTGCTGAGATTTTAAATAAGTTTTAGAGTAACTGACAAAACTAAACCTGAAAAATCATTCTAAACCAATCCATATTAATATTTTTTTTTCTTCAGAATCAGTGCCCAAGACTTTCTGGAAAAATCTAGTTTGCAATGCAAACTGCAGATTTGCCATGCTCCTGGAAACAGATGTGTGTACAGCCTTGGCTGCAACCTTGTTCTGAAAACAGGTTCTCAGAAGACTTTTACAAGGATGGTGAAACTCAAGTAGGACTCTACTCAGCAGGACAGATTCCACCACTAGCAGAAATAGTGCAAAAACCTAATTTCCTGACTGACGGCTAAATTTTAGATTATGCATTTGCTCCTAACTCAATTTTCTTTAGATGCCTCACTGTAAAACATAATTCACTGACTTTTCATAATACATGGATCAACCCTTTTTCTCCTTCTGATGGTGGCATAAACCATTGCATCAGTACAGATGTCTGAATTACATATTACCTACTTTGATACTAGCTTCACTCATGAGAAAAAAATAGAATTAAAAAAATATATCTGGTCTATAAAACCAGCATTGCCTTGTTCTTGAAATCCCTAGCTTGAATTCACACACTCCTCATTACTCAGAAAGTCAGCCAATAAGCACAGATACATTCCTTTGCATCTGGGGCTAACTATGACCTTGTCTGAGGTCTTGGTGTGAATTAAATTCAAACTAATGGTTGCCCTAACTTAGTTCTGGCAAGTGATCATTTCTTCCTGCTCACAGAAGCCAATCCTTGAGCACTTCTGTTATACAGAGTACTTGCCATCTGTTTCATCTGTTTATTCATGCCTACACTTATTAAGCCTGATGGGAAAGCTGCTCCGAGCCAGGCACCGCTTGTAGGGATGGCTCATGCTGGGGCTTGTCTGGAGCCTCGCTCTGTGTCTGAGCCCACAAAGCCATGATCTGAAGCGATGGTGCTGGAGCCCTGCTTTGAAATGGACCCAAGCACTACATTTAAACCTGGCACCTAACCAGATGTGCATTCAGCCCATCTAGCAGCACCCTCCTGACAGGTTTTTAAGGCAAAGAGAACGAGAAACAGTGAGTGGAGTATCAGAGCATAACACACTTGCCAAACTATAGGCTGAGGTGAAATGGTAGCAGCGCTTTGTAAGCAGGATCCTCACAGCCTGGACTCACTTCACTGGCAGCTCCCGATTCCAGAGAACTGGGCATGCTTTTATTTCAGAGCACCCCAACTCAACAGGTTGAGACAATTTATGCGTTGACTCTCACAGGAACAAGGTATGATAAAGTGATGCTTCTGTTACCCTCTCAAATCTAGCTTATTCTTTAAATCCACCCTGTGCTTGTTAGAGTCTGAGGCTATGGTCTTGAATATTGCTTTAATGTTCCCAGAGAACCAGAGAGCAGCTGGTCTGCACAGTTTTTCAGAGGAAGGTAGATTTCTTTATGTCTGAATAGAAATCTGCCTGCATGTTAGATTGAATAAATACAGGGTTTGTTATTAACCACAAGACTGTTTATTGGAGGCAAGTTACAAAGTCTATTAGACAGAGGTCATTATCTTTATATGCAAAAACATCTGTACACATTTTTCTGTAGCAAAGGTATCCTACTTCAATATCTATTAAATGTTGTTTTTCAAAAACTGAATTGAAAAATCACTAATAGGCAAGCTTACGAATAGTCCAAAAAGGTATTTTACAAGTTTCCACATGTAGCTTTGCCTTTGCACTTCCACCTTGATAATTTTTATTCCACTCCTTGCTATCTTTGAAACAAGGGCTGTCAGCCACATATAATTATCTCATAGTTTTGTGATAGACAAACACAGGGGGTTTAGGAAAAAAATAATCAACTCCCTTATATTTATGGCACACACTCAAACAATGGGAAACTCTACTGTGAAATCCTGTAGCATGATGAAACTATGTAGTAGATCAGCATGAGGTGAATTTCGCTTATTGAAATGTGTGTAAAAGATGATTAACATTAATAAACTTCAGATACAACTAATTCCCTGGCAGAATTTAATTTTGCTTTTCCTAAAATAGATTTTTTTGTTTTCATTTTTTCTTATTTAAAAAGTAGTGGTTAATCAAATTATAATGAAAGATGATTATAATCTAAATGCATAAAAAGCAAAATGTGAAAATACCATAAGCAAAGCATTTTCACCAGTAGTGATGCTGCACAGTCTGTCCTGTTAATTCTCTCTCAATTGTATTTTCTGTGGTCCAGAAGAATACTGATAGCACTGTTCAGTATAGAGATCAACAGGTACAAGTGTGGTGTTTCATGATGTGAAAGACTGTTTCAAGCCCCCAAGAAAAAAAACCATGATAAAATAATAAAAGATACACCAACAGTTGCAATTGACCAAAGCAGCTGAAGCACCCATTATTGACTTCTGTCCTGTGACAAGACCTACAAACCAACAATACAAAATAAAAGAAGACTTATAAGGGAAAATTAATCTGAAACTCACTGTTTCATTTCTATGGCTGAGGCTGTAATAAAAAATTTCTTAAGTGAAATCCATCAAAAGTGATGCTGAAAATTAAAAGAAAGGGGAGATAGGAAAGGGTATATGAAATTGACTCTCTGCTCCTGCATTTATGCATTTATACATTTAGCTTCAAGTTAAAAGCAATGTACAATGTTTCTGACTAAACAGCCATGGCATTTGGACCATCTATTTCCAGAGTGGTGCCTTGATCCCTCTTTCTCACTGTGAAGAGGACACTTAATCCTGGGAAGTTCTATGTCACAGATTTCAGAAGAGAATGAAAATTTCTATTTTAAAAAGTCAAAATAGAGCATGGGTGCTACGGTGCCTTCTCTGATGGCTTCTCCTCAGACCCTGCTTTAGCCCAGGCTAGCTCGCAGCCACCTTTGAGGGCCTTGTGGCAGATGTCTGGGCACCAGAGCACCAAGCGTCTCTCCTCTTTAGAGCTCGGGCACTCCGGCGACTCTGGAGCCACTAGTTAGGTGGTACACCCTGCCACACACCTCGCAAGAGGCTTCTTGAGTGTGGTCAGTTCGCCCTTTACCTAAACAGCACTCCAGGATGAAGGACCTGTAGCCACTGCTTGCTAAAGGAAGCAGAAAATGTCTCTCTGAGTAGGTAGAACAGAGTTCAGTTTATTGGGGGTTTGGTCCCAATGGGAGCCTACTGCAGAGAGCACCCAGGACCCTCGGGCTCAACCTTTTCTAGGGGGTGTAATTGAGGGGAGGGGAAAAGTAAAACACCAACTAGGGACAAGGGAAGGTGGGATCTGGAGGTAACAGACAAGGGCAGAAGCCAGAGGCCTTCTACTCAACCCTATCCAGGACCGAGTAACTTTGGATTGATAGGGAAAGGACCAGAAGAAGGGGGGAGCTGGGATACAAATATGGAATAGGGAAGGAGGGGTCCGAGGAGGGGATACAATTGAGGGCAGGGATAAAAATTTCAGGAGTAACCAAGTGGGAAATGGGGGGAGAGACTAAAGCAGTCTATTTACAGAGAGTATATATGAAAGTTAACAAAACTATATATCAAACCCTTATAAATGTATAAACCCATAAAAGCACCGTCACACAGGGGCTCCAGAGTTTAAAACAATCTTTCTATCACTCCACCCCATTCCCCATCTGTAAGAACTGAAAGCAACCAGCAAATTTGTGCCCATTGTCATTGTCTTTCATTTTTCAGTTGTACTGCCTGGCTTCATGTGAAAGCCTTTCAGGCAGAAATTGATATTGACTGGCTATGCTGCCTACTGTCCGGACATGGATTCTGGACAGTTAAAAGTCTCTGAGCTTTAAGTCATGCAGCAGGTATTGGTTGTATGACAGGCTGTCTGGCCAAGCTCAGGGCGGTCTCTTCCTCTTCCCCTGGTCCCTCTCCCCATCCTCCTTCAAGCTGCTTGTGGGCATGGCTCTCTCCTTCTCTTCCAGCTGAACTCAGGTGAAGTCCCTTCCCAGCCTCTCCTTAGAGCCCTCCCAGCCTGTATCAGTTTGTCATCTGCGTTAGGACACCATGTGACTTGTTCCTCTCCACTGAACTGCTGAAAATATGAAGTGTGAGACACTACTTGTCATTAGCTATTTTCCAAGTCATTTTTCAGATTATTATTCAAGGCTTATGAAGTCAGACTCCTTGTCATCAGGTCATGGAAACATTTGATACCTTGAAAATAGTTCAAATCTGAATCTGTGATATTTTCTGTGGACACCAAAGCTTTCTTGAGTATCTTTCTTGCACTCTGTTTCTCTGCCTTTTTTGGCTCTTGCACAGATACAAACCTTTAAAGATTTTGGGAAGTATTTAAATAATTAATTTATAGCCACCCCGAGATTGAACATGAAGGCAACCACAAAAAAAAAGAAAAAAAGAGACAATGAGAAACAAGCACTCTCTTGTAATCCTTTGCCCTCAATGTGTTGATTAAAGAAAATTGTAAACTGTGGGGTATCATCCAAGCCTGTAGAGGATATATTGGTACAATGAATGAAATAAAAAAACTAAAAATAACAATAATAATAATAAAAATATCTAATTACATTTCACTTGCATCTTTACTGAATGAGAAATACAAAAGGAAGTTTAACTTTGTTGTGGTTCAGATTTCCTCATCCTGCTTAAATCTGCTCTTAATTTACAAATATGCTGGTTTCTTCTTCCACATTTTCATTAAATGTCTCTCAGACTTCCTGGGTCTAAAGGAAACTTTGGGATTGGCAATGGAAACCAATGTCTTTCAGAACAAAGTTCTGAAACCACTGGGATACCGAGGACCAAATTCTGACCTTATACATGGACAGAGAAACAATCCAAAGGCAGGATAAACCTCTTGCACCAGTCAGAAAGTGATGCAGTGTGAGACAGATGATGTGCCCAGAAAGAGGAAATTTGCAATCTCCTTTTCACTTGTGTCCTTTGTCTTCTCTTTCTCTTCTGGGCCTCCCAGACTTATCTTCTTCATGGAGGGATTATTAATCACTCTATTTCTTTCTCTTTTTATCATTTCCATCCTTGCTTTGTTTCCATTCCTCTCCATTTACTCTTTCCTCCCATTTCTACCTGCTATCTTTCCTTCCTTGCTTGTTCTGTCTCTTTGCCCTTCTTTCACTCCCGCATGTGGCTTTAGTACATAGTTCAGGCCACCTTTCTCAGTTCCCCTGTGGTGTCTTCATGATCTTCCCTTCATTTTTCTCTTCTCTCTCTTGCTGTGCTTAATTATTTTTTTTTAATTAGCCTTTTTTAAAGTGCATATTCTTTTTTTTTGCCTCCACTTTAGTACCTCTTATTTTGTATATTTTGTGTTGCAAAATATTTCTTGAAACCTCTATAAAGTGATACAGTTCAGGTTCCTGGGATAACAGCAAGACACAACTAGAGAACAGGCTTTCTTCTTCAGTGCTGAGCATTCAACACAAAGAAACATGACACAGACTGAGTAGCAAGCCTCTCATCTGCAGACCACTAAATGGATGTGTGCATACACTGCTCCATCAATTGGTGCTGAGCTGAAAGAGGAATTGGTAGGTGGGAGTTAACTGAGCACATGCATCTGTTGATGAGGCACAGTATTTCTAAATGCCCTTTAGCTGAGACTCACACTGACTCCCACTCAGTTGAAGCATGATGTTCTGTCACCCTAAGGATGGGTTTTATGGATTAAGAAGCAAGAAGTCAGGGTTTGTAATTGATGATACAGGGCAGGAGTTTTCAGTGGAACACAGCCTACCAGGGTAAAAAATCTGAGCCATGGGGTAATATCCTGTAATTTACAGTATCTGTCATCATGGTTTTTCTCATGTCCTTTGTTCTGGGTCTTTGTCCCACTAGTATCACAGCCTGCAGGTCTCAAAAGACTGTACACAAGCTGTGGATTCAGGAAGACTACCTTGGAAGCTACACACCAACAGAGCTAGAGATACTCCTTGGGTAATGGTCAAAGTGAGGTTTGGCTCACGTCAGCCTTTGAGTGACATGACTGGTAAAAGTAGAGATATGTTAGATTATTTTAGGTTTGAGGATGTTTGCAATCAATCCTGTGGCAAGATTGTTTTGCAAGTTGGAATACTGCCCTTTATATTTCTGCAGGTCTCTAACTCACAGTGCTTCAACTGTGCTGCAGAGATAGAAACCAGTATAAATACTCTTACCCATATTGCAGTTTTCTTCATGTACCATATGCATGTGGGACATGAAGAAATCCATCAGTTCATAAAGCCATAGTCCTGTTAAATGAAAAATTTAGCATTGTTTTGCCTCATACTTTGCCTCATATCCCTCATACTTTGAGGGATAGCAAGGCATTCAAAAACTCAGACGAAGCATGACAAATTAGTGTTTGGAAACTTGAGTTCTTTCAAACAAACAATCTTTTTTAAAAAGTTTGTGGAAGAACAAGAATGCTGCTACCTTTCACAATATTTAACTTTGGGACAAAATTGGTGTTCAAATGTGCCTTTTCTATGTTGACACTTCATGCTTGTTAGATAAAGGAAAAGAAGTTTCAACATAAAAACAACCACCAAAAAATACCTCTAAAAGTGAAATTTCATGGAAAACTCCAATGACATGAGATTAATCAGTCATGGTTTAGTGAAAAAATGTTTCTCAATGGAAACTTCATTCACCACTTTTTTTCTTTTTTTTTTTTTCCCCCTGACTGAATACAGGCATTTTCATGGATGCACTTCACATACTGAGTTGGCTTTGTGTATCTTTATAAACTGGGTTTTGTGATTTAATAAAAAATTGCAGCTGTCCACCTACAATCCCATAGATTGTGCTGTTTTTTTATGAGTGATTTTCTTCATAAAGTACCCATTTAGCCAAGAATGGATTACATGTTTGTGCAGAGAAGGATTCTGTATTTGATATGAAGCAAGCAATCCTAAGCATTGAATTGGGGCTGAGTAAAGGGAGTAAATAGTGAAAAGATGACTCTAATGACTCTATTTTATGGAAAAGATTGTTCACATGCACAGAACAGACTCTTGTTTCGTTATCTTCCCTTCCAAAAAGCTTTGTATACCAGCAGTGACATAAGTAAGAGAACAAAGTGTATGACAAAAAAGGGAAGGTGGACATAGTAAAGGCAAAATACTGCATGTATTTAGATTGTTAACCTAGATAAGAATAGGCTTCTCTCCCTCTTACTCCCCTCACTGGATGTTCTAGAGAAATGTGTTGTTCTGAATGCTTTCCACGTGAGATTTTGTTTAAAAAAACCCCAAACATGTACTTTATATGCTTTTTAAACAAAGGGCATATTTTCATTTACAAAACTAGAACTGAAACAATTAAATGGCACAAAGAATACAGTTTGTATCAATAATTTACTACAATCATTTTAATGTTTCAGACATCAATGAACTTAGTTGATTCCTATTTAATGGCAAAGTAATTACTCCAAAATTACATCAATTTGCTATCCTAAAAGAAACAAAAGTAGTAACCTTTTCACTTTCTCCATTAGAGACTTTCATATTAGTTCTATAACAGCTATATAATACAATAGTGTAAATATTTAAAAGTGACAACTACATAATCTTTGCCAGTATAGTTTTCTTAACCTCTATTAATTCATCTTTTATTACTACTGCAAAAGGAAAATATTAATTAAATCTGCCAAATCTCGGACACAATTAAACATTTTTAATGATTCAATCTGTATTTTTCTGTAGCCATCCCCTGTCAGGGCTTGC
>WEIV01008144.1:35605-48753 GCA_013390005.1 Calyptomena viridis
CATGTAACAGAACAATAATATACAGTGAGAAATACATGCTAATTGCACATTACAACATTTTTCTTTTCCTTCCAGGTTTCTAGGACTGCCTGCTTTCTCCATGGCTTATGGCACTTATGAAGGGTAAAATCCTGGTCCAAATAAAAAAAAAGTACAGTGTATGCCTCTATTTATATGCAGCGAATATGGCTAAAGTCTTCTCTCTTTCAATCTTTTAATATCTGAAATGACATTAGCAAGAAAAATTTTCATTCAGAGCAATCACCTAGGTCCTAGTTCTACAAAATGAATATCTGAAAGCTAGGCATTTTGTTAGACTGGGAGAAGAACTGAGAATTAATTGTTTTTGGTAATACTTGAACTATGAAATTGACCTATATTTAGGGACGGGAACAAAATGAGAAAGTTTTCCAAAGTGTTGACAAAACATTGAATATTTCTCACTATGTGTCATGTTTCAATAAGAACAGAATTAAAATTAAAATGAAATTGCTGCACATGGAATAGGATAAAAACTATAACTAATTAATTACTGTGTAACTAAATAAACTCTGGTACTGTAGTGTGAGCCTAAGGGCCTGTTCACATGGATTTCTTTTAGATATCAAGGCCACATTTGGTTACAACTAGAAAATTTATCCAAGCTTAAATATCCTGTGGATATATAAGAGATACAGGAACCCAAGGTGAATTTAGAAAGCTTTCAAGTATGATCCCATTAGGGATCTGGACTCTAACTTGAACTATGAGAAGTCAGTACTACTTACATTCAAATGGTGTAACTACTGGTAATTGAAATAAACCACATAAGTGATGACAAAGAAGTACGTACAAAGAGGAAACACCTCATGTTTCAGTCATTGTAGGCTTATTAAATGACTCCATGTTGTAGAAGTCTTTAGATACTTAAAAGTGCCTTTAGCCTTTATTTTTGTTTTGATCAGTGTTTAAGGCTACTCATTATGTAATCATGTGGCTAGTCCAAATCTGCCTCCCCATACATTCTCTCAGTTTAAATGGGATGCCCTTTCATACTATGGATGTGGCGGAATATTTGGTAGCCAACATTTATACTCTCTCCATAGGCCACAGGGATGGAATTAGATGCCTCTTACAAAATGCTTTTATTAACCATACTGTGACCACCTAACCAGGTGCTGAGAATTCTCAGGGTTTGTCTCTCTCTCCTCATTGTTTCCAGCCAGGCTGAAAGTTGCCCAGCAGCTCACACCCCTATCGAGGGGAAAAGGTGTCACCTCTATCTATGCCACATTGCACTTTGCTGAGAAGAGGCAAGAAACCAAGCTGAAACTACACAGAGATAGTAGCATCCAAATCATTGTTTTGAGAAGGCAATGGTATGAATAAGATGTGAAGAGAATTCAATAAAGGGACAATGAAAGAAAAGAAGATGGACATAATGTGAGGCCATGAGGTTTCTTGTAAACTCAATGCAATGGGGAAGTCACCACTGTGTGTATCTGCATCCAAACAAGGCTCTCTATGTTGCAAAATAAAAATCACCAGCATAGTTTGATAACATACTGATCTTTAATCTATAAAGAAGATTAAATTCAAAGTTTAACAGTATAAAAGAATAGCAAATACTTTTTAAAACAAAAATACAAGATAACACACAGTTGCATCTTGGTTTCTCCTGTTGCCAAAGGTTAGAGTACACAATTTCTGGAGTACAATTCCATTGCATACAGTGTTTCCTATCACTTCAGCATATGTCAGAGTTGAAACAAAACATTTTTATTCAGAGAAAAGCTTCTCCAGGTACAAGCTCAAGCCAGGGTGTTATTATGATTAGCTAGTCACATGTCAGATCCCACATATTATTTAAACAAACCAGAATGAAATCGCTGCTTGTTGCAACATTCCTGCCTTCTCAAGTCAGTTCCTAGATGCCAGAAGTCCATCTACCACTGCATTAATCAATCCAGCTGCTTGTAACTCACAATTGTTCAAAAGCAGAGCTTTTTTTCATTTGGGTCGCCTGCTCTAAGCTCACATCCGCAAGTTCTTATTCCCCTCAGACACGCATACAAAAAAAGCATCAGAGGGGAAAAAATGACAGAGAAGGTATGAAAACTTTTGAGAACTTCTTTCAGAGAGCAAGGTAAGAGCCTTAGGCAGGTATGATGTGAATAGCCCCTCTTGATGGCAACTTCTCACAATTTGTTCAGCTTTAGCTCTAGTGGACCCCGAGGCAAACCAAAATGTTGATAGGCTGTAGGGGAAATAAAGGTTGAACCATCTGCTTATCCTTCCCTGTCTCTATAGTAAGATTTACAATCCCGACCCATGTAAACTCTGCTCCTGCATTGCACTGACCACAGAAACAAGCTTTTAGGCCCAGACTGAACCAGACTGGAGTGGCATTACAATCTACCTTACTCCTTTTGGGTTTGCTGTATTAGTAACCCAAGTGAAAGCAAGCAGGAGAAATATCCTACCAAAACTTCTAACAAAAGGCACTTCAAAAATGGATAAAAGGATACAAATTTCTATAAGCATCCAAAGTAGAATAACTGTTTTTTGAATCCATTAGTGGTTGTATTTTCATTGCATAATCTTCAGGAAGCTTAGTAATTACAATAAAAACAAAATAAAACATTGCCATTGATGAAAAATCTGTTCAGTTAAAAACTGCAAAACCAAGCAAACAGCAATCTACACAATTCTCTCAGTCTTACAAACATGAAATTCTCAACACTGCTTGGACAAAATTGAGAATACAGTAGACTTTTCAGTATAACTCTACTTAAATGACAGTATTAAGAAAAATGAGGCACACTATTGAAACCAAAATACATAGAATCAGGTTTCTATGCTATTGTTTGCCAAAAAGTTACTTTTTAAAAAATGGTTTAAATGCAAACTTTTACATCTCCAACAAGGTTTACATATTTCAGACAACAAAAGAATACACATACATTGTATGTGATAATTTTTCAAAACTAGCTATTACATTTTCACAGATTTTAAAAAAAGATCTATTTAAATATTTCATTTCTACAAAGTGAATTTACATTTTTAAGTACAAAGTGCAAATACTACAGTTGTTTTTATTGCCTTTTGGTGAGGAAATCTCCCACATGTCAAAGAGATCTGCCTTGGATCAGTAAGGTGTTCAGCCTTGCTTCTTAGAAACTTGCTGTAAGGAAGTTGAAAAAATTTGCATTATTAATAATGTTTTCAATTAATCTAGTATAAGCATCTATCTCTCTTTCTCAACAGTGTCCACAAGCTACTATCAGAAGGAGAGTTTTGCACAAATAAAAATGAGGAATAAAAAAATCCCTGATCTGTAGTCCTTCACGGCATCTACAAGCAAGGGGATGAGCAACATGTTTACTATTTCTTATCTATGACCCTTTAAATCTATACCTGTTGAACACACAGTTTTAGCAACTGCCTGGGCAAGTCGCTGGTGCAATATACCTTTCTATAGCATGTGAATGGGGAGTTGGCCAAAGTTTCATGAACAATCTATAGTTTCCTTGTAAACTTCTTGCTAGGCTGCAAAAAACCCTCTGGGTCTCATAGACAGCGTGTGTACATGTATGTGTATGTTTGTTGGCCAGGGTGGAGCTGAGCAAGGAAACTGCATTATATAACTAAACTGCTGCTGTCAGATCCATCATGTATTTGACTTCTTTTAGAGTAACCATAGCTGAGACTCAATTAGATATTAGTATATGTTTCTCTATCTGCTTTCTTTCAGTAAGCCTGTATGTGCCTGTGTACATGTACATTTCCACATGTGTAAAAAAATATATTCAGGAATGCACAAACTGCATTATATAACTAAACTGCTGCCATAAACTAGTAGAAAATGAGCTCTTGAGTGTGTGCCTCCTGAGTGGTGCAAATCTGATCACACCCTTAGATGGGTGGTTTCCTTCAAGCGTCTCCTACAATTTTCAATAACTTCCCTTTCAAGTGAGAACTTCTGTGATGAAAACCACCTTCTGCATTTGCAGCCAGGTATTGTCCAAGTATGAAACTGCCAACAGATGGTTTGCTTAGCTAGCATTTGTCAGCAATAGCTCTTAAAACAGTTGATGCTGACTCAGCAAAATTATTGGACAAAATTAAAAAACATTTAATTTTAAATGTTTTTAAATTAAAAAACATTTAAGCTGCTTTAAGGACACTTTTATTACAGATTCTGCAAGTCAGGATCAGATTACAAGAAAGAGGAGAGGGCTTGTCCTGCTTCAAGTGAAATGCATGTGTGCCAGTAATTGCCACTATATAATTAAAATAACCCCTTTGAATGTTTTTGAGTTCCAACAGGATAAATGTTTTCAGGCTGCTTTGTTTAAAGGTGTAAGTGATTTGTAGGGGAAACTTGAAAAATTAAGACCACAAACATTTGGTTAACCAAACAGAAACTTATCACGTCCTTGTAGCTGTGAGAATATTTTGTATTCCATCCAAGGTATGTAGGATGGTAAAACCCACAACCAGTGTTGGGCTTGCCTTAGGAAGTGTGAACCTAACATCAAACAAATGAGTGATAAAAGAAGGAACAAACTGACAAGTAATGACGAGAGGAAGATTTCTCTTGGCATGTGGGGAGGTTCACCTTGGCTTCAGTTTCTAACAAACTAATCTAGCTTTATGATGGATGGGATGACATTTACCATAACTATGGTTTTGGGATATTTTTAGCTAAATTCCTATTTTTAGGGATGCAGGATTACCTGAGCTGTTTTTATAATATGTTTACATGAGTATTTTTTAAACCAGTTCAGAATTTACTGATGCCTTTGTGGGGATTAATAATTTAATTCCTCTAATACAATAGTGAGATAAAAACAGTGTGAAGATGACTCTTTCACTAGATCATTCAAATAACTAGACTTACAAATTCTTCTTCAGGACCATGCAAAAGTACTAGGAAGGTATGCCAATGTTGCCCAGAAAACTGAATCTTTAGAACTAATGATTATAAAAACAGAGACACACAAACGAGAAACTCTTCTTAAACTTTTTTCCTGAGCTTTTACTTGAGTGCCTCCTTTTTAAAATGCATCTTTCCTTAATTTAAAAACTCTTCTTTTGTGCCTTTTGCAGCTCGGAATGCCTTGAGTAGCCAAGCCTCCATGGATGACATACACTGGTGTTATTTCAAAAAACAAAATCAAGTCTTTGCAGAAAATAGATGCAAAACCAAACCACAGGTTATGTTTTCAGGGCAGCTCTTTCTCTGCACTAAGATTTTAAAAGGTGTTTAAAGCCACCATACAATAATTCAGTGTGGTTTATGAAATGTACAGATTTTCACAGGGCAAGGGAATTGCACGGCTTTGTTCACAAATAGAAATTTCAGTGAATCTAAGTTTGTGTCTATAGTGTGACAAAGGAAAATTGACAAAATTCAGTTAAAGAAAAAGACAAATGAAGATGAAGCAGTACACATTTAAAAGTGGGAATGCTGTCATTCAGGAATGCAGAAGACTCATAAGGGCTCAGTTACACTCATCAAATAATCACTAACTTGCATGTCAACTTACACTTTCCTAGGAACTTCTAAATGCAAGCCTAATCCACTTTGCACATTATGCACATTTACTCTGCACCTATAATTGACTGATTCAGCTTTCCCTGGACAGAACTTAAACCAAAATTTGTTAATTGGGGTGATGCTCTACATTTTTCTGGCAAGTCTGCAGAATGGCAGATTAATGCAGTTTGAAGCTGAAATGCTAACTGCTAAAACACCAAGAAATTGAGCTGTGCAAGACAGAAATGGAGATCTCTGTACTCACCTGCCTGTTGGATGAAGTGCTCTCAGTGTTGGTCTTAGGGGCTGCTAAAGGAGGGAAAAGAAAGCATTATAAATATGATTTGCAAGTTTTATGCAGCATCCCCAAGAACTGAAGTTCTCATTCTGAAAAGGTGTTTTTTAGAGCAGAGTAACCACAGCTTTCAATAAATGAGATAAAATATTTCAGATCTTTTATTGAAACATCCACTTTTTTGTTTCCTCAATACAGATGTAGCTTCTTTCATGAAGTTATATCAAAGTTGAATGACAACATCTCTTGTCAGGTAATAGGTGACATTTGATTAGAAGACTTCTGTTATGGTTTGACTCTGGCTAAATGCTGAGAGTCCACACATAGATCCAAAATTTCCCAGAGAAGGAAAAACCTTTGACTTTTGTGATAAGGATTACAAGCAACTGTTTATCAACTATTTCACAAGCAAAACAGGCTCTAACTTAGAATATTAAGTATTAGTTACTACTAAATATTAAGTATTCACTACTACTACTACTAAAATCAGAGCTTAAGAGTTTAAGAGTGGGAAGTTTGATAGATGTTACAGACACCTTTCTCCCCCCACCCCTTCTTTTTAAGATCCTTCACCTTCCCCCAACAGCATGGGAAGGCAGGTGTGTGTGTGGGGGGGTTACAGTCAGAGGTTTTCTTTGCTGCTGTTCAGAAGAGAGAGAGAGTCCCACCCCAGCTTTCCTTGTGGGGTCTTCTTCATGGAAACAGACTGTTGCAAACTGCTTCTTAGCGGATTTGTTACTAACGACAGCTTTTTCAGGTATTGTTGTCACGTAAGTCACTTTACCACAGGTGCAGTCATTCAGGNTGATAAAAAGCCCCCTGATAAAAAACTCTGGCTACTTAAAGCCGCAACAACTTCATCTAGTCATTGTTGAGCATTTCAAACTTATTAAATCTTTAGTAGTAAATATAGTCTTTTCTCCCTGGTGATAAAGAAGCATGGACAAGTAGATTGTCTGGAAAGCATTCACTTTGCTTAAAGATACTGTACAGAAACAGCTCTAGAAGCCAAAGATATTGTTCATATTTGATCTGTAAAATGACAAGATTATCACTGGGGTTTTTTATTTTTGCACTGTCAAAATCCAAGACAGTACTCAAAATGGGGTACTCAGAAAGTTGCATGAATTGCTGGCCCATTCAACTTCACAAGCAAACTTGTGAGGCTAGGGAGGAACTCACTCTCTTGGTTTTCCGTGTCAGTTTGCAAGTCAATCAAGCTGTATTGGGGCAAAGGGGAACAAAACTGGACCTTGAAATATATTGCAGCAACTAGTATTCCTCTCAGAAAGAATGCTTTGCAACTCTCTGGCTTTTATATTGCTTCGAATGGTTCTCACACAAGACACCTGGGACTCACACAAAATGATACAGTGCCACCTCCTTATCTCAGCTCTTACACCTCAGGTAACAGAGTCTCACTATTTCCTAGAAATATAACTCTAGTGCATTGAAGTAGCAAGTGGTTTATTTTGTGCAAGTGGAAGGATTATCAGAAAGGAAATATTAATTATCAAGCAGGAGAAAAAAAACCAGAATAATGATATTGCAACAAAAGTAATTTTTTTGTTGTGTCCTTGAAACTATGTATTTCTAGCGAAGTAACCCAATGACTTGGTTTAGAACTGTTTGCCAACTCAATGCCATTACTTTTTCCATGTAAAAGTTCTAAGATATCTTTTTTCCTTCTGAAGTTGAATGTTCTCATTATTGAATAGATTTTTTTGAAGACAATCTGTTAAAAAACTCCTGTTATGGTGGACATAATTTTTACTTCAGCCAAATCTGTGTGTGATCTTTATATGTTTTCATGCATCTTACAACCTTTGTTTCCAAAACAGGTAGTTTATCCTAATTTTGGTTTTTTTTTCACTGGTACATACACAGAAAAGACTGAAGTTTGCTTTTAGTCTTGCTATGGCTTTTGTTTACCTCCTGAGCAGTGATTTTGGATGAAAATTTCATCTACAATAAACCCAAGGAGTGCCTGCTGCAGCAGAATAGAAGCATTTCACTTTCCACATTTATAACATATAGATAACAACAGTCATCCACCTTCATATACTTTTTTTTTAACCTTCATCATCTAAGTGAAAATTGTAAGGTATTATTATTAGGTCCACTAAAAAAACCCACAAGACGAAACAGAAAAAAACCAGAAAAAAAATCCTGGATTTGACTTATACTTGTTTTGAGAGATCTGTTTCTGTGAGCCATGCACAGCTTACTTTATTAGTAAAATCTCTTCTGTCTTTCTGCAGTATTCCCTTTCTAGACCTGAATACAACCAATGACATCTTTGTTTCACTGTCCTAGGTTCATTTTAAGGTACCACAAATCAATTTGCCTATATTCATCGTTCTACAACTTCCTAAAATATGGGGATCTACTGTTGTTGTCTACAATTTTTTTTCTAGATTCTTCCTCATTTTCAGGAATTGTGTAATTCATTTTCTGCAGGGACTAATATACTCTGTAGATAGTTGTTCCTCTTTCTACCAGTTTGGCAGCAAGGTAAAGTGGCTATGTATGAGCAGTTGTTTTACCTGTTTGGCAGGTGACCACATTCCTAGTGTATCTCTAAATCACATTTGAGAAATGAGAAGTCTTCAGAAAGTTCAACCATGTGCTTCCTTCCAGGAATCCAAAAAGCACAGGTGTGATACTTCCAGTCATTCAGAATACAGTACTGTAATAACATTGAACTGGCTTTTTGATGACTGTTAATGTTATCGTATCCTCTTAGGTTTCCTATTGTAATACATTTAATGGTCAGAATGAAAAGGAAGTTTTTGATTCTTTTGCAGCAAAGTTATGTGCCTACACAGAAGCTACTTTTCTACCATCTGCCCTAAGCAACGGCTGCATTAGCTACAGATAGGTGTATTGTTTTATTTTGTATAATTCTGACACATATAAATATTGACTTCATCAGCTTTGAAGCATTTAGCAAAAAAGGACAGATATAAAAAATTCTTACTATGGTGTTTCTTTGTTTCTGCTTTACCTTCTTCTTTTGTTACTCCCAAGCAGCCCATTAATTCTTGAACTGACAGGGATTTATCATTGTTCACATCACAGTATTCCACAAACTTCTTCACACATTTTTTCGGCTTTGATTTCTTTCTCAGGAATCTCTTAAAAGGCTTGATTTCTTTCTTGCCAATATCACCACTGGAATTTTTATCTAGCTGTTTGAAATACCAATGGACCACTCTCTCTTCCAGAGTATGATTTGGATCAGGCTCTGAAACCCTGAAACAGGAGAAAAAGAGAGTTTAGTATTAATTCTGATACATAAATGTCGGTTTATACCTTTTTTCCAGAATAGTTACATCACCATCAGGTGCATTGCTACATAAACCTGCTTTTGCATTATATCTCTCTTTTTTCACTTTGGCCAACTGTATCCTGAATTTTAAGAGCTGGAATCTGCTCTTAGTAAACTCTCTGAAACCTTGTTGAGCTCACATCATACTCGGCAAATGGCACTTTACTTTTTAATTTCCTGAAACAGAGAAAAATGAAGACAGAAATTAAAAAGAAAAAGAGAGTTTCTTAGGCAGCAGATGCATTAAATGTGTAAAATAACTAGCTGAAGTAGATCAACAATCAGCACCGCCAAATACCTAGGCTCCATTTACAACCCATGACGGATGGTCTTAGAGATAAAACACGTAAATGTATTGAATCACAGGATAAGTTATAACAATAAACACCATCTCCTCTTCAGATGGCAAACACCTGACTTGCGGACGCCCAAAGTTTGACAGCACTTACACATTGTTAATGCTACCTGTGACCGTTGATAGCATTGGCTTGTTTTGCAGGCAACTAGGCAAAATATGAATTAGGAAGGTAGCACACATTCATCAAATAAAACCTGAGAGGAGAGCAAAGACTGAGAGACTGCTACACCAGCTACAGATAAACTCTAAACTGTGCTGCTGAGAATTCATCTATCAACAGCATCTCTGTTTAGTTGACATAATCCACAGTGATAACTTGGAAGTAAACTCTCCTATATAGGTTCTTGGAAATTTACTCTTTGAGAAGGCCTCTCAAAGCCCTCAACAATTCATTCACCACTGCCAGAACCCTTTTAAAGACACACAAAAAGGATCCCAAACCCACCGGCTAGAAGACAATGATGGATCAGAGACCGCGTGCACCATATCTGTGGATAATGCATCCAAAACACTAGTCAGGAACTCATTCTTCTTGGTCCCAGGACAACCTAGAAAATCAGATTTTTTTCTTTTCTTGTTAACTGTTTTTACAACATTTCTATTCCAACAATATTTTAAACTTAGAGATAGATGTGACCCCCTATACACAAATACCCATAAATTGTGGACAAGTTCATAATTCAAAGACAAGCATCTAAATTCAGGTATATATTTGTAACAGAGCAGGAATAAAAAAACTGCCTTCTGAACTCAAGCAAGTGGGAACCTGTTTTGCATACCTGGAGTCCCTTTGTTTCAATTTTGGCCATTATTTTTCCCTCTTTGAGATATCTTTAACATTTTGTCACATTTTGAAGATAACAGCCTTGAAACAACAGAAGTTGGTACATGATGCAGACCATTTGAAACATGGACTAGAAGCCCACAGCATAAGACTTCTTTCAGATTTCCACTTTTACTCCTCTGAGTTTCCATTGGCTTTCTCAACAAACATTCTTTCAGTGCATTGGTTTTCCTCTCTGTAAAATGACAGTCCACTCCTTGCCTCATTTTCTTTTTTCCTTGGATGGGGGTTAACTCCCATTATACAGCACCTAGTCCGATCGGCTGCTATTAGTTGGTACTTCAGTTAATACTGAGGGTAACCACATGCCCTATGCTACCAAGTTCTTCTCTGAAACAAACTCACAACACATTTCAAACAAATACTATTTCAGATAAATGTATCATGAAAATCCCCTCTTCGAGCAGCACAGCTGGAGCAGATAAATTCCTCTGACAAGCATGGATGTTGACACATGGAGGTTTGCTTATACAATACACCTGTTTCCTCTCCTCTTCCCTAGAGCCCTGAGCCAAACACTAGGTCTTCACTCAGCCCTCTAATAGTTGAGTTAAACTCTAGGATGATCCATGATCAGTGACTCAGAGATTACGACACTGAAGCTGAAGTCCACGGCAGGACTTTCACAGACAATTTTGTTCTGGTGGTCACTTACTCACAGTTCTCTTCTGAAGTGAAAAAGTGAAATACTTTGAAGTGTCGTGGAAAAGGAAGATTAGTCAGTCGGTAGGGATTTGTTATTTTATTACACTTCTCAGCAACCTCTGGAGCAAGCAGTAGGACTATATGAGCCTGAAAAGCTTCATCTTGCCCAGAAAATTATTTTTTAATATATCCCACATTGATCCAAGGAAATAAACCTGTGTTATATTAGCCCTTAGTCGTGTTGCAGCAAGAATAGCTCAGCTGTTATGTACAGCAGCAGCACCCACGACTATTGTCTAACACATTCATGTAGTTATGAGTTCCCTGTCTCTTACGTGTCTGTCTTTGGCACCAGGGACATTTTATTCCAGTAACTGTAAAAGGTGTATAACAGGAATTTACTGAGGCAAATTTCACTGCACTAAAAGTACACATATGAAACCAGTTGTCACTCTCTTAGATATATCCCTTTTCCCTTAGTTTTTAACAAGTGTGGGTTATTTCCTGACACAACTGCAGAAAAAAAAAGAAAGGAGAAAAAAACTCAAAACAACCCAACAGCTGTGACTGTAAGTTTTAATTCAGTGAGGCAAGCACTTGAACTTTCTCTGTAAGGAACAAAAGTGAGAAGGCTAGCAAGAGATTAATAGGCAAGGACAGAAGACTATACCAACAGGTTCCTGGCAGCATTCAGTGCATAATTTAAAAGCATACTCTCTAATGCAAAGAGCTTACCGTTATATAATGTTCTGGCACTGCAACCATGTAAGTAAATGGTGCGATCTTCTCACATTGATGTCACATAGCTTTGCAAGCCACAAAAGTGCATTTGTCCAGAGATGTGCAGGAAGATGCCAAGCAGTTCCCATGCAGAAGGCACATCCAGTTGTGTTAGTGTGCATGAAACAAGTAACCAAGTCTCTGAGCAACCTATTGAGCTCAGTGCTACATCTTGCTGACAAGGACCAGAGCTGGTTCTCTTCAAAGGACAGTCAAAAAGTCTGTCTGAGGCTCTCTGTGTAGATCTATCTTGAATGATATAAGCTTTGTCCATTACCATCATCAGTCAGAAACCTGAATCCCGCTCCAAACATGTTGTGAATGACTCATGGAAAATGAAGAAAATAAGACCTCAGCATGTAACGATGAAGCACAACACTGAGAATAGGCAATTTAACTTTTTCCTCTCTTTGTCCTTTTTTTGATAGATAATAATGCTAATATCCAATTTGATTTAGGACCTCCCCCAGAATTATTTATGTTATATATGAGTGTATTTCTGAAACATCTGGAAGAAACAAAAATCCATGCTTTAGGTAGTTTCCACTGTTGTCCAGGGAGAGGCTGAGTGTAAATATGCTACAGATGTAGAGATCAAAATCCTGACTTAGCTTGGTCTTTAGGAGATACAGCTAGGTAAGAGAAAGTATCAACTTTTAAACTCATAAGAAATGAAGGGGAGAAAATTCCACAGTTAAAGCCTGTCTCTGACAACTTTCCCTAAGAATAAGAAAGATTTCTAAATGTGTATTGCATAAAGTTGCAATAGCAGCTGACAGCCATAGAAATCTTCTCACAGAAAAGAAAAATTGCTATTAAAACAAACACAATTGGTTACTGTGAAACATTCTAAATTACAACTCTACTACTTAACGTAAAATGACACTCCACAAAATCCTTACCAGTTAAATACCGAGAAAATATTCAGTTTCTCCCAATCATACTTTTTGCTGACATGTGGGAAATCATACAGCAATTTACCTCACAGTGAAATCTCTGTTCTTTGCAGGTGTTATTAGCTCAGAATAATTCTCTGGAGGCTTCACGCTGAGCTTTAATTTTCAACAAATTTGTGGATGAACTGGTAAGACTGGAGAAGAGTTAGCTTGATTGTAATGAATAATTCACTCTTACTGGGCTAAATACAGAAAGGGAAAGACTAGTCCCCTATGAGAGCCTTATGCTTCTCACCATGGTTTATGTGCTTCAGTTTCTTCTGCAGCTACCTGTCCTATGTGGATTTGACAGCTTACATAAATAGTAATTTGTTGTTAAAGGGTGGAAGTTGAAACCACATGGAGTTAACCTACAGGTTCAGAGATGTAGACTTGAGTGTTTGCTTTAAGCATAGTTTTACCCAGAGTTAAACCTTAG
>WEIV01008144.1:55840-72816 GCA_013390005.1 Calyptomena viridis
AAAAAAAAACAAACAAAAAACCCCCACCAAACCAAAGCAAAAAACCTCCACCAAACCAAAGCAAAAAACCAACCAAACAAAACACCCCATCCCATCTTGGCCAAATATCTTGGTGATGAGGGCACGCAGCTGAGATGGAGGAGACTGAGGTTCAACTCCCTGATCCAAACCAGACAGAGCAGGGAGTTGAAACCTGGCTTGCTGTTATCCCAGTGGAATATCCTAATCTCTGACATTAGAGACTTTAGATTCAATTCCCTGCTCTGTCTGGTTTGGATCAAGGATTTGAACCTACGTTCTTTCCTCTTCAGATGAGTACTCTAATCATCAAGCTATTGTGTGTCCACAGAAGGGTTCCTTTTGTTGTGAGCAAACTCTTCAGAACAAAGAGAGTGTCAGAAACCACTTCTGTTGCTCCACTAAAACATTTTCTTCAGAAGAATAACAATAACATCAGACTGAACAACATGTTCTTTAAGTCAGGGCTTAATCCTGCATGTTGTACAGAAATGTGACCAACATCTTCCAAAAAGCCTGGCAAGTATGTCAACAGAGTGCTCACACTAGAACAAATGAATTCATGAGCTTAAAGAAAAGCAATGGGCTTCAGCGCTTTGCTGGACAACGGCCGCTGCACTTTGCATACTGAAGAACAGAATTCTCAGTAAAAGGTTTTTTGCCTTGCATGATTTGGACTCAAGCCTTTTTGCCTTACCAAACAACAGAGTTTTGGGAACTGATGTTTAAGCAGTACTTTATCATTCTGCTAACCATAAGCCACTGTTTAAATTTTTTTTTTCAGCAGTGCATGTACACAGAAGTCTGTTGTTTGATATAGAAGATCATTAAGTTTGTTGGATTTTATTTTCTAACTTTAAATCCATTTTATTTAAAACTGAGTATTTAGCTTCTCTATTATTTAATATAAGCGTTTCACTTCAGAGACACAAAAAGGGTAGACAATACAACTTCGAGTGGGATAAAGTTGAATTCAGAGCACAGCAGAAAAAATTAAGCTGCCTGGAAGAAATCAAACATCCAGACATCATGACAAAGATTGGGGGGGAGGGAAACAAAGGGAAGATCATTTATAGGGGCAACAAAAAGCATAAGCTACTACAGTGGTTCTGTCTCAATATGATAGTTCCATGCACAACACAGAGGAAAAGCTTCATTTCTGTCAGTTTGTTTTATTTTCATGAGAAAGGTTTCATTCAATTGTCTAAATTTTTAATAGAAAGGGAACTCAGGGTTCTCACTTCAAAAAGGTTCACCTTCAAAAACATCACCAAACTTTATGCTTAATGACTTGACTTGGTAAGGCACCTGGGCTTGTCTTCAGTGTCAAGTGTATCATGGGTTGTTCTGATGGAGCAGGATCAATATGATCTATGAATTTCATGGGTGTTTAAAGATATAAACATCTATCAAGAGAAGGGGAGAGGATGGGAGTTCAAAATTCAAGTTTTACAATCATTTTTAGTGACCTTTAGTTAACGAAAAAACCCTTAATTTTTCTGTATGAAAAGGACCACTTTTCATCTCTCAAGTATTTGAGAGATTCCATTAATGTCACTGATGTGTTTGGAAATGGTTACCAGAAAACACTGAAAAAGAATATAAATGCCTAGCTATCAAAGCACATTTTAAGAATAAAGTGCTCTTTTATGACAGGCATTTATCTGTCAACTCTACTGAAAATATAATGACTATAGTATGTCCATGTCCTCACTTTATCTGTACTATTTTACAGCATTCTGTTTTATCTGTAAATAGAGATAAATCACTAAGAAGGAAACTGGAGCTTGGGAAATTAGTCTTTTGCTATTGACGAAAGGAGTACAAATTTTGGTTTGGTCACAAGCAAATTAAACCAATTAATTACTACCTGTCTCCAAATTACAAATGTTACTAAGGGAAAGTGCTGAAGCTAAACATCTGAGAGAGAAAAGAAATCTGTGAGAGGAAACTTGACTTGAGCCTGTGCATTGAGTATGAATCCTTATTTTAACACAAAATTCATTTGTAAAGAAACACTTTTCTTAAAAAATTGTGTTTCTCAATGTTAGGACTTGAAAACAGGCCAACCTGTGAGTTCCATCTAAGATATAAGGCATAAAAGTACCCTTCTGCTTCTGCACAGTTGAACAACTTCTAAAATTCATTGTGAAAGAAGGAAAAACTTCAGCATCAAGACATTGACTGTACCCCACAATAAACTCACTTTCTGTATATCAGGTATATCACTACAGTTAGATCCAGTGGGTCTAATCTTGGGGTTTTTTCACACTCCCTCCAGGCTACCAGGTTTGATTTGGAATGAGAAGTCCAGGTTTAATAGACTCATTCGGGTAATAGTTTTATGATATGAAATTCATGCCTCTACTTTCATATTAAACCAGAGATTTCTGACCTGCTTCCCAGGGCAACTTTCCTTGGGCAGATTGTAAAGAATCAGAGCAGTATATATCTGTTCACATTCCTCCTTCCCTCAAAGGAAGTCACTTTCCACACAAAGTGACTGTCAAGTAAAGCCTGTCTGCAAGATGTCCCACAGCCAGAGCGCTAGCAACAACAAAGCATTCACCTGAATGCTTAGTTAGGCCTCCAAGCTTAAAGCTCAAGCAGCTAAGGAATTTGACAAAACAAGGTTTCACTGTAGAATAAACCATACAGGTTTCACTCTCCTGGAAGAATCCTGCCTTCCTAAATAATCCTAGTTTCACTAAGCCACCCGCCTATGTCAGGGAAATGAATGAACTTGAAAAGTAAAAACAACTCACTATGAACAGCAAGCCTCTTTTTTCTAAACATCAGAAATGCCAGCACCACAGCAGCGTGCCTTCTTTTTTACACAGACATGCAGGGAACTGTAAATTAAAGCCTGGTTCCTGGACTTCACATGTCCAGCCACTGCACTACACATTAATCTCTTTGCTTGATTCAGTTGCCAAGTTTGCAATAATGTTATCTGATGCGTGCCCGGAACCACGAGCTGGACTCCAGGAGAACTGTGTACCCTGTTAATGCAGGGGTCAAAATACCTGTCTAAAAAAAAAAATCAATTTTTTTATAGGAACTTCAAGTAAGGGTTTTTTTGATAATCCCTATTGGATTAAATTTTTCTTATTGACAATCACACCTAGTGAACAAAATGCTACACACAAATCTTGGACAGCTCATAGAATTAATGAAATGGGCTTGTAAATATGTGAGACACAGATGTTATGGCATTGTTTGTCTTAATTTTTTTTTTAATCAAGAACAAACAGAAATACAGCAGACAAAGGAAGAAATCGGCATTGTGTCAAAGAAAGTGGACAGTTAAAACAGAAAACATGATTTCAAACAACTCAGATGCATTTTAAGGTTTGCAAAAATAAAACAGCTTGCAATAAGAAAGCATCGAAGTTTCATGAAAAAATCAGTAAAATTTTAAGGAATTTGTAAGACAAAGTATTTTTATATAAAAGAGACTATGTTCCTTTGATTCTGTAGGAACCAAACTAAGTTGAGTCAGAGAAGCATATTTCCTTTCAAAATCTGACATTAGGATTGTGTACGTAATATTATTTTGTTTATCCATGACTTTGGTTCAAATTGATATGCTAATGTCAATGACACCAAGAGCATGAACTTCCTGTAGGTGCTGTTTATGAAGTTTAGATGACCCCCAACCTCTACAGCCCATCTGGTGTTCTAATTATGCTGAAGTATGCTTTACAAAAAGCTGATAGGAAAGTCTAGATCCAGCTAAATTAAGGAGGAAGGGAGATATTTACCAAAAGTTCCTAATTAACTAAGTGTCCTGGCTTACCGGGGGGGGAAAAACCCCATTGCACAAAGGAAGTAATCCTTTGATATACACACAGCATAAGATGCATCAATTGCATTTTTTCAGAAGCAATCTTCCCGCTTTTCTAAGACAAAAGATGCTGAGACACAGTTGTAACAATTGTAAAGTTATATTTTCTCTCATGCTTAAATACACTCCAATTTGCTAATAGGTCTGCATGAGAAATCTGAAAGATAAGTATGCAGAGAAGAGACAAAGAGGTGGAAAATGTACCCATTTCTCATGCTGTACAAGTTAACCTACCACTCAGTAGCTTTAAGATGTGTGGAAATCATTGACAAATGGAGAGTGTGGATATGCTCAAGGAGTCACATCACATGTGCAGTGAACCCAGCATTGCCTGAGGTTGTTGGGCCCACCAACACAGCATAGAGTAACTCTACGCCCCTGGAGGAATGTGTCACACACCAAGCCCTAGGCAAAAAACGCAGACACACACACGTCTGCACATGGAGCAGTGGGCTGGTCAGAGCAGTTCATCCCACTTCTGGTAGGGAAGTAGTTCAAAACCCCTGCTAGGTCTCACTGACAGGAAAATATAAGAAGAACTCATTTATCACATCTCAGCCCCAGATGAGTCCCAACTCATCTCAGCGCAGTGGTGCACACAGAGATTGTCAGCCCAACCTCATCTCCTGCAGCCCCACCAGAGTCCGGGGTCTGAGCTGTCACTCTGGAGCAGGAGAGTAGAGGCAGAGGAACAAATCTCCACTCAGGAGAGTTTGGAGAGCAGAGGACATGATATCTCCACTCCAGGTTCCAGCATCCCTCCCCAAAATAAATTAGTATTCATGATAGATACCTAGATTGAAATGCTCAGATTGTTGAAACCTTCTAACAACCCCTGCTACTGAATCTCACTTATTTCTTCCCTTCCATGAAATAAAGACCAATAAAAATACTAATGAAAATATCAGAGTTCTCTGTATTGAGCTCTTTGTAGGGATTGGTAGGTATTCTGTCTTAGTTATCAGTGTCCTTTGTACCAATTTAAGCCTAGTTACAGTGAGATCATTTTCAATTCAAAAAAATTAATTAGAATTTGAACCACAGTTTTACAGATTAATAAAAATCTTCTTTAAAGCAAGTAAGTGCCATGCATACAATTACAAACCTACTTTCAAGCAGTTGTCTATATAACTATATATATTCAAGCAGGTATCTGTATATAATTATCTGGATGACATCAAGTATTGGAAGTATTAGCATAGTATGTACTTACTTTTTTTCTTAATACAATGATACAATGAATTTTAAATTTCTCATAGCAAAATCACTGTTTTCTTAAATTTGTATAGTATAGTCAACTTGAATGAGGCTTAGGAAAATTGTAATTTCTTTCTCTAAGGTACATCACAGCAATTCATTACAAACAGCAGAGATAGAATACAGGTCACAGAATGGGTTTAATTCAATTCAATAAATGAGAAAATCACTGAGAATATATGTGGAAGATATTCATATGTGGAACCTGTTCATGATCCTTTCATAGGAGGGTGAGTTGAGAGGAATAACAGGATCTCTGTGCATATATGTCTATATATCTATATATATATCTCAGTACAAACACAGACTTAAATTTAGGGCTATGCTAGCTATCATATAAACACTTTTAGTCTACATAAATGAGAAACACATTATTCTTGTGTGGTGAAATTTAAAGCACACATCACCACAAACAAACACCAGTAGAAAATACTCTCCAACGTACCTTCACAAATCCTGTAAAAGCACACATTATCTGGGGACAAAAGAATCCAAAAGTCTCTTGTGTAAATATTTTAGAGAGTTTTAAAATATTTTACTGGGAATATTTTTTGTTTCCTTCCAGCTCTTACTTTGATACTGTGAATTCATTGATATAGATCTCAGAGGGAAATAAAAATTCTAACCAATAAAATTTTTCTCTAAATAATTTCAAATTGACTTCCTACGTTCAAAGCCTAAAGGACCAAGTACCAGATATATCAAAAAATATAGGGAATAAATATGTGCTACATATCCTAATGGAAAACCAGGATTCTTTTCTTTTCAGTGATTCAGAGATCTTGTTTTGTGACCATTTAAATAGCACTTCTCTGAACTGAAGTTACAAGATGGAAACCTCCAGCATATATATATGGAGTCTTTTTAAAGTCACTAGAGACTATATTCAGATGCACACATATATGCGTAGGTACACAATTAATGGAACTGCTTGAAATATTAAAAATGAGGTACAGCAATAATAGCAAGTGAGATTGTAGAACCAGGTGCCAAATGCAATTTATGTGTTAAATCCAAAATGTATATTCTTTTCACCAGTGGATGTGCAGTAGATAACATACAGCTAACTACATAGTTGAATATGCCAGTCAACAGCTATTCCTAGACTCTGTTTTTCTTTTCAGTGAGCTAGGTAAATTTTCAACTCTGGGGCTTATTTCTTGTGAAAAAATTTGCCCAGCTCTAGTAAACATTTTCCATTACAACTCTGGCTACAAAGCCTCAGAACTCTATGCTTATCAGTACTTTTCCCCATTATAAATTTCACAGCACAAGAAGGCTCTGTAGTGATTAAGAAGTCATAAAAAAAGCTGATGAATATTCACTCTGTTTCTTAAATGAACCTGATTCAATAACTTAACTATGTATTTCACTATGTTCCAAAGCTAATTTCAATTTGGATCACTACCAGCAAATCTAGATTATGTACTAAAGAACCCAAAATTCAGACCTGTAAGGGTGGATTCTATAATTCTCCAGTTAGGGAACAGGAGTAATATCCTGGGACTGAAAAACCCTGACTTTGCACTGATTTTGAATGCCTGCATTTCATTTAACAAAAAGAGCCTACATAGCACGTAGAATATCAAGGGTTATGGAACAACCTAAACCTTTGTCCTACAAACACTTATGCCTGGGCTTAACTTTACAACCACATGTAAAGTTCCTTTGATTTTAATGGAATTAAGCACAAGAAGAATGTGAGTGTTTGCAGGGTCAGGGTTCAGCAGGTCATGGATTGTATTTTAGGAATATTTACAATGAATTGCTTTGTGGATGACTTACAGAACAAGAGGCTTTACCAGAAGACATTTCTAGATAGCAAACAAATTCAAGAACTTCACAAGTGTAAATGGAGAAACTTGTGATTAATTGATTTTCTGAAGTTATTAATGGATTTTTGCCATATGCTAACATCAGGAATTTATGAACAGTAGCACTCCTGCTGAGCTATAAAGAAGCAATTTTCTGAACCTTGTGAAACAGTCTGAATCCTTTGAAAGAATTCCCAGATGTTTGTGTGGAGTAATTTCATTTCCTTCTAGGAGGAGCTCAGTTGTGGAGGCCTAGAAATTGTATTTAACTAAGGAATAATATCATACATTTGAAAACCACTGAGATAGTTTCATATATGCTACCATCTTTGTGAACAAGAATATTTGTTATACATCTTCACTGAGCACAGAGAAATACATTCTCTGCTGTCTAAATACCCGATGCAAAAGAGGACCTGAAGGAAAGACAGCTGGCTTAATTTCAGCCAGTGTGAAATGGAGGTGACATATTGGCAGACTGAAGCTTTTTGAGGAATTGGCAGAAACTTTCACTGCCTCTTCATTTGATGGCATCTGTCCACTCATTGTCCAAGTGGCTTTGCAATCAGCTAGACTGCAAATTTTTCAGGCATCATCTTGTTATTCTGTGTTTGCACAGTGCCCAGAACACTGGAATCCCAGATTGTACAACTATAAACTACTGTGATATAAGCAATTAATAATGCTAAGCACAGAGAGTTCCCAAACTTACCTCTGGTTCCAGGTTCTTCATATTAATAGTAGAAGGTATGATGTGCTCTATCTGTGGCTGCACCAAGGCCACAGCACTTCCTTACCCAGACATAGCGCGTAAAGTTAATCATGTCTTTGATCTGGCAAGACTAGGAGGACATAACCTGGCATTACCTTTGAGCCTCAGTTGGAAATTATGTTCAATAATGATATTTTGCTTTGTAAATAAGGCCAACCCCAGTGAGAGCATACAACACTGACTTTGCCTCTTATAATGGTGATCAGTTCCACAGATCTTCTCAGGTAAGCCACGCTGGTAGTTAGAAAATGTAAGCATTGAAGAGACTCTCTGTCAGAGACAAACTTTTTTGCAACAGAGGTAAACAAAGTAATCTCTTTTTTTGCAGCAGGCTAAATATATTGCATGATGGTGCATACAAGACTATCTCAGTAGTTTTCAAAGACATCATATTACTCCTTAGTTGAATAATACATCTAGGCTTAGGCCTCCACAACTGGGAGCCCATCAGGAGAAAATTTCTTAGTGTTTTGCAATAGGTTAAAATAAAAATATTTTATTCAGAAAAATATACCTACTGGTGTAAGATCAGAGTATTAACAATTTTGAATATACTTTTTTCATTTTCCTTGACCAGTGAACTAGACTCATTGCTTGACCTTTTTGTCTTTACTCATTAGCCAAAACTGATGTTATTTCTGTATTATACATTAGGTTACTCAAAATACTGAGAAGTGGGAAGTCTTGCACTGGCTTAATTTTTCACAAACCCTACTCTCATAACTCTGCATTTCAAAAAGTTTCTGTTTGATACATAGACAAAAATTTTTAAGTACAGGGTATTTTCAAAGTTGCCGGGAACTGAAAATCCCACTGAACTAACTGTGAAAGAAGTGCTCATATTATTTGAAAATTTGAATATCTCTCCAAGGGACTAAACACAAGGAATAAATGCCTAAAAATCGCTGTTCCCTCTCAAAAATATAGCTGCAGATATACATTCAATCTGACAAGAAAATATTTATTTTTCCCTGTCCAGAAATTAAATGTGAGAGCTGTTTCTGTCACATAATCAAGGAGAACTTGTATCCAAGTATGAAAACACAACAAAAAAGGATACCCATTTTGAAGAGAACAGTGTTACAAATCCATGGCATGTTTTTATTCACTTTATACTCTATCAGATAATAAAGGAGAAGCCCCATACCATGGGCCTTATTATGCAACTCCCACTCACTGTCACGATAAAGTTCAGGTGTCATTTTTCATTATGATTATAGGCCTGGCAGACTAAAAGGTTTTTGCCTTTTCCATTCAGTCATATGAGTTTTTCCTGACAGCTTTCAGATTGCAAGACAATAATGATTGCAGGCATTCTGGCAGAAAACAACAAGGTTATTCTAGATCAATCTTCCTCTCTTGTGTTGTTTTTTTTTTTTTTTTCTACAGCTCACTCAAGAGCTGCAATCCAGTTGCCCAACTTTTATGAGATACCTCTCCTATGTCTTCACTGTAGCAGAGATTATTTCAAGACTTTTAAAAGCATTTCTTGAATCTTAGTAACTTTAAGAATACAGCATCAAAGTTTGTTCAATTAGGACAAATATTTTAATCCCTTTTAGGTTCCAATGTGATCAAAGTTTCACTATGCTTATGCTAAGATTTTACACTGAGCACAGACAATAGTATCTACAGTCATGTACTTCGAGCTGTTTTAAAAGGGTCTGTGGTATTTTCACTGTAAACTTTAGATTTCTTTTAAAAGACAGTAAGTATCTTGATTTTCTTAATACCTACATGTATTTTCTGCAGAGCCCTTGTTAAAAGAAACAAAGCTGTTTAACATGTACTGATTTGTTTTATCTTTTGAATTTCTTGATTAGGCTAATCTCTGAATTAAAACATTTCACATATATTAATTTCCTTCTTTGTCTTTTTGGTCTCAGAAAAAAACAAAGATAAGAGGAGAGTAAATATAGTATTATGGATTAAATGTAGGAATTACAATATATAGATGAATTAATGGTAAGAAAGACAGTATCTTCCTGAAATGTCTTGTTTTAGCTTCATCTAAGTTTTATAGTAGAAGAGCTTTCATGATTTATTACTTCTCGCTGATGGAAAACTAGATAATTTTATGCATATGTATTTTTTTATATATATATATGTATGTATTCACTCTAAAATAAGAAATTTCCTGGTAAAGATGGAAGAAAATAATCCATCTTAATCAGAATCAATGACAAAATTATAAATTGCTCAGGGTAGCATTTGTTTACATATTTGCATCATTGATGGGTAAACCAAAACATCTTCATGAGGGTCAGTGGAACTTTCAGATACATACTCGGACTTAGAAAAAGACCTATATGGGGGAAAGCATGCCTCACTCTTGGGCCAAGGTGGCATAAAACACAATCAGCAACCCATTTCAAAAATCCTGGTGCAGACACAGTCACTGTACAGCTGTTGTGTGACTGTGGTCTACAAGATATGCCACATGTGACAACTTCCTGGGAAGCCAGCCACACACAGGAGAATGTTCTCCCTTTCTGGGAATGTTCTCCTGGAGGTGTCCCACTGCTCACACTGACAGCAGGACCCAAAGGAACAGAGCAACACAGCAGGCAGGTCTGCTGTCCTTTAAAATGGGTTTGTCTGGAAAGGAGGACAGCAACAAGTGAGGTGAGAAACAGAATTTGTATTCTTTGGCATAGTCAAATGCTGAGAAGCAAATGAAGTCAGTATTTACTAGTCCTAATATAGTCCTTTAAAATAAACATGAAATTATAAGTTAATATGAACTAGAGCAATGAATGAAATGCTATTGCTGAATCAGTAGCATGACCTCTAATTAACAATTTTTTCTATTTTGTTAGCTATGAAACAGTTGTGTCTTTCACTAGGCACTTTACTGTAATTTTTATAGACAAATTCACACATGACATAGGGTAGCTCTGAGGCTGTATGCTTGAGATTTTTCCTTGTTTCAGATATTAGTATTTCTGCTTTAGGTTGGGGGAAAGATATCATTACTACAAATTAAGGCAGAAATAAAGCAATATGAAGCCAGACCATTAGTAACTGAAGTGGGATGGGGAGGTGGACAGAAGAGGGTGGAAAGGAAACCAATGTCATCTGCAAAACCTTGAAAAATAACTTGCAGGACTTCCTCCCTCTGGAGCAAAACTGCCCACCAGGAGACTAAAATATGTTCATGTAGCTAGACAATGGGGTAATAATATTGAAGTTACTGAATCCAAAAGCCCAAGGAAACTATTGTAGGTTTAAGAGACAGAGTTCTCTTTTCAGCTTCAGTTGCTCTGAAGCCATAGTAGTGGACTCAGGACTTACTGCCGCAGACCTTCCTCTTTGTATGAAGGTTTGATCCATAGAGCAGCCGTGAGGAGCACTGCCGCCGTCCAACTCCCTCCCCAGGCCACCACTATGTACACTAGAGGAGACAGCAACTGCTTTGAGAAGAGAAGCAGACATTGCCCTTCCTTCCCCAGCACAGGACTAAGGAGCATTCCTGGCCTTTCAGCACCATTCTGCACAGAATCACAGCATCGTCAAAGTTGAAAGTGACCTTCAAGATTGTCTAGCCCAACCATTAACCCAGCACCAACCCAATCACCCATAAACCAAGTGCCACATCCAGATACCTTTTGAACACTTCCAGAGACAGTGATTTCACCACCTCCTTGGACAACTTACTCCAACATCAGAACACTCTGTCAGTACAAATTTTTTCCTAATATCTAATCTGAACTTCCCCAGCTGCAACTTAAGGCCATTTCCTCTCATCCTTTCACTTGAGACATGACAGATGAGATTGATCTCCATCTCACTACAACACTCACACCTGATTTGGTGTCAGCTGTGAACTTATTGAGGATGTACTCAATCCCATTCCTCAAACCATCAATAAAGACATTAAACAGGACAGACCCCAATACTGAGCCCGAGGAACCTTTCCTGGTATCAAGATCAGGCTGATAGGCCTGTAGTTCCCCACACCATCCTTCTGACTCTTCTTGAAGATGGATGTTACATTTGCTAATTATCAGTCAACTGTGAGTTGTCTTGTTAACCAGGACTGCTAGTAAATGATTGAAAGGGACTTGGCAAGCTCTTTCACCAGCTTTCTCTTCACTCTTGGGTGCATCCCATCCAGGCCCATAGACTTTTGAGTGTCTAATTGGCATAGCAAGTCACCAAACATTTTCTCTTGGATTGTGGGGGCTTCGCTCAGCTTCCATCACAAACTTCTAGCTCTGGGAGTTGCATCTTGCTGTTGAGTCTCACATCCTCCCTGCATCCGTGCTCCAGGCAGGTCTGCTCTATCGACTTGCCATGCAGCTGTTCAGTTCTGCCATCATTGTCAGCAGCCTTGCACCATTTCCTGGCCATGATTTGAGCACTTTGCAAGGCAAGTCTGCTCCATAAAGAGCCTTTTTATTTACCTCTTGGTAAATAAAGCAGCAAGGGGTCAGGACAATAGATATAGACTCATTCAAAAGAGCTGGCAACTTCAAATGGTTGGTTGACAACTTGGGGCTTTAACATTCAATAGCAGGAAGGGGTATTTTGAATATTAGCTCACGCAGTCCAAAAGCCAGTTACATCATAAAAATATAATCCTTTTAAATCACAGGAGACAGTGACATGCCAATTGACTTAAGAATTTGAAGCTCATGGGAAGGCAGACATGTATATAATCTGCATTATATCTTAACTGATATCTTTAAAAACAGGCAAAGTTTTAGTCATTCAAATGTTTAAGAAATGTGAAGTAAGCTAAGATTAGTTTCTACTTGGTGCTGGTACAAGACTACACAGAGGAGACAGAAAACTGTGTGAAACTACAGTGAGCAAGATGAGATAGGGCAGTGGTGGTGCCTCAGCATTTTAGCTGAGAAATAGTCTGGTACCCTCGGAAATATGATCCATTCATGGTCAAAACTGGAACCGCTGCATAACAGAATGTACCTCAAAAGGAAAATTGGTTAAGCCTCTATCACTTTCTTTCTTTTAAAGACACATTTGAAGTGAGACACTTCATATGACGGCTGTTTGGCTGTGGGTCTTTCATCATCGTGGTTTCAGTGTTTCCGATTATTACCCTTTAACTTTGGAAAAAGAAGAAGCACTGCCAACAACCAAAACTAAATTGTACTTATCCAGACATAATTCACCCATACCTTAAATCATGAGTTTTGCTCCACAAAGCATAAACTCTTCAGGGTCAGTGCAAGATTATCCCATCAGAAACACAGCAAATAAAGCCATTACAATAGGAAGAGAATTGGGCAGTTAGAATACTTTTGTTTCTCTTAAGTAAAACAAATATGAAATAAACAAATGAGTTAAACAGCTCTCATGCATGATTTGCAGGAGAAAGTATTAACTGCTTGAATGCCAAGGTTAAACTAAGCTTAAGAAGACCCATAGGTCTTCTCAATAGCCGAGTCATTAATAGACTATGAAATTAGAAAACAATCTGTAGTTCATATTCGAGAAAGAGTTTTAAGAGGTGGGTTCTTTTGTTATTAAGTTGATTGACTATACAAGGGACATGCATCAAGACATTTCAGTTTAGTAATATTTTTAACATTCTAAGCTTGACTTAAACTGTAGACCACCACAGTACCAACACAGTGATTAGCAGAGCTTAGGCCCTGGATTTTAGGCTGTGGGGACGTCTATATTCTTTTTCAAACAGAAAATTCAACATCTGTCTCATAGAGGTTGTGCAAACTAATTTACATCCTTCTTGTGCCACTGAATAAACCCTAGAACAAAAAAACCTGAAGCCTTTCAGATGTTTATTAACTCAGTGCTATGAAAACCCCAAGATAGTACATCTTTTTCTTGAGAAATGCTCTAGAATTAAAAATTGTAATGAGAAGCATCTGAAGTGAGGGATTGCCAGGAAGGCTAAAAATGGGAGTGAAATGATAATCTTATTTCACCAGTAGAAATCTACAGTAACTTTAACATATTCTACTGGATTCCAGCTAGGTAAACTGAGATCAGCATCTCAGGAAAACTAAATATTCAACAGTGAAAAGCTATGCTATTTAGAGAAAATAGAAAAGGGAGACTTTCAGGACTTTTAGTAGACTGACACTGCATCTGCACATTGATCCAATCAAGTAGATTGTATTACCGTTAAAGTTTATGAGGCACTGTCATTTCCAAACTATAGTTTCCCCTCCCACATTATCCTTTTGTATGAAAGGAAGTATTACAACTGTAGGAACTTAAAAAACCCATACTATGTTAAAGAAAGGAAAAAAACTTCAATAAACCAAAATGAAATGTAAACAAAATTAGTGGTCTGACTTAAAGCCACAAAACTATGTCAACCCAGGAAAGTCTGAAAGTCTGAAAGTCCAGCATGACATTGTGTACCTTGCTGAAACTTTTGTGCCATTTACTCATTTGTTTGTTACTGGTTTGTTGGTTTGGTTGGGGGTTTTTTTGCACAAAAGATAAGGGTACATCTAGTTAAAAAATATTGTGGGAGCAAAATGACATTTCCCATAATACTTGAAAAATTTTCAATTACTTTTCAAATTTCAGGTCTTTGTAATGAAAATTACATTACAGGGAAAACAGATAAATTTCAAGGTTAAGTAAGAATACAAAAATCTTGAAACATACAAAAGATTATCCAAAGTTTATCCCGCCCTCCCACATAACAGAGTCTAAAACAGAGACTTCTTGCATTCAGTGCATACTTTTCAAATTAGAAGGAGATTTGCCCCTGAGGCAAATTATCTGAGTACTCCAGCACTGTCTCAGTATGCTATCGTATTTTGCTCTCCTACATATCAAAGTCTCTTTCTTCCAGGTTATTTAGAGCAGAGGCAAGACTAACTTTATGAACAGGTAGCTTACCCACTGTATCCAAACTGGAGTGCAGGTACCTCTGGGGAGGCACAAGACAATCAGTTGGAGTGCAGAAAGAAAATATTTTTTGTACTATTAATAGATGACATTTAAAAAATTAAATTGTGGTTATTTCAACCTTTTTTAAATTCTATATTTGCATATGCTTTACAATGTACTTAATTTATTCTTACAGTAGTACATCTATATAATTTATAAATAAATATTCACCTATTGAGGATATGGGCTTAAAAATATTTTACTGATTATTGAAAAGTAGTGAATATGTATAATGCCTGAAAACACCTTCACATATAGACCCAGCCTGAAAAATTAGTTTCAGAAATTGATACTTCTTAAGCTTGGCTGAATTTGAACTATCGCCACTCATGATTTTAGGAAAATACAGAGGAACCTCCATCTCATTTCACCATATTACATGTTTAGCTTAACTAGTCTTCATGCTCTACCCTTTTAAATTAATTTCTGTTTAACACACCAGTAATCCAAAAGTATGAGAAAACTATTCAAGAGTCTTTACAGAATATGTCAGTTCATCACAGGGCTTCCATTGTACTGTAAGACACAGAGGAGAACAAAAGGTCAAAATACGAACATTTGAAAACTGACAGTGAGAAAAGTAAAAATGCCTTCCATTTCCCCAGTATGTGACATTCTCTAGACTCCTTTTTGAGTTCATTTTCATTATCTTGTAATAACTAGTTTCTGAGAAGGATCATAACCACAAGTAACCTCAGAAAAATGTTTTGGCTTTAAAAAAGAACTAGAAATCTAATGGGAAGAATTACTATTATTTAACTTCCAGCTCAAACTAAAAGTTACAGGTGGCTTGGATCGTCCTTACAAACATCAGATTAGCCTTCAGTTTCAGATGCTTTGTATTAGGTTACCCTTAGGATTTGGAGACATATGCTTAGCTCAGTTTAAATCAGTGGGAATTTTGCCGTAGACTCCAAGCGACCTTTACCTTCCACAATTTTGTCTTAACAAGATATCAGTGCTTGCCAAAAACTACGTCTTGATTTATTTGCAAATTATTGCTAAAAATATTTGGCTTAAAATGTACTGGGTTCAAATTTGCAGGTGGTATAAATCAGTGTAGCTACAGAATTGTGTCAATTTAATCCATGTGGGGATCTACCAGTGGGGTTTATCCCAGTTAAGATCATTCATAGCAGTAATTTTATAGCATTCATAGCATTAATTTTTAAATCTTCCTGATTTACACGGCAGGCAGTCACAGAAGTTTCACCCAGGACTACTGCGTTTTTGTGGCTATAATCAGCAAATCAAGCAAACCCATCTTTTCAAAAATGTGCAATTCCTTAAAAATAAGTATCCAATTAACCTTCTTTTTTATTTGTTTGGTCCTAGTACCACTCAGAAATTATATGCTATTTTTAAATTTAGATAACGCAAATGCAAACATGACTTTGCAAGACTGCTTACAGGAGAAAAACTTTGAGTAACACTGTTTATTATAAAAATACATTAAAATATACAAAAATGTTTGTTCATGTTAGCTATTTGCACAATTTTATGTTACTTGTTACCAAGTAGACACACCTGTGCAAGATCATCTTTCAACCTTTTTTTTTTTCAAAAAACTGGCTAAAGTAAATTCAATTCATTTTTACTTGATGGAGTGCTTTCATGATAAGAGAGAAATTTGCTGCTTGAGAACTTGTGCATTCAGCCTTAGAGAGAGAGAAAGGAAAAAAAATGAGCATCTTAACACAACTGTAACTGGGAAGTAGTCTCTTTCCCCTGTTACTTCTATAGACATGTACTTATTCTGTACTGCTGCAGAATAGAAAGAGGTTCTTCTAGCTAACCTATAAGTATTTAAGAAATGTTAGGAAATTTTGGTATTTGCCTTATTTTAAAATAACACAAAACACTTGAAAGTCAAAGATTAAGCAACATAAGACGAGGGAGAGCAAATCCATGCCATATATACAATTTATGATAATTATGAGCTTGCATTACTCTAGTGCTTTGTTGTACTAAAGTTCACATAATGCAAAACACCATAATGCGAAAAAAAAGAAAATCGAAATACCATTGCCTAACAATGAAAACTAATTTATCAGGTAGGCGTTTACAGCATTGAAAGTTCTTATTCACTATTTCATTGGAAATGGATCTTGTTTTTGGATAAATCTTATTTTACTATATAAAAGCACTACCACTTTAGATGAGAAATATATATGTGAAAGCTTAAAAACCTTTACCTGCTCATCCTCTTGCTAAGATCCCATTTAGCGAAATTTTTAGCAAACAGTAGAGGTGACCAACAAGTGATATCTTTTACTACAAAACAGGTTTCTTCAGCTTCTGCTCTGCTTATAGTCTCTTCCAAGTCAAGCTCTTTTCATTAAGAAAGAAACCCCACACTAAAATCAAGTAA
>WEIV01008145.1:0-24146 GCA_013390005.1 Calyptomena viridis
CTACTTAAAACCACAACAACCGGTCTGTAACAAATTTTGTAGTATTTACAGTATAAATACATATGTTGAATTGTAAGGTGTTAATATCTCTTTTCTCTCTTTCAGCTTCTAATTTTCACAGAATCACAGAATCACAGAATACACTGAGTTGGAAGGCTCCCACAAGGATCATTGGGTCCAATTTCTGGCCCCACACAGGACCTTCCCTGAATCACACCATGTATCTGAGAGTATTGCTCAAATGGTTCTTGAACTCCATCAGGCTTGATGCTGTGATCATTTCCCTGGCACCCAACCACGCTCTGAGTGAAGAACCCTTTTTTTGTTATCCAACCTAAATTTTCTCTGAAACAACTTCAGGCCATTCCATCAGGTTCTGTCATTGGTTCACAGAAAAGAGATCAGTGTTTACCCCTTCTCTTCCCTTCACATGGAAGTTGTGGATTGCAATGAGTCTCCCCTCAATCTCCTCTTCTCCAGGCTGAACATTCCAAGTGACCTCAGCTGTTCCTCATACAGCTTTCTCTCAAGGGCCTTCACCATCTCCATTGCCCTGCTTTGGGCTCTCCCTAACAGCTTAATATCTTTCTTATATTGTGGTTCCCAAAACTGCACACAGTATTCAAGATGATATCTCACCAGTGCATAGAAGAGTGGGGCAATCCTGTCCCTCGACCAGCTGGTGATGCTTTGCCTGATGCCCCCCAGGACATGGTTGGCCCTCCTGGCTGCCAGGGCACACTGCTAATATTTCATATTCAAATTTCCAACTATATATAGCGAGAAAGTCTGTTAGTCTAACATATCTAAATATGCAACATAATACTCTTTTAGACTGAGTAATATTTTTAGGACAAATTGAAAAACTATGGATGGCTATAAATAGATATTGATTCCTGATGGTGTACACTGTAAAATGTAAACACCAGTATTTTAAGTCATCATATTTGTATTCCATGAGAGTGTTTTACAATCAGGAATATGAATGTGATTATGAAAGCATCCATTATAAATGAAAATATTGCACATTGTTCCATTTCTTCTCCAACTTTATGGTGATATTCTGCATCTTGAAATCCTTAAGATTCCTCTCTCACTATCTCATCTTATAACAAAGATGTGTTTCAACACATATGTGATGGAATTAAATCTTTACACTGGTTTCTATAGTCACTGATTCATATTACTTACACAAAATTGTAAAATAGAAATTAAATGGGAAAATAGTTTGGAAATAAGTGTTGTGAAAGATATAAAGAGTGCTCACAGTGCTCAGATTTTAGTGGAAAAGTTATTGTACTGTGAACAGTAAGAGGTGTCAGGCTTTGTTTCTTTAACTCAGTTTCATCTATAGAAATGACACTGTGACAATTTAGTATGAATTATTTTATCATCACTTATTATTCATATTCTGATGCATCTGAAATATTTTAATAAATAAAATTTACAGAAATATGTTAGTCACAACTTAAGCATGATTATTTGGTATTGTATGATTTTATAACATCAAACTTAATTACCGATATTCAGCTTCTGTAAACTCTAGTGACTAATCAATTTTTAGCATAATTGAGGGCAAGTCTGCAGCACTGTAATTCTGAAGGCAGTTGAATGAGTAGAGATTTATGTATGTGCAGGAAGGGAAACCAAACAGCTAAGATTCTGCATCTCATGAATGATCACAGGAGAGTCCCAAATCTTTAGATTTAGCAAAGCCTAGCAGAGCAACTGTTTATGAGAGAGTAACCAGAGCACAGTGCTGTGAATCAGAGATCAGAAAAGAGCTCAGACAGAGCCTTGTAGAAATACTTTCAGAATAAATATAGTTGTCTGATGACAGAACGAGTTTTGTGAAACCAAACATGCGAATAATTAAATGCATAGATAGAGAGCAGTTATTAACTTTGCTACACAGACTAAACAGTCTTATTCATGGCAGCTGTAACATACCTGTTGCTAATGCAGGGAGGCTGTCTGGAATTGCAGATTCTTATGAATTTTTCTCCTGTGAAGTGTGATGTGAGTGCCTGAAAAATGGCAAATACTGAAAAAAAGCAAAGAATTCTTTAGGCATGGCAAGGGCTATAGTGATCTTTTTCCACCTCACTTTCACTGTTCACAGAAAATGCTGACCTTCAAGAGCAATAAAAGCTTTTGTAACATCTTGCTTTCACGCCATTTCTTGAAGTGTCAGAGGTGAAGTAGCTGTTTGAGAAACAGAAATTAAATGTGAAATTATTTTTAAAGCAATGGAAACACAGTGAAACTTTACAACTGAGCTATCCAGATTTGTATGACAGAAATACTCAAATCCAGAATGATAAATTCTGCAAACTGGGCATAACACTTATTTACCATATATTTTGAATACTATTAACATTTAAGATTTACTTTAATGCATAACTCAATTCCATAGTTATTCCTAATTTCTCAGAAATGTTACCTCATTATGTTTTTTGACCTCGTTTTTGTAGATATCAAAGTTGCAAAAGTATAAAACTAATAGTATTATAGAAATATTTATGAACCAAAAAAATGAGCAAATCTGAGGAAGCCTGCAAAATTAAAACAGATTGGTTTTAGATTATAATTTAAAACTGCAAACAAAAAAATTCTATGCTGGTTAAAAATTTCAAAGCACTTCAATACTTGTGATTATCAAAGTTTCACAACTCTAGACATCTTCAAAAAGAATAGTGTAAGACTTTCAAATAAATTGTTTTCCTTATACTGATTAAGTATCATCTTGACTTCTTTTTAAGGCTGAGGAAAAGTGAAATTCTCTCTTCTTCGCAGTCCTCCTTGTCTATTATATCCAGTATTCTTACAACAGCAGAACTTCTGCAGTTCAGTTTAAGAGTTCTCTGACTGACTGATATTTTTTATTCAATGAGTGCAGTAAAAAGGAGGAGAACTCTTCCTTCATCATCATTGTCTACTTGAAACAGTTCCAAAACTGTTGTAGTTGACGTGTGTTCATTTTTAAAACAGTGCGGAAGAGTGCATTGAAATGTGCTTAAATTTTGTGGTTTTCAGTCTTAGACAAAAAATTTTGGTCTTAAGAACACTAATGTAATATTTCTTCCGATATAGAGAAAAAACCTGAGCAGTGGACTCATCTGTCACTAGCATTTCTCTCCTGCCTCAATGCAATTCTTCCACCTCCATCAGCATTTTCCCTCTGTTAGTTCTAACTTACGTTGCAGATCAGCATAGTCTGAAACATAAACTAAAGATGAAGATGAAATAGCAACTGTTTGCCTATCCAAAATGTAAAAATAACCCGTGACAATAAACTGAGAAGCAAATAGGAGCAGACTCAAATGCTGTTCAAGCCTAGCTATTTTTCATATTAAATCAAAATTGTAGACTGCTGTGTAATTTCAGAGGAGAGAAATTCACTTTGCATTGAGTCAAGAAATGTAGAATGCATCTTTTCCAACCAACAGGTACTCACTCTGATTCTTTACCATAAAATATGACAATTTAAGATCTACTTGTAGGTGATAGGACAAAGAGAGAAAGAAATTGTATTTGGCTTAACTGCCAAGGTATTGTCAGTGAGGTGTGAGGGCTGCAGGGTGGTCTCTGTGAGGAGTGGCTGGTGCTGCCACACAGAAAAGTCCCACTGACTCTAACAGACCCACAGAAAGGCAGAGCTGGGTCCCTCAGCCAATCTGGTGTGGTTTTGTGGAAGCATCTTTAGGAAAGGGCAAAGCCATGCCCATCAGTGTGAGGAATGAAGAAAAAGTAATATCTGAGTAAGAACCCAGCAGGCACCAAAGCCAGACAAACTAGGTGAGGAAGTGCTCCAGGCATTGGAGCAGGTACTCATACTGTAGCCTGTGTAGTAGCCCATGACAGACCTGGTGGACATTTCTTAAGGAGCTGCTGTCTGTGGAAAGTCCTTGCTGGGACAAGATAAAAGTGTCAGAATGAAGGAGCAATAGAGATGAAGTGTTAAGATGAAGTGTTACTAACTGACCACAACCTCCATTTCTCATCCTTCTGTGCTGCTTGGAGGAGGGGATATTGAGAAGCTCAGAGTTAAGTTGAGCTTTGGAAGCAGGGGACAATTGGGAGGTATTATAGTTTTGGGGTTTGTTCCTCACCACCTGAGTTAATTTTAGTTTGAAATAAATAAAATTAACTCTTCTCAAGTTCAGTTTGTTTTCCCTGTCACAGTAACTGGTAAACACTTTCCCTGTATTTATCTTGACCCATCCAGGTTTTCTATCATATTTACTACCCCTGTCCTGCTGAGGAGAGGGAGTGAGAGAATGATTGGGTGGGGATCCAGGAGCCAGTGAATGTAAGCCTGACACAAAAAGATGTCTAAGAGAAAAATTGCTGTTATCTGTGTGTTTCATGTACATTGCAGTTCTGCTAAATTACATCATAAAATATATAGATATCGAATAATCTATGGGGTGTAGGCATAATATAGCTACCTGATATTGACTTGCACAGTATATTTCATCCTGTTTCATACTATCATTTTGAATAGAATAATTATCACCCAAATTATTATTAACATTTACATACTTGATGTTACTCACCAGAAAACAGCATCTACATTTCAATCTTAATAATATGTAGTGGCAATTTTCAACAATAGGCTTTCTTGTATCAAGTACAAAATGTCCACTCTTCTACAACATGTTGTAACTGGTCTGAATATTTGTTGATTTGATAATTTACTTTATTAGACAATACTGAAGATAAAATTTGGTGCTTTCAGAGGGAATGAGGTAGAATTTTGGTTTTAACACAGCTATCCAGAATAACTCTGAATGAAATATCTGCAATACTGCTTTTCTGCATTTTGGAAAGGACGTGATACCAGAAAACATAACCTCCAGAACACATAGCAAAGTCTCACAGTTTCCTTCATAATTCAAATTACAAAGTAAATTAATATTTACTTCACTCTGGAGCACTACTTCCTTATAAGTAATGCATTCACAACTACCATTAATGACAAAACAGTATAGTAACCTTTAATAAGCAAAAAGATAAATTTCACAGCCTTGGAAATTAAACTCAGATAACTAAACTTTAACTGCAGCCATCACCTGGATTTTTAAATTTTATCTAATGTTTATTTACACTGTTAATTTTCCTAGTTCTTGATAGCATGACTAGGAAGTGTTAAATTTGATTCTAGACAAAATTTTCAGTAAATGCAGCTGCATTTGCTGGCTAAGAGTGCACTCATAAGTATACATGTTCAAGTTCTCCACAAAAATGAATGTCCAAGAACATTTCACCATATATTTTCAGCTACACTGCGCTGCTCAACTTTGCCAACTGAGATAAATTGATTTCAAACATAAAAACATACAAAGATTTTTACTTAGGATTTCTAGCTCCCTTTTAAAATTTGTAATTATTTCTGCCCTATCTTTCCTTTACAGATCAGTCCAATTTCTTGCAATAAGGCAAGATGCATTTTAAAGAGTGTCCACTTGTAATGAAAACTTATGTTCTTCCTCTTCTAAATTATTCTACATAAGACTGACCCCGTCTATTTGCAATACAATTGAAGACTTTACACCTTACTTATTTTGCAGTTTTCCTTCCCATATCCAGTTTTTTATATGGTCTAAGGAAACGAAGTATGGATAAACCCACCCCAAGTGATTCAAACATTTCATACTGTGCTATGTTGACCCCGAGTGGATTCACAGCCATTTTGCTTTTCAGCTGGAAATGGATGAGATATAATGAAGGGTTTACGGGTTGAAATAAAGACAGGAAGAGATCATTCACCAATTAATGCCATGGGCAAAACACTTGACTTGGGGAAATTAATTTATTACCAATCAAATCAGTAATGAGAAATAAACTCAAACTTTATAACACCATCCCCCTCAGCCTTTCTTTCTTCTTGTGTTCAACTTCTGTATCTCCTGCCTGCAGAGGCACAGAGGGAAGAGAAATGAGGTCCGTTCATCACACATTGTCTCTGCTGCTCCCTTCTCCTGAGGAGGGGGACTCATTACATTCTTTCTCTGCTTCAATGTGGGGTCCTTCCAACAGTAAATAGTCCTTTATAAACTTCTCCAATATCAGTCCTTCCCATGAGCTGTAGTTTTCCATGAAGTGTTTCAGCATGAGTCCTTTCTATGGGATCCAGGCTTTCAAGAACAGACCTCTGCAATGTGGGCTCCTCTCTCCATGGGTAAGAGTCCTGCCAAGAGCTTGTTCTAGTATGGGCTTTCCACGGCATCACATCCTCCTTTGTACATCCACCTTCTCTGGCATGGTGTCCTCCACAAGATGCAAGTGAATACCCACTCCACCATGGACCATGTGTTCCACAGGGGGACAGCCTGCCTCACCATTGTCTTCACCAAAGGCTGTGCAGGAACATCTGCTCTGGTGCCTGGAACACCTCCTTCCCTTTCTTTCTTCTTCACTGACCTTGATGTCTGCAGGGCTATTGCTTTCACATGTTCTCAATCCTCTCTTCTTTTGCTACTGTTCCCCAGCAGGTGTTCTTTTTTTTCTTCTTAATTATATTGTCACAAAGCAGCTGCCACAGCTGCTGATAGGAGACAGCTGACACTGACTCTTAAAGGACACAGAGGAAACTTCTGACAGCTTCTCACAGAAATCACCTCTGTAGCCACCCCTTCCAAAAGCCTCACTTCCAAAATCTTGTGCCAGAAACCCAATGCAAGTACCTATATTTCAATAGACATTGTGTACTGTCTGTGACATCTCTGTACCATATTCTGTGAGCTTTTTTCCATACTTTGGGATACCAAATACTTTGAGTATTTCATCATTGGAATGGAAAGATGAAAATACCATAGGAGTCTCTAGCTTGAAGAGATGAGCCAGCTAGAAAGAGGAAATATTGCTGCCCACGCTTTCAGATGCTGTGGATTTGAGAAGCTTTCTCCCCAAAATGATGATGTTAACCTCATCCTTCTTGCCTTGAACTTGTTAGACATAATCCATCTATGGATTTGTCTATCCAGACACTGTAGAAGCCCTGATTATCTATGTCAAAAGACAGTGTGAAACATCACATCTCACGTCTTCCTTACAGAGATGTTTAACAAGGAATAGTGAGTGAGGAAGGCTTCAGCCAGTCTTCTGTCAGTGGAATTAACTGATGTGTTGATAGGCACAAATAGACAAGAAACTCTAGCCTTATCCCCTTTAGTAGACAGAGCAATGCTTTAATCAGCACTAGGTAGCTTTGCAGTCGTACTGAAGTACTCTAAACTCCTGGTATTCCCATGGGAAAGAATCAACAACAACCTTATGGTGACATAAAACCTCAAGGTTTTATATGTTTTATAGGTTTTATATGTGGTATACTGTTTACTGGTAAACCTCAAGGTCATATTTCTCAATATTTAGTCATTAAATTAGTAAAATTTTGGTCATTGACAGTACATACACCTTTGAGCATAATGTCTACAATTTTTCATAAATTATTTAATTATATTGGACTAATTCAGTATTCTTATTAAGCCAGAAGATGTAATGATACATAGTTAGATTGGAAGTGGAGAAAAGTAAGATGCTGAAATAGAAAATAAACCCTAGAGTATTCTTTTCCCAAATGGACTAAAAACTATCTAAGCTTTGTACCAGAAAGGCTGAAAAAGCCTAAGTCTGGATTTTCTGGGGTTTTTTTTTAACAGTTTGCTCATTAAAAGAGCTCATATCAGTATTTTTAGTTCAGATACTATTTTTGGAAATGAAACTGTTGTGCTCTTGTCTGCAGGTGTTCAAATGGCATTTACCGGTATAGAAACCTGCCCCCAGTTCCTTTCAGATTAGTTCAAATTTGAAAGATATTATCTTCAAGTATTTTGAAGTATCTTGTATTAACATCAGGAAGTCAGTCTCAGGCTTTAGTAAAGTTAGTATAAAATTTCTGTCATACAAATTTAAGAAAAAATTATATCAGCAAAGATGATTTTTACACATTTGTAAAGTTCTGTATTTTTAATTCCTTTTGATTTACTAAAATGCTTTATTGATTTTTGTTTGGTTGGTTTGATTTCACCTCAGGCTTAATGTTCAGGCTGAATATTCCTCTCACTCTAGGTTTAATGTGTTTAGGTTTAATGTGTTTTTTAAAAAAAAAAACCCGACAAGATTTATTATTATTCACTCTTTGAAAAATGTCACAATATAGGAGACTTTTTCCTTTTATCAAGGTTCGTATTTCTCAATGAAGGCAGACGTCTCCATCTTTCTTTGAACTATATCCAGGCAAGAGTAATAAAATATTTTTGGTTTTGGTATAATATCAGATTATGCCCTTAATCTCTGAGTTGTAAAAGTAAATAAACCAGCGATTTATTTTCTATGCCTACACTATGAATTAATTAACATTACTAATTTAACCAAGAAGTACAGAGTACAAAACATAGTTTAAACATTCAATCTGAGTATTGCATAACAAGAATAAAACCACAGTATACCAGAATGTAGCAATGATGCAATAAGCACATTAAATTAAACTATTAGAAAAACTCTCTTTTTTCATTAAATAAATCTGCCCAAATTTTCAAGCCTTTCTTGAAAAGCAGAAATTTGGGGTTATATTCTCTTGACCACTTCTGAAGAGATGCAATGTCGTTTGTCTTCTTTCATGCACTACAACTATTGCTCTTTCAGAGCAACTTGTCAACGGCTAATGGCAAGGCCATACTGGGGGAGATCATTAGCTGAGCCTTTTCTCTCCCTAGACATTAGGAGACTACTTTTCATAGTTCATGGTCACCACAGAACAAGCACTGAGCAGAGCTCCAGCCTATGATGTACCTAGCAGACTAATAACATTATCATGCAATGTTGTTCTTATTAGACATCATACGTATTAGCAGATGTAGATCTTCCAGTTTTGATAAAGTCAGGTTGTTGGCACTGAGTATTTTTCTCCAGGATATTCAGAACACTACTATAATTAGTGTGGAATTCTATTTTTTTTTGCTGGCTATAAATTGTGTATTTTCAGCAGCTACCAGAAACTGTTGCAGATTTCTTTTTTTTTTCCACAGAAAGAAAAAATTTGAAATTATTATGTCTTCCCAGTAGACTTACTTTAGAGTGTGCTCAGAGGAAAAAATCAGTTGTTTCAAGAGAGTCAATGGTAGCAAGTATTACTCTGCTAACTATGACAAGTGAAAATTCCTGGGTTTATCTTTCCAGCTAAAGCCAAGAGTAGAAAACACAACTTACAACAAGTTTTTTAACACTTTAGATTCTTTTGCAATTTTATTTTTCCCACTGGCAAAGTGGGGAATGTTGCTTCTTCAATTCTCTCCACCTGTTCTTGAGAAAGAACCTGTATTTCACGCTTTCTATTTTCTTTAGCTAGTCTTTCATGCATAGATTAGCCTTCCCAGTAGCACAGCTTATAGTGATTAGAAAAATTTGTCCAATATCTACTTTCTATAAAAGTTAAGCTGGGAAGATGTAGCATCATGGGATCTACACAATTCAATGAAGCACAAGATCCGCTGAACCGTTGGCAAAGATACACCCCTTCCACCCAGACTTTGCAGGCAGTTGTGCTGGGCAGGAAGGTTAATGTTGTTAATCAACGATTTTTTTAAGTGTATGAGAAAGCACATAATTTTTTGTATTTCAAAAATCTTGCAAAAATCACAGATTATTGTTGATTTTACGGCCTGTATATTGCAGTAATTTGCATGGCCATGATTGCTTCTCTTGAAAATTAGTTTTGAAAGTTATTTTGCTTAGATGGACTAAGTAGTACTGCTTTACTTGCAGACAGACCTGACAGCTGGGAAACTAGTGTGGGTGACATGGTAGTAAGTGTCTATTACAGGCCACCTCGTCAGGAAAAATAGATGGATGAGGCCTTATAGAAACAGTCTTAAATAACCTCATGTGTGCAGGCCCCGACCCTGTTGGGAAAATTCAGTAACTGCCAAAGAACCAACATGGCAGTGCACAAGCAATCCAGGAGACTGCTTGTTATCAAAGCAAGCAAGAGCATTGTTAGCACGTGCCTGGAAAGAGCAACAGAGGACATAAAGAGAAGGATTGTTGGGGGTATTAAGATCAAAGGTGGCTAAAACTGGCCATGATGTGGTGGGTTTCAAGAGAAGATAGGAGATTCAAAAAGCAAGATCACAATTTTACCCCTTTAAATGGTATGCCTGAAAGTGTCCCATGGGATAAAGCCATGGAAGAAAGAAGGTTTAAAAGAAGTTGGCTGATATTGAAGAATCACCTCCTACAAGATCAAGAGTAGGCCATTCCAGTGAATAGGAAAAAAAAATGTCAGAAGGCATGCATGGTTTATCAAGGAAGGACCTCCTCACAAGAATGAAAAATAATTAATAAAAAAAAAGTATGCAAAACCACTGACAGAACTACAGAACCACAGAATATGCTGAGTTGAAAGGAATCCATGAGGATCACAAAGTCCAACTCCTGACTGTGCACAGGACCATCGCAAGAGTCATATCATGTCCCTGAGAGTATCATCCAAAGGTTTCTTGAACTCTGTCACTCTTGGTGCTGTGACCACTTCCCTAGGGCTCCTGTTCCAGTGTCCAGCCACCCAGTGGGTGATGAACCTTTTTCTAATATCTAATCTAAACCTCCCCTGACACAACTTAGGCCATTTCATCAGGTTCTGTCACTGTTCAACACAGAGAAGAGATCACTGCCAGCTCCTCCTCTTCCCCTCACCAGAAAGTTGTATAGTGTGATGAGATCTCCCCTCAGTCTTCTCTTCCCCAAGCTGAACAGACCAAGTGACCTCAGCTGGTCCTCATATGACTTCCTTTCAAGTCTTCACTATCTTTGTGATTACCCAGTCCTCTAATTTGTTGAGGTCTCTCTGCAGGGACTCCTTGCCTTTGAGGAAGTCAACAGCTTTTCCTAGTTTTGTGTCATCTGCAAAATAGTTTAGTATCCCTTCCAGTCCAAATCATTTATGAAGGTGTTAAAGAGCACAGGGCCTAAGATAGAGCCCTGTGGAACCCACTAGTGACAGATCAACAAGGAGAAGTTTGAAGTATAATGATTTCATTTCAGTGCTGCAACAGGCAATATGTCCCTCATGTTCTCACAACCTCCTGCCTCTGAGCACTGGAGCAAGGCTGTCCAAGACCTTTGATCAGCTGAGAGGCTGCAAGTCCAAAAGACCTGTGCATCATCCGTCTGCCACAGATACAGGCCACACTGACAACCCCAGTCCTGCTGAGTCCTCCTGCTGGTTCCTCTTTCTGTGGGTAACTCCTCCTCTATGGTATTAGTCACATTTACAAGGAGTCTCAATGAATGCTCTATAGGTAAAATTTCAATAACTGCCATGCTTCCCAATCACAGAAAAGTCAAGGACTAGTCAAATCAGTTTTTTGCATGAAGTAAGATTGTATTTTTAAAATCACTGCTATTGGATAAAAGGCATTGTTATTGAACATTAACAATGGCTGGAACTTGCGTATAACATTTCCTAGTAATATTGCATATGTCCAGCTAGTGGGTATAAATAAAAAGTTTCAAAATACTGCATTAAAGAGAGTGTGGCCAGCAGGACCAGGGAAGTGATTGTCCCCATGTATTCAGCACAGGTGTGTCTGCACCTCAAGTCCTTTGTCTAGTTCTGGTCCCCATGTTTCAGGAAAGACACCGAGATACTGAAGTGTGTTCAGAGAAGGGCAATGAAGACCATGAGGCTCTAGAGAGTAGGTCATATGAGGAGTGGTTGAGGGAGCCAGGGTTGTTTAGTCTGCAGAAAAGGAGCTCAGGAGAGGCTTTGCCACTTTCTACAACTACCTGAAAAAAGGTTGTATCTAAATGGTTATAGGTCTCTTCTCCCAGAAAATGAGTTACAGAATAAAGGGAAGTGGCCCCAGGCTGTGCCAGGGTAGACTCAGGCTGGGCATCAGGAATAATTTCTTCACCAGAACAGTTTTCAGGTATTGAAATAGGCTGCCAGGGAGCCACCATCCCTGGAAATGTTCAAGAAATGACTGGAAGTGGCATTTAGTGCTATTGTCTAGTTGACGAGGTGTTGATTAGTCAAAGGTTGGACTCTCTGATCTTATAGGTCTTTTGCAAGCTAGATGATTCTGTAATTCTTTGATTCTGTGACAAATACTACCCCAAGTGCAGTTATATTTTTTTATTTGTAAATCTACAAACTTGAAATTATTTACATGTTTTATTCAGTAATGGAATAAGTCTTGCTACTAAGTCTGCATAAAAACATTCAGTACACTACACATTTTACCTTGAAATTGCCCAGTGACACACTTTATTTCACTAAATAAAGGCTTACGGTACCCAGTGTCATCTGGGTTTTGTGCGTTGTGGTGCTTTTTCATATGTGAATTATTTTACACTAATACAAACTGTGCTATAAATGGAGGTGATTTATTAAAGAAATTATGTAGAAAAATTTGTATTTAAATAAGGTTATTTTTCTGTACATTATACTGTAAAATACTTAATGTTAGCTATATGACTAATCTGTGTTTTTCAGCAACTGCTATGTCCCAGGATCATAGAATCATTTTGATTTAAAAAGACCTTTATGATGACTGAGTTTAACTGTTAACCTAGCACTGCCAAGTCCACCACTAGAAATAAAGATGAATAGTAGAAACATGATTTATATGTTATGATTTCATGATTATGATTTAATCAAAAGCATTTTTTAATAATGTATTGATCTGCAGTGTAAGCTTCATGAATTTTCTAGCACTTTTACCAAAAGCAAAACATAATGGAAATTCTGAGTGTTTTTAAACACTCAGAATAAACTTTCATACTATTTACTCTCAGTTTATCATTCTATCATGTAGAAAGACAATAAATTGGTTCCTTTTAATGAGTATGATCTGGCAGTGTCAAAAGCTATATTTCTTGTTTGGGATGCTGTTGTTGAAATGTAATATCACAGAATAGGGGAGTTCTCCGTTTAATTATTAAATGGAGAAAATAGTTATCAGTAAAGCATGATTCATGTTAATCTGATTGACATATTGCTCTAGAGCTCAGCGTATCTTTCAATATTGCACATTACTGTTAGTGTAGTACTGTATTTTTAAAAATAACAAAAAAATTCAGACCACCTACTTAGCTGAATATAAAGCAGTTTCAAGTGCAGAGATCCGATATATGTTAGTAAAAAGATTTACTTATAGGCCAAGAAGCTGTCCATAAAAATATTCTCACAAAGAACATTGAAAGTCCAGGAAAATATCTACATATTAACTAATATGCTCAAGTATAATGGGGACATGGATTCATGTAGCTTTTCTCCTGGTTTTAGTAACATATTTTTTAGTAATGTTACTAAATAATTATGATTGTTTCTAATGCAGATATTACATTGTCACTGATAACTAATGCATATTTTATATCATGATGATAAAGCAATTGACTTATGTTGCAAGCATCCTCGTATTACTTGCTATTATACTCTGAGATAGCAAATTTCTTTCTATTAACTATTGAATATTAAGAAGGGCTTCTTGAACAGCTCTAATTACAGTGTTACTAAAACACCTAATAAGAATTTTTATTGTGACAAGAGCAGCCAAGCTTTTCTTTCTGTGATCATACAGATATTTTTCGCAAACACTTTCCTTTAGGAAGTATGAAATTGTTCTAATTGTTAGAAGAGTAAAGGATTAATAGGATCTAAAAAGTAATTCTGTATTGGGAGCAAGACTATATCACTCTTTTTGGATTCCTTCACACTGAGTTGCAGGCAAGCAACATTCATTTAGAATAGAAGCATATGGTTGCTAATATGAAGGTTGTGGAATTTTTTCTTAACAAGGATTTTGACAATGAAACCATGTCACAAACCAAATGGATGGAATTGTGGAATTTTCTAACCTTAACAACTTAGATTTTGGCATGCTTTGTTAAAAATCAAGGTATTTAAGAAAGGGAAGCAGAGGCAAGCTTCCCAGTGGGATATGTACCCCACAGAGGATTAAGGACATTGCAGTCACTGAACTCATACAATTCTAAGTGTTCAGAAACTTCTTGTCAGTGAATAGCTATTTGTTGTGGTTTTTCCACGCTGGAACAGAGAAATGCTGGAAAAGAGAGGCTGTGATCCTGTGTTTGGAGCAGAGGGGCCTGATGGAGTCCTGTAGGCCATGAGAAGAAGTGACGCCGGAGCAGCAGAGCAGCACTTGAATGACTGCACCTATGGTAAAGTGACTTATGTGACAACAATACCTGGAAAGCTGTTGTCAGTGTAATAAAAAGACCCCACGAGGAAAGCTGGGGTGGGACTCTCTCTCTCTTCTGAGCAGCAGCAAAGACCATGTCTGACTGTAACTCCCTCCCACACACACACCTGCCTCCCCGAGCTGCTGCAGGAAGGTGAAGGATCTTAAAAGGAAGGGGTAGGGGGAGAAAGGTGTCTGTAACAACTATCAAACTGCTCACTCTGAAACTCTTAAGCTCTGATTTTAGTAGTAGTAGTAGTAGTAGTAGTAGTAGTAGTGGTAGTAGTAAATACTTAACATTCTAAGTTAGAGCCTGTTTTGTTTGTGTGAAGTAGTTAATAAACAGTTGCTTGTAATCCTTATCACAAAAGTCGAGGGGTTTTTTCCCTTCTCTGAGAAATTTTAGATCTAAGTGTGGGCTCTCAGCTTTCAGCCAGAGTCAAACCATACCACTATTCTTTGAAGACTTTGAATTTCAGCTGCAGATCAAAACTTTGTGTTTTAAACTCATCACTTAAGTAATTGAAAGTTTGGTTCAACTTCAATTAGTACCAACACTGCTTCTCGTTATTCCTGTTTATGCATTTATTAATACTAGTACTGTATGTGAAGGGCAGGGGAATTCTAAGCCTGTGTTATGGTTTGCCTCTGGCTAAATCCCGAGAGTCCACACACAGGTCCAAAATTTCCCAGAGAAGGAAAAAACTTTGACTTTCATGATAAGGATTACAAGCAACTGTTTATTAACTANCAGTTATTCAGGTGCTGCTTGGCTGCTTCAGCATGGGTTCTTCCAGGGCACCAGTCTTCCCAAGAAATGTTGCTCTGCTGCTCCAGCATGGGTCTCTTCTTCCCACAGCCCACAGGACTCTATCAGGCCCCTCTGCTCTAGACACAGATATCACATGTCCCACAGGATCACAGCCTCTCTCCTTCAGCACTTCTCTGTTCCAGCGTGAAAATCTTCCAATCTTTCCACAGGTGTGCATGCGAATCTTTGCTCCTATGATCCCCCACAGCTTGCCGGGGTCCTATTTCAGTGTTTAAGGCATCTTCTCTTTCTCCTCTCTCCAACCTTGGTGTTAATCAAACTTCTCCCTCTCCTCTCTCTTAAGTGGCCATGATGTTTTGCCTAGCCTTTTTTTTCTCTGCTTCTGCTTCTTCTTAAATATGTTATCACAGAGGCATTACCAGTCAACCTTGACTAGCTTAGAGCAGAGAGAATTCCGGCAGCTTCTTAAAGAAGCCTCTCTCATAGCCCCTCCCAGCTAATAAAAAACTCTGGCTACTTAGAACCACAACATTCTGGTATCTGTACTTCACTAAAAGTTGGTCTCTTTGTTTTAGTAATTTCTTGTTCAAGGTTAGATAGATATGCATCTTTCTAGAAGGAAATCTGAGATTTCATGGATTCTGTGCACAAAAATAGAAATACTAAAGGTTATATCTTGCATACTGGTGCATAAGCAACCTAAAATTCAGTAAGTAATAAAAGAGAAAAGCACCTTCTTCATTTTCTCATATAGTTTGTTACCTCTCTGTCCTTGTCATTCATCAATAAAATGAAATTTCAGAACAGAACCGAGAATGGAGAAAAGCATTGCTCAAATGAAGTCTTAGTCACCTTGAACTCAATTAATATTTTGAAACAAAATGTTTAAAATAGTTAAAAACATAAACAGAATCCAAAGATACCCCTTAGAGAATATAACTGAGAAAATTACTTTCTGTGCATCCTAAACAATAATTTCCTTTCAATTTAAGGCTAGTTTGTGGTAGGTTACTCTTGGCTCATATCAGCCAAACTGAAGTTCAGTTGGCATACAACTGAAGGAGTGAGATTGAATCACTGCTACACACTTCAGACTTTCTCCATATTTGCAGACTGCATCTTCAAATTGCTCTTTCCAGACAGTTGCTTATAGAAGCATTTAAACAGACTATGAACTTTCACAAGTACAAACTGGTAGATGAGTTAGCACATTAAAGAAGAAAGATCCTGTTTCCCAAGCAGAGGCTGAGTAGTGGATCTCATAGCAATTTTGCAAGAAGCTTTGCTAATTGTGCTTGTTCTGTGCCATCATAACCTAGCTTTATAGTGCTCTCATTCATTACCAGTTTATGTACCCAACAACAGTTTCTGACATTTCTCTTATCTACCTGATGCTCTTAATATATACCCGAAGCCTTCAAAGTCACACACAATCTCCTGGAGGATACTTAATTCTTCAGGCCTTTGTGGTGCTATATCTCTGGCTTGTTTACTGATAAAAATAAACTGTTGCTGCAGGTCTTATTTTTTAAAATCCTTGAATGATAAGAATCCTTCTGTAATCCAGTTATTTAAAATTACACATAATCACAAATTAAGAAAAATAGCACATAACTAGTACTTATCTGTAATATCTAAACCATATATCTTGGTTCAAAATATTTATAAAAGTCTTAAGAAAGAAACAAAACAACTTCCGCAGCTTAACTGAAGTTACCATAGAGATGATTCTTCCCTTCCTGAAAAAATGTCAATCATGATTTCAACCTATGTGTGAGCATCTTCTCATGGAAGCTGGATCTAATCTCTACAGATCCTTCAAAGGATTTGCACTCATAATCATTCACAATTAAAAAATCACCAAAAGAAATCCATTTTTTTTTCCTTTTTTCCCCTTTAGGTAGAGGATGCTTTTCCTCTTTTTAAATTCCATTTTCTATCTGCCGCAGTTACTTATACATTTATCATATTAGGAGTCCTTGTCTGCATTTTATCCCCCTCAAAAGCCACATTTTTTTTCTAGGAGGTGTAAAACTGCTTTTCCTCCTTTTCATAACTACTTAGCATTATTTAATGTAATATTTCTTTCACAAGATCTTATACTCAGTATCCTTCTGCAAATTAGACCAATATATGATCCAAGTATCTAAACGGGATAAATGTTTCCAGCTGTCTATCTGATGAAATAAGAGAAAAAAATTTAAGAACGGAAAAAAAAAAAGAAAATTAAAACCAAACCAAACCAAACCCAAACCCAAACCAAACCAAAAACAAACAAACAACAAAACCACCCAAAACCAAAAAAAAAAAAAAAAAAAAAACAAAAACAACCAAACACAAACAAACAAAAAACATGGAAACAGATACTTTCCCTTCAGAAACTGACTCAGCGCTTCTCTTCCACTCATTAGCAAGTGAAAACCAATTAAAATTATTCATGAGTTACGTGAAATGTTGTGAGGCTTTGTGTTTCTCAATTAGAACATTTTCCTACAGTTAGCCTTACAAATACATGGAATTGAAACAGTTTTTTATGGTTAAACTTAAAATGAAAGAAAGCTCACCAAACAAAAAAGTCACCAATACTTACATTCTGAAGTTACCCTGTAGATACTATTCTGGAGGGGAAACATAGGCTATCACTATAAAATAGCATTTAAAAAAGCAACCAAAAATTGAATAGAAACATTAGCTAGCTATCGTCTTTACTTAAAACTATGTACTTAAGCTGAATTTTCAAATCTTACCTGAAAGGTACACTTTCAGGTAAACTTTCTGATTGACTTACAACTGATTATTGTTCATGTCTGAAATTTCTATCCCTGGGCTGTGCTGCTCCAATGCTAAGTTAAATGCTGCTGCTTCTATGAATGGGAGAAATGCAACACACTTGTAACAGAAGTCAGCTCTTGTGAAATGCCTAGGCTGTGTCTTTGTTTTGGTTTATTTGGGTTTTTTTTTTTACTTTTTGTGAAACACAGTTAGGGATACATGATAACGTGAACTAAAAAATGCTTAAGCAAAGCAGCCTGTGACAGAGATGTGGCAGTTTAGGATAGGATAGGTTAATAGCACATCCTTAAGCTATTGGCAGCTTGGAGCTGATGGAGATGTCGGAAAAGGAAACCCATATTCAAACAGAAGCCTCCATCTTGGACAGGACAATGGAAACACACAATATTTGGACAGCATATGGACACAGCATCACCACGTCTGTGATTGGAAGAGAGAGATTGTGCAGAGCTCATGAACAAGCAGACATTTATATTATAGAAAATATAAGCCATTTCATAGTATAAAAAATGATGCTTTGTCACAATAAAACAATTCTTATGATTCTCTCCACATCAAGGGAGTGTCCGTGAATCCCTCCCCATTGCAGAATAATATAAAATAGGAATTAAATAACCTCTCAAACCATCTTCAGCTTCTGAAAGTAATAATTGTGTGACTGATGAAAGAGAACTTCAGGACCATGATCTCTGAAGCACTCATCCATCCCTCAACCCTGACTAGTCAGTCCTCAGCATTTATGTGTTAATCCTGCAGTATCTCTGGTGAAATAACTCATGCTGAAAATTTATAAGATTGCAATAGAGAATTGGAGTTAATTGTCTAAAAGAAGGCAGATATTGAATATCCAGTGATAATTCAAAAATTAAAGGAAATCAGAGGCTTAATTCCTTGTGTGCTTGCTTTGAAAATTCACTTTATTTATACTTACACATGTACCATTCAATTATGTTACCTCAATTTAAATATATACATGTATTCACACCTTCTTTATACGTTATATTTGTCCTCGTTTAAAAGGGGACAGTTGAAGTGAATTCAAATGAATTCAATATCAATTTTTCGAGACTCGTTTAAGTATAAAGATAGAGAAAACCTTTATTAAAACAGAGAACAAAAAATATATATTAAGAACACCCTTATGTTAAAAGAAAACACCAGGTACTGGTCCCACCCTTTTTTCAAAGAAAAACACCCTTATCAAACAATATAAAAATCTGGGAATTGAACTAATTATCTGAGGGTAAGCAGAAAAGGGAGGGAAGAAACAACAACAAAAAAAAAACAACAAATAAAAGATGGGATAGTCCTCTTAGCCAAACCAGGAGCGTGTGGTGCAGGGGAAAAGATCTGAGCTGCAGCAGCCACCCTCTCAGGAACCTCGCACGGCCGAAAAAAGGGGAATGGCGTCTGGGCTTCGCTGCTTTTATATCTCTTTGTTCTGGCCCAGAATTCCTCAGATATCACGCCTGCGTGGTGTCCTTTTTCCACACTCTTCCACCCCAGGGGGTGTGTAGCCTTGCGTCCCCATTGGTTCATCTTTGCCCCCCACCTACTTCCAGTCCCGAGCCGTGGGAAAACCTTGCCCACCTCCACCATGCGACCCAGCCAAACACGACGCCCATCACCCTCCCAGCCCCCCACCAGGACCCCTTGACCTCTCCAGCCATGGGGGGCACTGGGCACAGGCACCCTGCAGGCCCACGCTGCCTGGGACAGGTACCAGGCCCAGAGCCACACCCCCCTCACCGGGAGCCCTCCACAACTGGGACACCCCGGGACTGGGGGTGGGGGGGGGGCCTAAAACCGCACCCCGGTCCGAGGCACCACAGCAGGCAGAAGGCCCTGGGGCCGTGGGCCTCCCCACGCTGAGGTGACAGATGGGGGGGAGTGGAAGGGAAGAGGGGCCGGCCCCGCAACACCCCGCTACAGGACAGGGGTCTCAGCCCCACCTGGGCAGGCGCACCTCCCACCTGTAAACAAAAACAGAAAAAGTTTTCCTCAAAACAAAACCATAACAATATTACTTTATTTTCTATGGCCCTGACAATTTTCCCCAGATTAAATATACCTAGTACAATTCTATAAATTTAGGATTATAAAAACTGATGAAAAGCCAGATATTCCTGCAAGGAGCCCAAGAAACTGTCAGAGTTTGTCCATGCAAGCACTCATTACAAATTCTTTCAACACTCACTCCTGGCCATGCTGTGTAAATTTTGACAGCTCTAGAAGAGGACACAGGGCTTGTTTCTCCTTTCATACATAATAGCATAACCTTCCAAAGAGTGCAAATTTTTCAATTCTATGGGCACTGTTCTAAGTAAAATGGAAAGCAAGACTCTACCTGTGCACAGAGCAAATCTATATTCAGTATGTCCACCTGGTTTAGAGTTACGTGATCTAGATGGAGTAGTCTCATCCTAGCAAATATTCCACTACATTTTGGTGTACAGAGTCAAATTTACTTTTCCTTTCTAAGAGTTTGAAATGGGAATAAAAAAAAAACCAAATTTTTTGTTAACAACCTGAGCACATTCATACTCACATGTCATGAAATAAGCTAACTACAAACAGCAGACTCTGTCCCTGAAACCATATCCTACTTTACTTTCTGTTGCTTGCCTGGAGGATTATTATGACACACAGAAGAGCACACACTTGATTTTCTACACTGACGGGTGGTTGCTGTCTCATTCTTTCTCTCCCAACGACTAACAGGACAGTTCAGCTACCTGGCTGGTAGCTAAAAAACCCATGGACTTACACTAATTCAATTGCCATGAATAAATAGACTAAATGACATCTATCTTAACCATTCCTCATAAAATGCATATGTCACATTACACAACTGACAAAAGCAATTGTTGCCAGGAAAGCAGAATTCAGAGCAATTCATATAATAATCATATGCCTAGAAATGTTACAATCTTCACTGATTGCTATTTTTTCTAAGAAGAACTGCAATGCAGAGGAGCCTGTTGTATAAACTGCAAATTTACGCAAATTGGCAGTGAATTGAACCTTGGGCTGACTGAGAGTGCACAGAAAATCTGATTCAAATAATGCTTACCTGTTTTTCTGTAGAAATATATGTTTTTATCTCTACTAATTTTCCATCACAGTCTGAGTCAGTCCTTCCCTTAAGTGTTAAATTAAGGTCAGCATTATGGTCTGTTTAGCAACTGATAAAAATGATTTCTGTCATCAAATAAAAAAAGAAAAAAAAACCTCAACAAACCACCATACCTACCAAAAGTCAACCAAAACAAAACAAACTAAACCAAACCAAACACCCCCAAAAAACTGAACAATCCCCAAACCCAAACCCAAAAAACAAAACCACAACCTAGGAGTATACCCACAATAATCTTTTCAGGAAGGAAAAATATGTCTGTTTATCCCACTTAGCCTTTGCATTCTCCCTGAATACCCTGAATTTGTTTCAGTTGATATTTTCTTTAATTTCTTTGCATGCTCTCAGAATACTGTGGCAAATTGTTGTAGATACAAATATACACACATATTTGTAACAAATTCTCAGAGGTTTCTGATGGATCTGGTCTACAGAAATCACTGTCACAATCTGACAGATTTGTATAACTGACTAAAAGAATTCATCTTTTTATTAAACTGAGCTGTTTTATTGAAGATACACATGACATGTATTCCTGTGTCCAATTTCCTGGTATATTTTTCAGTCTGGAAATTCAGCACTTCTACTTTCACAACTGTATTTCAAAAGTTAGCTGACACTAGCAAATATAAGCATTTCTGATTTTTTTGGCTAATATTTATAAAGTAAGAGAACCACATAAGTTGTGTAAGTTACCAAAAGCTGCATAAAAAGCATGATGAATCTATTGAATATCCAGAAAAGGAAAATAAACATTCCTTATTCGTAGGCCTCTTAAAACTCATTAGGGAAATTATAATCCTCCTCTGAGCAATGCAAATCCAGACCTTAGAAATAATAAGCTGATCTTTGAATTTTGCTTCATTTTGAAGTTCAGACATGTACTGCATGTATATTCAAACTTACTTTTTTCACAGTCCTTCATTTGAAGGAAACAGGATGTCCACTTACATTCCTTGTCAGTGGCTGTATTTCAGTCTATAAAAGGCTTTCGAATGAGGACTAAAGATTTCTGAGAAATTCAGTATGTAGAAAGATATCAAATACAGTATTAACAACAATTAGGTACAGAAAAACAGAAGCAGAAAGGTAATTTTGTCTAGTATAATAATAGTATCTACTATAAAAAAATGTTCAATACGAAATGTGGATTATAAAGCTAAAAGATAATGCTACAAATGAGATGATTGCAAAATGCTTTTAAAACTAAAATTTGTGACCACAAATGTGACATGGAAAAATTTAATCATATAATTCTTTCCATGTAATTTTTAAAGAAAGTGGAATTATTAAAAAAATTGAAATTGAATTTTAATGAATAATTTTTTCTTCATTATTTTTAAATATCAGCATTACATAATTTTCTGGTATCAACAAGTTATACATTTCCTTCTTCATTGTCATGGCAAATGTTCATACAGCCATATCCATATAAGTAAAATTTTGTGATTATAGCTTCCCATTCCCTCACCAGGAAAATTGTTCCAAGCTGTAAAAGAATGTTTGCATATTTTGCACTTGGTATTCCGCCTACCTGCCAGCTGATATTTACAGTAAACCCTAGACACTCTTCTGTTCCTATAAAATCACAAAATCATGGAATTAACTAGGTTGAAAAAGACCATTGAGATCATCAAGTCCAACCTATGACACAACACCATCTCATCAACTAAACTATAGCATGAAGTGCCACATCCAGTCTTTTTTCAAACACTTCCAGGTACGGTAACTGCACCACCTCCCTGGGCAGCCCATTCCAATGGCCAATCACTCTTTCCATCAAGAATTTTTTCATAGTGTCTAGAAAATATTATATATCAATATTGAGAAAAAAATAAACTAGCATAGGGTTAAAAATCAGTATCTTAATATCTAATTCAGACTCCTCTTCTGGTAAAACAGATTAAGGAAAGATATATCTTTCCCTTTGTATATCTTAACAGCTAATGGAATTATGTTTGCACTAGAAAAATGTACATGTGCCTTTAATTGTTTGGAGGGATTGCTGTAAAAAGGCCTTGCAAATTCAAACTGCGAACATACATAGTAAATTTCCATAGATTTATAGATGGGTCCATACTGCTAGACAAGGTTGTAAAGCACACAGATAATAATTTTAGTAAAGAAAGTCTCCAAGCTACAAATCACTGAAGATGACTTTAAGAAAAGTACTGTCACTGTGTGGTGTTGTTTCCGGTTCTTCTCTAAATACCTCTTCAAAATCTCACCTCTAGCAGTAGTCTCAGTTCTTCATTCTATCTTCATTCAATAAATTACAATTTAACAACACCTCTAAATAAAGCCTTTTCACTAGCACCCTGCTTACTTCTGCCTTCTTCATCTTGCTCCTTGTTTGGCTCAGCTCCTGAGATGTCACTAAACTGACTTCATTCCTTTAGTTGTGATTTCCATGTTAACTGGAGTAGTTACCTCAGCAGGCTTTGCAGTCACTAATAATTTGAAATTTTTTTTTTCACTGCCAGGCTTTTAGGCATACATATGTATTATATCATGATATCTGAATATAGACAGAAACTTGAAATGCTCTAAATATGTCTTCCTTTAATCAATTTTTGCTACAGTTTTGTTTGAATGCAGTGAACTTCTGTTCTGAGAATGAGGGCAGTCTCCCAGGGTATTACTGTCTCTTGCACTACTAGTAATAAGAGAATCATACCTACTTACTTGTCACATTTAAGGTGCAGGAACTGGCAAAAATTTTATGACAAAATAATCACAGAATGGATCAAGTCCAACCTCCCTGCTCAAACAATGTTACCTTTACTAGTCTGCCCTTTGACTCTAATTCATAAACTCTACCAGCTTGTCATCCACCCAACACAGAGCTCCCTACATTGGAAGTGTTGCCTCACATAGAGGGCAATCCTGTCAGTGTGCCTTTCTGGTCCATCTTTCCTAAACAGCATGTATCCCTTCATGCCAACATTCCAGTNTCTCTTATTGCACTGCTTGACACCACCAAGAGGAGCATGGCTCCATCCCCTTGACGCCTTCTCTTCAGATACTTATAAACATTGACGAGATCCCCTCTCAGTCATCTCTTCTTGAGTTTGAACAGACCCAACTCTTTCAGTCTTTCCTTGTAAGAAAGATGGTCCGGTGTCCTAATCATCTTTTAGCCCTCCATTGGACCTGCTCCAGGAGCAGGGAAATAAACTCTGCCTCAGCCAGACCCAATACACTCCTCTTACCCTGTAGCAAACACCCACAACAATGT
>WEIV01008145.1:30445-55463 GCA_013390005.1 Calyptomena viridis
GTTCTCCTTGTCCAACCACGAGAATGAGGCCATGTCCAGTCAGAATCCTACTTCTACTCATGCTCAGGCAGAGACCCAGCCTACAGCATAAGGTCACAGTTCATCACTTAATTCATGAGGTTTCTATCTCATAATTTCTCTATTTTATAACTCCCACCAGCAGTTTGTATCTTACAACTTGGTAACTAATGTACATGCCTGTGAGCAAAATTGTAATCTAGCAATTGATGATGGTGAGAGTGCTTATCCTGTTCCTCTATCAGCAGTCCTATTGGATCCACTTCAAAAGCTTTTTTTTTCTATAAACTGACACATCCATATCTTCCAGCTTGGAGGGTGTGTCTACCATTTCCATAAATTAGTGGATTCTAGAGAAACTGCCAGACTATCAGTATACAAGGATGATAGTTGCAGAAGACAGCAAGTTGTAGGTGACAGTGGCTGCACAAAGACCTCCAGTCCTTCCTGGCCATCATGTCTAGACATTGCTGTCTCATAGACCTAACGGTTCTGCTGTCAGCATACATCAAACCTTAGACTGGGCTGGGTGCTAACCAAAATCTGAGCAGGAATGGAATGAAGTAATATGCACCAAACAGCAGCCTTGTGAGAATTCAGAAGCCCTTGGCAACCAAGCAGACAAGGAGGGGGCAGTGTTGAGAACAATCAGGGGACTTTTAAATGGCTCCAGGGAGCATGAGTTACTAGGAGCACAGTGAAAAGGAGCAGGCAAACAGGGTTGTGACACGGCAGGGACGGCATAGCATAGCAGTGGGGGTGTGGAACTAGAAGATGAGACAACTGACAAGGTGAGTGAAGGTATTTCTGGGGTAGCGGGACCTCCTAAAACAACATCACCTTACAATGCACCCGCAATTAAGAAGAAAAGAAGGGTAGTTGTAAAGGTTGTAAAGGTAGTTGTAAAGGTAGTTGCTCCTTTCCAAGGGGAATGGAAGGCCCACTATGCAGATGCACCCAACTCTCAGGGAAGTCTGCTGTCTTCTAGGGATTAGGGATATTATTGGAAAACTCTCCAGTCTAATAAAGCCCTCTGATTATTATCCACTATTGGTTCTTCAAACTGGTATCAACGAAATAACAAAGAGAAGTCTTAAGGCAATCAAAAGAGACTTAGGACCCTGGGACAACTCGTAGAGAGATCAGGAGCAGAGGTAATAATTTCAATCCTTCCAGTAACAAAGAATAATATTGGTAGGAATAGGCAGATCTATCAGTTCAATGACTGGCTCTAAGGTAATTAAACACCAAATTTTGAGGGTTTTGACCATAGTGTGATCTACTCAACACCTGGTTTACTGACACCTCTCTCAGGGGGGGAAAAGAGTTCTAGCATAGGAGCTATGGGGCTACTTGACACAGCTTTAAACTAGCTTGGAAAGGGAAAGGGGGCAAAACCAGTGATGAGCAATGGGATGGTGTGCTGAAACTTGAAGAAAGGAGCAGTGGTGGGATACCTCAATTTGCTTCATGAGGTATTGGCTATGATATACCACACCTGAAATGTTTCTACATCAATGCACACACCATGAGGAACAAAAAAGAGGAGCTTGAGGTTTTGATCCTATCCCAGACATTTGACATCATTGGCATATGTGAAAATAGGAGGAATGAGTCCTGCAACTAGAATTCCCTGTTGGATGGTTACAGGCTCTTCAGGAGGGNTCTCTTCAGGAGGGAGAGGCAGGACGTAAGAGACAGAGGAGTGGCACTGTACCTAGTGGAAGGGTTAGAATATGTGGAGCTCACAGTTGACGATGGCACAGAGAGAGCCTCTGGGTAGGAATCAAGGGGCAAACAAACAATCAGCATGTCATCATGGGAGTCTACTGTAGAACTCCCAGCCAGGACAATGATGGTGATGAATTGTTCTTTGAGAAATCAAGTGACATTTCCAAGACAAATGGCCTTTTCATTAAGAGGGACTTCCATTTGCTAGAAATTAACTGGGAGCATCACACAGCTTGTACAACCCTGGACAGAAGATGCCTAAAAAACCTAGATGACAACTTTATGGAACAGGTTTTAAGGGAGCCAACTGGGAAAGATGCTCTCCTTGATCTGCTACTTGTCAACAGGGTGGATCTTGTGAGTGAAGTGGAGACTGGTGGCCATCTGGGCCACAATGACCACAAAGTGATCAAGTTTAAAATCTCTGTTGACAGGAGGAAAAGTACCAACAAAACCTCAACTCTGGACACGAGCAGAGCAGACTTCAGGCTGCTCAAGGAATTGGTAAGTAAGGTGTCCTGGGAATATGTTTTTGCAGATTCTGGGATGGTCACTTTTCAACTGTCACCTCCTAAGGGCACAGGAGTCAGCAATTCCCAAATGGTGGAAGTCAAGCAGGCGAGGCAGAAGGCCAGCTTGTCTGAGCAGAGATCTTCTCTTGGAAATAAGGCAAAAAAAGAAGGTGCGTGCCCAATGGAAGTGATGTGGGAAGAATTCAGAGATGCTGCTTGATGACATTGGGAGAAATTTCATGTGGTCANACATTGGGAGAAATGTCATGTGGTCAAAGCTCAGCCAGAGTTGAAGATGTCCAGAAGTGGGGGAGGAAATTAAAAGGTTTTTCCCCATATATTAATGGCAATAAGCATCTTAGAAATATCACTGACCCATTTACAGGGACAAGGCAGAGGTGTTTAATGCTTTCTTTACCTCTGTCTTCAACACAGGTGACAGACCAAGAGGGTCTCAGTGCCCTAAGCTAGAGGATTGTGACTGTGAGAGCAATCAACTCTCAGTCAACCCTGAAATTGTGCTAGCTCTGCTGCTCCAGCTGGATCCTGACAAATATATGGGACCTGATGGGATTCATCCAAGAATCCTCAAAGAACTGGTTGATGTCGTTGTAAAATCTCTCTCAATGACTTTTGATCATTGAGAGTTTTGAGAATCCAGACAGGTCCCAGCTGACTAGAAGCTGGCAAATGTTGTTCTGATTTTCAAGAAGGGCGAGAAGAAAGACCCCAGAAACTACAGGCCAGGCAGTCTCACTTCAGTGCCTCATAAAGTTATGGAGAAGATTATTCTGGGAAGTATCACATCTGAAAGACAATGCAGTTCATTGGTCACAGCCAGCACGGCTTCCTGAGAGGAAAGTCCTGCTTTTCAAACCTGATTTCCTTTTGTGACAAAGTAACCCACCCAGCTTACCAAGGGAAGCCAGCTGATGTAANTGACATTGGGAGAAATTTCATGTGGTCAAAGCTCAGCCAGAGTTGAAGATGTCCAGAAGTGGGGGAGGAAATTAAAAGGTTTTTCCCCATATATTAATGGCAATAAGCATCTTAGAAATATCACTGACCCATTTACAGGGACAAGGCAGAGGTGTTTAATGCTTTCTTTACCTCTGTCTTCAACACAGGTGACAGACCAAGAGGGTCTCAGTGCCCTAAGCTAGAGGATTGTGACTGTGAGAGCAATCAACTCTCAGTCAACCCTGAAATTGTGCTAGCTCTGCTGCTCCAGCTGGATCCTGACAAATATATGGGACCTGATGGGATTCATCCAAGAATCCTCAAAGAACTGGTTGATGTCGTTGTAAAATCTCTCTCAATGACTTTTGATCATTGAGAGTTTTGAGAATCCAGACAGGTCCCAGCTGACTAGAAGCTGGCAAATGTTGTTCTGATTTTCAAGAAGGGCGAGAAGAAAGACCCCAGAAACTACAGGCCAGGCAGTCTCACTTCAGTGCCTCATAAAGTTATGGAGAAGATTATTCTGGGAAGTATCACATCTGAAAGACAATGCAGTTCATTGGTCACAGCCAGCACGGCTTCCTGAGAGGAAAGTCCTGCTTTTCAAACCTGATTTCCTTTTGTGACAAAGTAACCCACCCAGCTTACCAAGGGAAGCCAGCTGATGTAATCTTTTAGGATTTCAATAAAGCTTTTGATACTGTCTCTCACAGGATCTTTCTGGACAGTGTCCAACACACAGCTGGATAAACACACCATGTGGTGGGTGAACAATTGGCTCACAGGTCAAGCAGAGAGAGTACCAGTGAATGGGGTCACATGAGACTGGTGATCTTTGACATATTTATAAATTATTTGAACATAGGACTGGAAGGGGTGCCAAACAACTTTGCAGATGACACAAAACTGGAAGAAGCTGTTGACTCCCTCAAAGGCCAGGAGCCCCTGCAGAGAGATGTCAACAAATTAAAGGACTGGGCAANTTGATGTCGTTGTAAAATCTCTCTCAATGACTTTTGATCATTGAGAGTTTTGAGAATCCAGACAGGTCCCAGCTGACTAGAAGCTGGCAAATGTTGTTCTGATTTTCAAGAAGGGCGAGAAGAAAGACCCCAGAAACTACAGGCCAGGCAGTCTCACTTCAGTGCCTCATAAAGTTATGGAGAAGATTATTCTGGGAAGTATCACATCTGAAAGACAATGCAGTTCATTGGTCACAGCCAGCACGGCTTCCTGAGAGGAAAGTCCTGCTTTTCAAACCTGATTTCCTTTTGTGACAAAGTAACCCACCCAGCTTACCAAGGGAAGCCAGCTGATGTAATCTTTTAGGATTTCAATAAAGCTTTTGATACTGTCTCTCACAGGATCTTTCTGGACAGTGTCCAACACACAGCTGGATAAACACACCATGTGGTGGGTGAACAATTGGCTCACAGGTCAAGCAGAGAGAGTACCAGTGAATGGGGTCACATGAGACTGGTGATCTTTGACATATTTATAAATTATTTGAACATAGGACTGGAAGGGGTGCCAAACAACTTTGCAGATGACACAAAACTGGAAGAAGCTGTTGACTCCCTCAAAGGCCAGGAGCCCCTGCAGAGAGATGTCAACAAATTAAAGGACTGGGCAATCACCGACCATAAGAAGTTCAACAAGGGAAAGTGCCAGACTTTGCACCTGGGATGGGGCAACCCTGGATGTTTGTACAGACCGGGGAATGAGATGTTGTAAAGCAGTACCTGGAAAGGCACCTGGGGGTCCTGGTTGACGGAAAGTTGAATATGATTCAGCAGTGCCCTGGCAGCCAGGCAGGCCAACTGCGTCCTCGGGTGCAGCAGGCGAAGCATCACCAGCCAGTCAAGGGAGGGGATTGTTCTGCTCTGCTCTGCACTGGTGTGACCTCACCTTCAATATTGTGGCAGTTTTGTGTGTTGCAGTATAAGAAAGTCATTAAGCTTTTGGAGAGCATCCAAAGGAGGACAACAAAGGTGGAGAAGGGCATGGAGGGAAAGTAAGACAAGCAATGGGAAAGAGGAGACTCAGTCGACATCTCATTACAGTCTACAACTTCCTCATGAGGGCAAGAGTATACTAAGAAAAGTTCTTCACTCAGAGAGTGATTGAGCATTGGAACAGGCTCCCCAAGAAAGTGGTCACAGCACCAAGCCTGACAGAGTTCAAGAAGTGTTTGGACATACTCTTAGGCACTAGGTGTTACATTTAGGTTTGGTCCTGTGCGGGGCTAGAGTTTGGACTTGATAATCCTTGGGGGTCCCTTCCAACTCGGCATATTCTGTGATTCTGTGATGTTAATAGAACATGCAGAAAGGGTGTCATAAGTATCACTGCACAAACATCACTGAGAACACTTTCCCTACTAAATACATGTTTCTAGAGTACAGAATGGAGTGACTGATTCAGTTTAGGAGTCTAATGACATCAGAGGGTAATTGAGACTACTTTTTACATTTTTTCTCGAAGACTTAAGGACTGTACTTCCTGACCTATTCTCAATGAGTGAACTCTATGATTCCTCTATTGTAACTAACCTGTAAGCTATTTCCTCTGGAATATTTCTTGGGTAATTTCAATTATTAATCTCTAAAGAATGCTATTCTTCCAAGAATATTCATGGAAGACATTATTTGGTTTTTTTATCACTTATTCTGCAAAAATATGGAAGAAAGATGTAAATTATCAAGACCATCTGTTCAAGGTTACATTGATTTGGAAATAGCTTAAGTTTTATTTTTTAATATGGGGTTTAAGATTTTAAGCTGAGTTAGAGCTTCATGTAGTTTTTTTCTCTTACTTCTCTCCTCTTGCCTAGGTAATGATCAGGTTGGAATTAAAAGCATAGTCATAGCACAAGAGACAGTGAAACGGGTGGAGGGAGATAGCAAGTGGCACCCTAGGCATGCTGGTGTCTCATAAAATCAAACAAGTTTGTGGTTAGCAGTGTTTATAACAGAGTGTTCTTTGGGTGTCCTTTGGGTTGAGGGTGAAGATAAGACCCCCAAAAGACCTCCAGAAGACCCCAAGAGGGGCGGGGGTCTGGGTGGAGATGGGTGTTGACTATGCTAATTAACCAATTATGTAATAGTGTTAAGAATGATGTAATGTAGGTGTTTATTCATAGAGTAGTTATGCACATGTATAATCTATGCCCATTTAAGCATGCTTCGCTTTATGTGGGGAGGGGTGACAGGGAACAGGAGGGGTGAAAATCCTTTCTGTTTCCCTGTGGGAATAAATTTTTTTAATTTTACAGCTTGCAAGATTTGAAGTTTCTTTAGGTTGTCCGCTCATCAAATACAATTTGGCACTGCATTAAATCAATATCGAATAATATTACTTTAGGTAGTAAAATCATGTATCAGGAAAGTTAACTTGAGCTATATAAGCATCAAGCCTGGAGATATTTTCCTAGTGATTTGCATAAATATAACTTTTTTTTTCCTGGAATCTCACATCAGGAGGTCAGCAGGGAGATGGTTATCACAGGGTTGACTACATTTTTTGAGATCTGAATGACTTTAGCTACAGAAAGCTACTCTCAGCTGTATGCTAATACCACTAGGCCAGGGTGACATTTTATTAATTAGGTCTAAAAAAAAACATTAGTCACAATTCAACTAAGTACAAAATATTTGTAAATAATATCTGCATATTTGAAAAAGGATGAGTAAGTGATTGTACTAATTTCTGGAATTAAATTATTTTATTCTTGAAACAGGACACCTAGAATTTACTTCATTTTCATGGACGTAACTCTAACATAAGTGTGACAATTCGTTAACATGCATAAACATAGCATTCCTTGTTAATAAAGACCATGCTACGTAAAATGCAGACATAATGAGGTTTAAAAATAAAGATATTGAGTCAACGTGCCTGGTACTAAGAATCTAACTAACCAGTTGCCATGTTATTAGTCACTGCAAAACAAGAATAATATTATCTTCAAACTGTTTTCTGTCTTGAATTTTTTCTCTTCCCATATACAAGTACATTGCTAAGACAGTCTTCAAATAATTTAATTAGATTTTAGTAAGTTAAAATTGAATTACTCTTATCCCTAACAGGGAAGTTTGTAGCCCATTGTCCTGGTTTGGAANGTGCAGCTCAGCTGCCGAAGAAAAAAAAAAAAAACTGCACAGCAGCATAGCAAAATTGACCTTGAAGCACTAGAATTGTTTTGAAAAGATTTCTCTAGCTAGTTTTTTCTCTCTGCTCTCAGGGCTCAGTTTTAAAAGCACAAGATTCTTTTTTTTTCCCTACCATAGAGAAGACGAATATGGGATATATCATAAAGTCACCCCAAGATACCCATGGACTGTGTTGTATCGTCACAGTTCTAGAGAAGAGGTCATTGTCTGCAACAACAGATCACATGTAACAAGTTTTTATTTCCTCAGTTTGGAATAGAACACAAAAATTTATATTTACATAAAGTTCCATAATAATAAATACATACATAGTTATGTATAAAATTAAAGCAATAATCTTGGTAAATACTAAGCAACAAAATAAATGTGTTCAAAAGGAATGAAAAATAACAATAATTGATAAAAGAATCACATTATCTTTGTAGCCTGTATTAAATCTCTTCACTGTATGATGAGAACACACAATGGGCAACAATTTATTTGAAATACAAATAAGTGTATATATATAAATTCTGATAGTCTAAAAGTTTTCAACTCTGATGCAAAACATTACTAAACATGATCAACTGCATAGCACCTCATGAAAGACAAAATATATTTGTTGTGAGGTGGTGGCGATCTAACAAGAATGCACCAGCCTTTTTTCTTGCATGGGTTTTACTCATCAGTTAGCATGATCATTTACAGCGCTATCATGAAACATTTTCTGCATAATTTAACAAATCTCTTATGGAGTTTATGATGTTTTAGGGAAACTACATGACTTCAGGGTGACAAAATGCAAGCTCCCTATCTTCTTTAACCAATTGAAAAAATTTTCCATTTCACTATGTGAAGATCCCCACTGTAAAGATCCTCATTTGGATGGAGCTCTGTGTTCCTTTGTGGTGCGTTTTTATTGCACACACCTCAAAAGATTTCTCTGAAAATCTCCAAGAATTAGGCTGAATCTGAGGTTCTCTCAATCTCTAATGCTGCTATATCCAGAGGTAAATAAAAAATCAGTGATCACTCTTACTAATTCTACATCTCAAATCAACCTGTAGTCATTGACAGAACTGCAAAGGCCATCTTATTTCTACCTGCTTAAAATGATATCAGGTAATGATTGTATTGGATGGGAGTGCTCTAACTTTTTTGACTGAATTTTTTGTCTTGGAATGGTCAATTTTTTGCTTTTTTCCTTCCTGCCTTGCTTCCTGCCTTCCTGCCTTGCTGCCTTCCTGCCTGCCTTCCTTCCTGCCCGCCTGCCCTCCTGCCTTCCTGCCTTCCTTGTCCTGAATATTGTCTCCTGTCATTATCTGAGAAAACCAATTTCTATATTTTTGTGGGGCTTGTGTGTTAACTGATTCCTTACAGTATCTGGCTCGTACCTCATCTTCATTTGCCACTCAATGTTGACTTACAGGTTGATTTGGATGGTCTTAAGTTCCTACTGAGAATGAGTTTCAGAAGCATTCTCTTCCTGTTCCTTTCTTGATCATTTTTATACTATTTTGTGTAGTACTTTCTACAGTGCTTTCAAATCACTTCAGGTCACAACCATACCTTGTGGATTTGTCTTCTGTGTGTAAGTTCCCAGTATTTTTTGTGTCCTTCTGGTTAAACAAATATTCCAATTATTTTTAAGTTACATTTTTAGTAAATTAGTTTTTTATTTAGTAGTCTCATCAATTCACATTAAAGTAATGCATATGACCAAGATGTTTATGAACTGTCCAATAATATCCAGCTTAAATGTTAGTATTCAAATTCATAAAGTAAAAAAAAAAAAGGATTTTCATTAAAATTTGTTGTTCTGAAAAGCACTTTCTCATAGATATAGTTGGAAGATAATTTACTGCTACAATGGAGACTTTGTTAATAGAATGACAAGGCAGACTATTATGAATGTTAGCAACACAGGCACTTTTTTTGAAATTATTGACCAAATTCACTGACAATACAGCAGTGGGAAGGACTATGCAAAACCAGAGTTAAATCTCTATTGTATTTCTTTGTTTGCATCCTACCTAACTTCACTGCCATTTGAAAAAATTATGTTATTGTAAAACTAGAGTAACAAAGAAATGTATCAAGTTCTAACTGATGTTTCGGCATATTTAATTCTTTTTCTAAAATATTTTCTTAGAGAAAAGAGAAGGATTTGTTGCTAATGTGCTTCATATAAGTCAGCAGAATTGATATAGTAAGCATCCATTAGAGGACATAAGGAATCTGTACTAACTGATCCATCAGTATGAACAAACAAATATAAACACACATATATATTTTTAATTTCCTTTCCCTTGTTGCATTATCTCAAGCTGTTGCTTTGTGACTGCATGTAAAAACAACAGTGATCTACAGATCACTGTAGATCTACAGCTGTAGATCTACAGATCTACAGGCAGATTAGACTTATAGATTCCTGCTGTCTAATTCACGATTTGTCAGCAAATCCAGGATACCATACGGGGTTCCTTCACTGTAAGGGTTGGGATGCACAGAAGGGGCACTTTCTTCAAACAAAAGATGCTACAGATGCATCAGTTCAGAAGGTTATACTGGAAAGGGATATGCAGATTTTACCCACAGGGATACTAGCTGGACTAGTGGACATGACATTAACAATAGCACTGCTGAAAAACAACAACAACAAAAAAAGGTGAATTTTTTAATATTCATCAATTTGATTTTAACATTTTTTATCAAGAATATGTTACCCTTAGATAGTAATGAGAAAAATATTTTTCCAAACTGATTCATCTGAGAGTAACAAATTAAGAAAATCTAATTTCATTTTTGAGTGCATGATCAAATAAAAAATAGTTACAAAACACAGGATGCCAGGATTTAATTCCAGATGAAGAGAATGTGCACAGAATAATTGACAATATAGTTGCTAACTAAAAATATAGTTACTCTCCAGCTACTCATAATTGGCATTAATTCATTAACTGCACTTGCATTACTCTAAGTAGTCCCATATCTCAGCTTCTAGTTTTTACCAGATTCTGGCCAAATAAATGAAAAACCCAGCAATTTACATTCCTATACTCTAAACAATTGTTCTAAACATTATTTATTTTGTAGAAACATAATGTGGTTTCATTAAAATGTCAGGCACTTTGGAAGCTAGAATAAAAGAACCAAGTAAGTTAGAATTCTGCTTTTTCTGGTATTGTAATAGTTTCTCTTGAAATGATACTATTATAAGTTATTAATGTTCCATAAACTTTTAGATTAGCTTTCAGTCTCTTCGAAGTAAAAAAAAAAAAAAGGAGTATATTTTATTTTGCAAAGACAATCTTATTTGATCAGACTTAGCTTGCTTTGAACAGAAGATAGGTCACAGAACAAATAATCAGCTATTGTTACATGAGCTACTTTGTTTTCTTAGTCAGTAGAGTTGGAGTACTAATTGTTGGGGCAACTAATTTTATTACACTTACAATACGTTTATGAAAAACTTCCCTAGTAGCAGTTCACTTGTGAGTGCAAACATACACACTAAAAACCCTGGTTTGGGGGTTGTGTTTCAGTTGAGACCTTGCCTAGCTTAATGGTTAATTTTCAGAAAAGTTCTCTGTGAACTGTTGCACATTTACAAACTTTTAATAAACCAATAATGTAAAATTATCCAATGCTACACTGAAGTCTGATCTTTGCTTTTTTTTCCTGCCTGCAGCCTTTCCTTCCTTGCAGCCTTTCTGCTGTCTCTTTTACTATTCAGGGCCCAGAATAAGCTTGAATTTAGCTTCAGGTAGATACAACTGCAAAATCTATATGTATATACCAGCAGGCAAGTCCCGAGAAGCAAAAGGACAAAAATGGAGTATATGGTGTAATACTAGTCAAGTCCTAGAAAAAATAAGACTAACATTTTGATTATCACTACACTAAGTTCTGAGCATGCTTATTAAAACAAGTTGGAAGAAAATGCAAGATTATACTTGAAATTGTGCAACTGCTATTACAGTCAATGATACTATAACGTTTTTGGTTGTTTGGGGGGCTTTTTGAAGTGCTTTTTTTGTTCTGCAGCTGTGTTTGTAGAAGGAACAAGGAGGTGTATGAATTTAGGCTTATAAACACCATTTTACGTTATTTAATTTTGCTAAGTTTCATTCAGAAGTCTGTGGAAGTCTGCCAATGAACTGTCTGTATTTAGGGAATGAGATATTATCAAACTCATAGCTAGAAGACCATGGACAGCATAAAGAGTAGTACTGGAACTGCTGGAACTCCCAGATACGGAATAAGAAAATGCACCACGGATACTGTTACTAAGAACTGTAATTGTGCTATTGTTTTAAAGAGACGTAGCATAAAGTTAGTGGCAAACTACTGAGCTAAGCTGTAGGGTATATAAAGCTTGTTGTAATACTCAATAAATTGTCTTCAATCCCTGATGGTCTTCAATCTGTTAATTGAAGTCCGTGCCTTAATACGCTACTGAAGTCCATTCACTTTCTTCATGACCAGTGGTTCGTGTCTCACAGAAGTTGTCTTTTGGCAACTGCTATGCATGTTAATCCTTCAGCTTTGCAGGAATAAACTATATAAAAATATTTTTAAAATATTGTTTTTTTAAAAAAAGCTACAGTTAATACAGGTCATCCCTTGACACTCATTGATCTATGTCATGGAGCAGGAAATAAAGTCCTGGGAAGGTAATAGAAGCAAAGTATGAACCAATATTTGATCAAATCATTCTGATCACAACAAAGAGATGTGTCTATTTGTTTCACCATAGAATACACTTTTATCCATGAGCACGGGAACAAAGAGTAACTCCAGTAATGGCTATAAATTCACTCTCATGTAAATATTCCCACTTGACAGATTCTCCAAGTATGTAATTAATTTACCAGGTTTTAGCAATGTTAGGAATCTGTTATTATATTATTTGTACCAAACTATTTATAGCAATTACCTACATCCATTTATTACTTTACTATACTTTATTGACTTTAAAATTGTTTTTTATTCATTACATTACAGTTAAGTGCAATTGAATTAATATTTAAAAAACTGTTTTGAAAGTATTTTTTTCTCTACATCAGGATCACTCATTTCCCAGATCTCACCTGAGGTCTACATTGTCCAACTGAGAAATTTCAGTTTAACTCAAAAAATTAAAAATCTCAGCTTCAGAAAGAAACCATTTTAGATTAAAATTTAAACCGTAATGTTGTCTTCAAACTTTAATAATTTCTTTAGCTAAAGGAAAAAAAAATGCATACATTTATACTAGAATATAATCATAATATACCTAGTCCAAGTGGAGGAAGGAGATAGTTTTGCTGCTATTCAGCTCAATAGTTAGGGAGGTCTTTTTCCATCTTAAAGAGGACTCTAAAATAAAAATCTACAGACAGGCAGTTCTGCAAGAACACGGTCTCAAGACCAGACAAACTGGTATCAGAACGAAGCTGCTTTTTCATTATCACTACATAATGATACTACCACANTGAGCTAAGCTGTAGGGTATATAAAGCTTGTTGTAATACTCAATAAATTGTCTTCAATCCCTGATGGTCTTCAATCTGTTAATTGAAGTCCGTGCCTTAATACGCTACTGAAGTCCATTCACTTTCTTCATGACCAGTGGTTCGTGTCTCACAGAAGTTGTCTTTTGGCAACTGCTATGCATGTTAATCCTTCAGCTTTGCAGGAATAAACTATATAAAAATATTTTTAAAATATTGTTTTTTTAAAAAAAGCTACAGTTAATACAGGTCATCCCTTGACACTCATTGATCTATGTCATGGAGCAGGAAATAAAGTCCTGGGAAGGTAATAGAAGCAAAGTATGAACCAATATTTGATCAAATCATTCTGATCACAACAAAGAGATGTGTCTATTTGTTTCACCATAGAATACACTTTTATCCATGAGCACGGGAACAAAGAGTAACTCCAGTAATGGCTATAAATTCACTCTCATGTAAATATTCCCACTTGACAGATTCTCCAAGTATGTAATTAATTTACCAGGTTTTAGCAATGTTAGGAATCTGTTATTATATTATTTGTACCAAACTATTTATAGCAATTACCTACATCCATTTATTACTTTACTATACTTTATTGACTTTAAAATTGTTTTTTATTCATTACATTACAGTTAAGTGCAATTGAATTAATATTTAAAAAACTGTTTTGAAAGTATTTTTTTCTCTACATCAGGATCACTCATTTCCCAGATCTCACCTGAGGTCTACATTGTCCAACTGAGAAATTTCAGTTTAACTCAAAAAATTAAAAATCTCAGCTTCAGAAAGAAACCATTTTAGATTAAAATTTAAACCGTAATGTTGTCTTCAAACTTTAATAATTTCTTTAGCTAAAGGAAAAAAAAATGCATACATTTATACTAGAATATAATCATAATATACCTAGTCCAAGTGGAGGAAGGAGATAGTTTTGCTGCTATTCAGCTCAATAGTTAGGGAGGTCTTTTTCCATCTTAAAGAGGACTCTAAAATAAAAATCTACAGACAGGCAGTTCTGCAAGAACACGGTCTCAAGACCAGACAAACTGGTATCAGAACGAAGCTGCTTTTTCATTATCACTACATAATGATACTACCACATAGAAGACAAGCAAACATACCATCTCTTCAAAGCTGAATCAGCAGCCTATGACATATCTGAAAAATGCAATGCATATTCCTTCCCAGCTCCAAGTCTGAGAGCAGAGCCTGGGTTTATCCTCCAAATACATGTACATATGAAGTAGCAGACATTAGACTATTCATTAATTCTAAGTTTTTCTGGTTTTGTTGACTAAGTTGTATACCATATCTGACACAAATTACAAGGCTAATTTTTCTTCTCTGTAGTTTCATTTTAAGCACATAAATGTTTTATAAAATCTTGCAACATCAAATGTTCTTTATCATGAACCACCTGTAGACTCAAAGTCATACTTAGGAAAGATTACAACCCCAGTATGATATTGTATCTACCTCACATGTAGATAGGAGGGCTATGACAGATGCTTTTAAAATAATCAGCATCACAAAGAGGGATATATTTTTCTCCATTTCTTCCAATAAAAGTAATAGGGAGTTCCATATGAAAGAAGAAGGCAGATTAGGACAAAACAATACAGAAGGTTCTCCTCAAAATGTGTGGTAAAGCAAAGGAACTCCTTGTAGGAGGAAGATGTAAATGCTAAAATTTGACTACATGTTGTGGTTTTAAGTAGCCAGAGTTTTTTATTAGCTGGCGGGGCACTAGGAGAGAGGCTTCTTTAAGAAGCTGCTGGAATTCTCTCTGCTCTAAGCTAGTCAAGGTCGACTGGTAATGCCTCTGTGATAACATATTTAAGAAGAAGGAGAAAAAAAAAGGCTAGGCAGAACACCATGGCCACTTAAGAGAGAGGAGAGGGAGAANATACACATCTGCCTTCCCATGGTGTTGGGGGAAGGTGAAGGATCTTAAAAGGGAGGGGTGGGGGGAGAAAGGTGTCTGTAACATCCATCAAACTTCTCACTCTTAAACTCTTAAGCTCTGATTTTAGTAGTAGTAGTAGTAATAGTAGTAGTGAATACTTAATATTTAGTAGTAGTTAATATTCTAAGTTAGAGCCCGTTTTGCTTGTGAAACCAGGGTCAAACCATAACACTATAGCACCAAGAAAGAATAGGCAATCTATTAAATGTAAAAAAGCCAGTAAAATCTATATGTGTAGGCAGAATGGTTGGACACTATGAGACTACTGAGGATGTGCTAGGCATGACTTTGGTTTGCTGTCAGGTTAAATGAACCATTACAGTGATCCATTATGTTTACTGCTGTATTTTTAAAAAGTTACTGAACACAGAGCATCACCATCTTGGCAAATTCTCAGCTATCTAAATATTAAAGCTGATGGTCCATTGTGGATTAGGTTATCCTTGAAAAATTGCAGGCTTAATTTTCCCTATTCAGAGTTCCTTTCACCTTAGAGATGTTTTAATACAACAAATAAATCAGTTTATAAACTTTTATTTGCTTAGGGAAAAAACCCTTATCTACTAATGATCAGCACTGAGATCTATTAATCATTATATCATCAGCACTGAAAATGGTCTCACTATCTGGTTCAAGACAGAATATGTATGTTCATACCTTTTTTCTACTCCATTTTCATTGTTCCCCACAGATGGATCAGATCCAGAGATTTTGTTAACATCTTTGCTAATAACCTGAAGAATTAAATGTAAAAATAAAGTTTGCCTGTGACATGAAATGAACTCTCCCTTCCCAGACCTCAGTCATTCTCAACCCAAATTATGCTGTGTTCTGATCACCCTTCTCTCCTTTCTTCAGTTCCATTGTTCGTTGAAGCTGGATCAAATAAAAAGAAACAATACCAAAAGGCCACATTACAGTCAAATAATCAAAATTTTCAAGCTTTTCTGTCATGAAGCATCTACACTGATGCAAACAGTATCTGACTCCAAGTACAGTATTTTACCAATTGATGGTAAACCAAATTCAAACTTTATAATAAATACATATTTGGTTTAATAATAATGTAAGGGATTCATTTTATACTAGTCAGAAATCTCAACTGTAAAAGGAAAAAAACCAAGTTTTTAAATTAGTACAGTGTTAAAGTTCTTTAAAAATGCATGTATACATATGCATCACAGAGTAAAGATATTTCTTGAGTATTATTAATGAGAATATATATGGGCTACGCTTTAAGCACAAGTTTGTGTAATCATGGTCACTAATGTATTACTTTTGATAATGGGTAGTCATATATTTTCTTTCTAGTCTTGTATGTTGTTTTCTTTCAGTCTGCTAATATGAATAATAAAAAGACGGCATGTTGTTCATAACACTGTGAAGCACATTGATATTGATTTTCAGTAAATATTATATTCTAAATTCACATGCCTCATGCAAATTAACTCAAATTCTAAGTCGCTGGAAATAAAAATGCTCTGACACTGCTGTCTTTAAATTGACAGTCAAATGGGCTTTCCTACTCTCTTGAGATCTAATTAGACTTGCAGTGCTTTATGTGCCATTCCCAAGGGGATAGGAGCTACACATCATCTTCTGTCTGTGCTACTGGTGTCACTGCTCTTCAATTTCAGAAATGGTTTAGTCATAAGTATGATTACCATTCCCTCTAGAAAAGAAATTTTCATTACTTTCATTAGCTTATATGGGTGATATAACTATGTTTTCTAATGCATACTATACTGATGTTTTAATACATGTGTGTGTACTAAACAGACACCAGTGAAAAGTACAGAGAAGAAAAACATATCAGTTTAAAAATATATCTCAAGATGAAAAAAAATTGCTAGAGATTAGATGGATAATTAGTTGTAAATAATTTTTTGAGATAGATTTTTTTTTCTTTTCTTCTTTTTATGTTCAGAGTCTCTAATGGATTAAGTATAACTACTGGTCTTACTAGGTAGTTTTCTGAAAAGCACAAAACATAAGCAAGTGACAAAAATAGCATTTGCTTTTAACTTATATTGTTCTCAGCTTTGTGATGTACAAAAGAAAGAATCAAAAAAAGAGAAGCTATCAACCAAGAACTGGGGGAGAGAAAGGAATGCGTGGACTTTGTAATAGTAAAACTGAGGAACATGATTTCAATTCAGAAAAATCTATTTCATGGTAAGAAGAGATGAGACATGTCCAGCAAGATATTTTTAATAGAGTATTAGTTATCTTAGAAGGAGCACAGAAGTGGTCTTTATTAACTCTTTTATTGCCTGACAGGTATAAATTCTTTGAGTGCTGCATAGCCACGAAACAGAGCAAAGAGCAAAAAACTATTGTAGAGACATTTTTGTTGTTGTTGTTCTACAGGCAGAATTTAAGCATAATCAATGCCCTGTGTACTTTCAACATCGAGACTGTTCCTGCCTTTACATAATTCCACTAATATTTAAAAAAAGGAACAGTATCCTCATCCACTTCCTTTTTTTTTTTTCTTTTTTTATCTCAGAAGACTGCAATATTGGCAATGTATTTTCCAGTGCATGAAGGACATCTCTTTTTGCACAACAGAGCTTTAATTTTTATTTTTCTTTTTATTTTTTAGCCCTTAATAACTTTTATGAAGGCCTTGTTTAGCATGGTCATAGATGAATTTCAAAAGAATCAGCTGTGCCCGAGCAAATAAACTCTAGTACCTTCTATGAGCTTCACACAATAAGTAGTTTGAAAGTTACTGAAGTAGCTTTGAAAAGGGTCAAAAGCACCCTGCTCACATCAGCTAGTCATCTGGTTTAACAAGTAAATGATTTCTTGTTGCCAATATTGCTACTTCTTCCTAACGAAAACTTCCTCCAACCAAAGTACAATATTCTGAGCCATAATCAGGAAAATGAGCGATTTGGAACCAAGATTATTCTACACCAGTATGACTAATCACAGGCTGTAACCCTCGTACAGCTTATGCAAATGTCTTTTTTGACATTAAGGGAAGAGTGTTTTGCATCCAATTTGAAATTCTGTAACCTTGGAATTTTCAGACACCCTAATAAAAATGTACTTGACTATACAATGAACAACAGTGGGAGTCCAGTTTGACAGGGAAGGAACCTCTAAACAGCAGAAACTCAAAGACTGGAAACCTGAGACAACATGTTTCTCTAGTAGATGCACAGTGCCACATAGTTGATAAGGTTTCTGTGAAACTCCTCAAGACCAATGGCACAATGACATATACTTCTATGACTGTGAATGAACATCTTAAAAATTTTAGAACAAGACTACCATTTCTTTCCTTTTCATCTTTTGGGGTTTTTTTCCTCAGAAGTAAAGTTCAAGAAAAGAGGAAAAATCACAAGAATATTTTCCCTGAGGTGGACATCAGGTCTCTTATGATAGTGAAAAAGGGTGAGCAGAATTTTAAAATATATGAACAGAACTGGCCATTAGACAGCAAGCACTTAATTTTTAGTAAATTTTGTATTTCTGTACAGCAAAAATTTTTTTCTGAAATAGTAGAGGATGGGATTTTTGTTTCTTGGTTTGTTTGTTTTATAAAAGCTATTTAGTGGTTAACAACAGATACACACATGAATTTTGATGTTCAACACACTGATAGAGACCACATATTGCTTTGATGTCAGTCTCTGTCTCATATCTGATCAATAGAAAGGAAGAACAGCAGATCAACAAGCCAAAGTTAGTAAAAAACCCTGAGGCAGTAAAGATGACAAACTAAGCAATAATTACCCATGTACAATTTAAAACACAGAACTACTGGATCATGACACCGTGTCACACATTTTCAGCCCTGTGTGCAATTATGCTATTGTGGCTGCTGCTATCTGGTGTAGCATAACAGGTTGGAAAGCTGCTGACCTTTCCCTGAGAGCATGCCCTTCTCCTCCTGATTGCTTACTCACCACATCTCTTATGCTTAAAACTGAAAACTGTCTTTACTGTGCACGCCAATTCCAATACTGTGTCATTATGAAACTACTGCAGACAACTAACAAAAACATACTGGTTTGTCCCTCCAGGCAACCTATCTGTAACAACAGATAAGTGAGCTCTTAAATTCACAAATTAGAATCCTTTATATCATGTAATAAAAAATCTCACTTTATTTAGAAAGGTCACTGCAAGAAACAGGAGATGTTTTCCTGAAAGAATTTTGACTACTCTCCTGAAAATCTATACCAGGAACAGCAAAATAAGGCAAGTAAGCTTAGACATAATGTATTTCAGGCAACACTAGTACTAGTCTTTGTCATTTTATGACATTTTTTGTGCCACTGCTGCCAAAACCATTTCACATGAAACAAGTAAAAATTCTGTTGTACTGGATAAATCATTGTGAGAAGAGTATGGATCTTTTTCCATACCATGAAAAGGAAAATAACAATATTAAGATAAATACACTGTAGGTCAGTAGGTGTGCCGACAACTTGTCAGGCTTGATTCAGCTCCTGTATTGACTAATAAGTACCTGTCTACAGTTATTCAGTCTGAACGCAAGAATACAGTTATTCAGTCTGAACACAAGAATTCTTGATGCTGCTACTGCTGCTCTTGCTTTAAAATACTTCACACAAGAAAATATTTGTGGTCTATACAGCAACTAATCCAATTATTTATGAGTTCTAGAAAAGGTTACCGAAATAATTTTCCCTCTATCTTATTTTCTCACTTTTCTGCTTTCTCTTTCCTTCTTTCTAGCAAATAAGCGGGAAGCCTAGTGCCAAAACTTCTGAAATAGGGTAGCAGATTGTAATGTATAAGTATAGAGAATTTTTTTGCAGGCAGCTAAAGTCAAACCCAGGAAGACAAATGGTCACTTAAGACAATATTTTATATTTGACACAACAGTGCTTACTAGGCAAAGGTGTTCACTTATTAGTAAGACAGAACCAAAGTGGAGTATGGGATTCTATTTTTGTATTCTAGACCAGTGTGTTTTTTTTCTCAGAACATTTTGTACTATTATTGTTGATATCAAAAGCATACTGCAGTTCATTTAGTAAAAATAGAGCTGGAATTATTATATAATCATAGAAAGCATGACAGTACCCCCAAAAAATAGAGAAACCATATTAACTGTGTAAGGTGCAACTGGAATTCTGATACTTCAATGTATGTTAAATCTGTATCAGTTAGTAAAAGCCACTGTTGTCAATTGCAATTCATTAAAAGCACTCCTGGAGCAATATATTTCCTTGAGACCATGAACTTTGGAAGTTATCTAAGATGCAGACTGTCTTAAGTGGGATCAGTAGTGAGATTTACTTGAAAATACCCTCTTGATCTCAGCTGAGACATTACTGAAGACAAACCATTTAAAAAAGTTTGGAATTTTAACTTCAGTCTTTCAACTGTTTTAGAGAGCTACACTCTGAACATAAGAAAAGGCTCAATCATTTACTGTAGAGAAAATATAAAGCTTTTTCCATTCCAAGTAATTAAACGAAATGAATTTTGTAAGAATTGGCTCATTGTATTAAAAAGACAATATCTAATATTTTCTATATATCTAAGAGCCATCAAAACAGAGAAGAACTAAATGATCCATTGAGTAAATTGTGCTGGAATTTGACATAGCACAAATTTATTGCAAGTTTGAGAGCAGAGTTCAAATTAGGTTATCCACTTAGGATAAAAGGAATGAAATAGACATAATTCCAAGAACAAAAAGTAAGAGGGCAGAATTGACAGAAAGTACTTAAAACTCTCACCTCAGTTAAACTTATATTTCTTAACTGTCACTACTGAAACTCACTTAGAAAGCAAGCTATAAAGAAGGGAAAATCATTATTTGTCACCAAGCTGCACCTTAAGAAAATGATGGAATTGAGAAAGTCCCCAGTATTCTGCGACAGTGACTACAGTTCCACAGAGGAATCACAGTAGCTCATACACTTTTTCCTACATGTATTGTGCTTGACCTTTTGCACATTTTAATGTCAAGTTTTAACTCTGAATACAATTATTTTGTTATGGTTTGTTATGTTATGGTTTGACTCTGGCTAAATGCCAAGAACCCACACACACATCCAAAATTTCTCAGAGAAGAAAAAAATCCCTCAACTTTTGTGATAAGGATTATAAACAACTGTTTATTAACTATTTCACAAGCAAAACAGGCTCTAACTTGGAATATTAAGAATTCACTACTACTAAAATCAGAGCTTAACAGTTTAAGAGTGAGAAGTTTGATAGATGTTACAGACACGTTTCTTCCCCCATCCCTTCTTTTTTCAAAGATCTCCCTCCTTCCCCCAGTGGCCCAGGAAGACAGGAGCGGAGGGGTTATGGTCAGATGTTGTTCCCACCTCTGATTCAAAGGAANTTGGAGCTAAGAAATTTCCAGCAGCTTCTTAAAGAAGCCTATTTCCTAGCCTCCCCAGCTAATAAAAAACTCTGGCTACTTAGAACCACAACACTACCTCATCTTCACAGACTGTAACAATGTCAGCAAATCCAACACTAGCAAAATCAAGAGTATGAGATACCAAAATTTGTTGTTTCCATAACACAAAAATCCTTTAATTTCTGACTAAAGCTCACAAATAAATTTAACAGATGATCTTAAGTTTTTGTAGTTCTCCTTACTTTTTCCCCATACAAACATGACATCAAAAGAAAATCTTTTAAATGGCCCCAAAATAATGTAAAAGTGATATGATTTTAAAGGGTCTTAACTTTTTTTTTTTCTGCTAAACGAATTGTCAATATTTCTAATAGTTTGATACAATTAGTACAGCTGACAATTATGAATTGGACCTTAAATACAATTTGTAAGTTACTGATTACAATTGTTTAATAAATATATAAATCAATTAAAATATAATATAGATGGAATAAAAAAAGAGTTGCCTAATCTTACAATTTGTCAGTGCTAGCTTTTACTATTGGCTTCTAAGTGACAATTTTTCATCCTTCAAATGATTATCCAACATCCTATTAAGGATGTGGAAAGGAAGATTATTTTTTGTTGAATAATTCTGTATCTTAACTAAAGTGACACATTGAGGGCATGATTAAAAATGCCACTAACCAGATTGAAAGTTGATATATTTAAGGTAACTTTACTAAATTATTTTACCCTCCAAAAAGTAGCTGCAAATAAACATTGTGTTGAATGGATTTTCTCACATAGCATCTCCCAAAATATACAAAGGATTTATAGCTAAGAGCAAGCCTTAAAATTATCAGCGAAGTTGCAGACAAATTAGATAGCAGCTGATTTTCATAAATTGCTGTATTCCTAAAAATGGTATAGAATAATTATTAAAATGGCTAGAAATTAATAGCATAACAAAAAAAAAAGTATCTCACACATATATACACAGCCAATGTTTTACATTTTTTTGCTCCTTTTAAATAGGAAGAGATGGTAAAACAAATGTGTGCAGATAGTAGGTGTCCTTGGAAATTTATTTAAAGCAGATTTGGTTTTAGTAAGGCACAGGTCATCCAAAAGCTAAGCCATCTTTTCTGAGTTTGGTACTGGAGTAATTCCATTCATTTTGGTGGAATCATATTACATTGAAGGAAAGTGATAGAAGAGTTGAGCTGATTGAATTTAGGCAATGTCACATAATTAAACTACTGTGCTTTATTTTTTAAGTGTATTATCATGTTAACAAACAGCAGACATTACTACACAGAAGTCAGGCTTCTGCATTTCTTCATGTAAATTATGTGTAATGCAAATGTCCTGGTTTTGGCTGGGATACAGTTAATTTTCTCCTGAAGAGCTGGTGCAGTGTTGTGGATTGGATTCAGTATGAGAAAAATGTTGATAACACACCAAAGTTTTAGTTGTTGCTAGGTAGTGTTTGCAACATATCAAGGATTTTTTTCAGTTTCCTGTGCTCTGACAATAAGCAGATTCACAAGAAGTTGGGAGGGAACACAGCCAGGACAGCTGACCTGGCTGACCAGCCAAAGGAATATGCCACACCATAGAACATCACAACCAGTATATAAGCTGAGGGTAGTTGGCTGCTGATCACTGCAGGGAAATAGGCTGAGAATTGCTCAGCAGGTGGTGAACGACCGTATTTTGAAACATTTTTTTCTCTTGGGTTTTATTTCTCATTCTTCTTTTCATTAATATTAGTAGTATTTGTACTAGTAGTAGCACTTTAGTATTGTTAGTATATTTTATTTTGTCTCAAATAGTAAACTGTTCTTATATCAATCCACGAAGTTTACCTTTTTTTTTTCCCAATTCTCCACGCCACTGGAGGATAGTGGGAATAAGTGAAAACAGCTGCATGGTACTTAGTTTTCAGCTAGGGTTAAACCACAACGAGAATACATGTTTAAGAAAATTAATGCAATGTACAATCACAAGAAATACTATTTGAAATAAAACCAGATTATCTTGAAGACTTATGAATAACAACTCAGACTCTAAAGTTTTGTTAGTTTGTTGTTTGTTTTTCAAGTTAATGAGCAGGTGAAATAATTAATAGATCAAACCAGTACAATTCAAAGTACAGGTATTTTATCATTGCTATCATTGTATATAAAGTAGCAATTTATATAAACCTTCCCTACTCAGAAAATGAAACAAGGCCATGAGTAAAACTAGAATAGCTTAATCTCAACCTTGCTTTGTGCACATTGCAAATACTAAAGTGCTTGCTGTCTATATTAAAACTGATAAATCAGCATTCAAGGATTAACAGGTCATTAAATACCCACCGATTGATTTTTTCAGTGCTGAGAAATAATCACCTACCATATTTCTCTAGAAGCATCACTATATGAGAGTAATTCAGTGTTATGACTTAAATCCCAACATCTATTATTTAATATCAGACAAAATTATATATGTCTTGCAATGTTGCTACAGCTACTCAACATGAATCAGTTTAAATTATCTCAATCCACTGCAGTATAAAACAATAAATGAGAAAAAGCCTGCTAATCATTATTTGGACAATGACATTTGAGAGACATGTCAGAAAAAAATGCGCAAAGCAGCCAAAAGCATGAAATAATTTTGGTATTTCTCATATGCAACACCTTAAGTTTAGAAGATTTGGATTTTTTTAAAGAGAAAATAATATACACAGTCCAAAGTTATTCTAAAAGTCCTCTATTTAGGTATGGTAATAGTTTCTCTTAGGAAAAAATTCTAAGTTCTTGGGTAATGATTAGGTAGATAGAACTACTGAACACTTGATTTTCTTTTTGGAATTCAACTGTGCAGCTTCTTCAGCCAAGAGCAAAGGGTCATGCACATTGGAATTTTATATGCAATAGCTACAACCCTCTGACCTACCCTGCATGCAAAGCAATGGCCACTCCTGTCAAAATTAGTTATCTTCCCTTTTTGATCCACAGAGTAAAATAGCCCTTGACTTTTCCTCTAACAAAACCTCTTTTTCAAAATTTGGCTTGTTAAAAGCTGCAAATCCATCTGTGGAATTTCCATGCATACTGTAAGTCAACATTTAAACTACATTAAGATCAGCCTCTCTTTCTTACTAATATTCTTGCCTATTCAAATGTTTCCTTATTTCCCAAACTATATAAGATGGATCTCATTCATCTGCTGTTCTGGAAGGTTCGTTACTGGTTAAACAGAGAATAAGTCCAGTTATCTCTCCAGAGGTTCATTCTTTCATTTTAGCGTTGATGTCTAGAACTCTCCATTTCTTATTCTCTTTGTTCTATCCCTCTAGTATGTTTAGTTAAACCACTAATAAATGTGTGCTACATTTTGTAAAATGGTTCATTTAGTTCATAAATTCATAACTTTCATTGTGTATTACTTCATGAAAAATTAGTAGTGATTTGTAAGTCTAACATACAAAAGAAATTAAAACAAAGGCAAAAATCAGGTATGGACTGGATGTGCATGTTAAAGGAAATATCTGCACCAGAAGTAAAGGTCAGAGCAGAGGCATATACTCATCATGAGTATTACAAAACTCGGGTCAGATATTTTTGTTAAATATAAATTTTGTATTTTCTCCATTTTCAAAACATGAGAAAAACTTTTTACTAGAATTTTTTGTAGTTCATTGTGTTATATTCATTGTTAGCATTCTTTCCTTTTTATTTTTTTCATGAAGTCACTACATAAATTACCCCAATTTATGTTTTATGTGTCATTTTAGGCATATTCTATAGAGAATATTCTCACAATTTTTTCTCTAAGTGCAA